>VONZ01000708.1:0-385332 GCA_012976165.1 Labeo catla | reverse complement strand
TGTGTTTTTTTTTTTTTTTTTACATTTTACATCTCTTAGGCTTTGCTTGTTTAGGATGTATAAAAGTGTCAAAAGTTTGAAATCATTATTATTATTATTATTATTATTATTATTATTATTATTATTATTATGTTTTTTTTAATGATTTATTTATTTATTTATTTGTTTGATGATTCATTTAACATTTTACGACTCTTAAGCTTTCCTTTTTTAAGATATCTAAAAGTTTGCCAAAAGTTTGAAATCTTTATTTATTTATTTATTTATTTATTTATTAATTATTATTATTATTATTATTTTATTATTATTATTATTATTTTACATTTTACATCTCTTAAGCTTTCCTTTTTTTAAGATATAAAAAATTGTGTTAAAAGTTTGGAATATTTATTTATTTATTTTTGACATCTTATGTCTCTTGAACGTTCCATTTTTTTTAAAGATCTATAAAAGCTTGTCAAAAGTTAGGAATAATATTAATTATTATTTTTAATTATTTTTTTTTAATTGACTTTGATTTATTTATTTTTATTTTTTGTATTTCATGCTCTGTTTTTAATTACAAAATACTAAGCAGCAAAAAAATAAAAATAAAAATAAAAAATCAGAGCCATTATCAATACTTGAGCACCTATAATACTTTAGCAGCAAATCAGCATATTAGAAAGATTTCTGAGGGATCATGTGACACTGAAGACTGGTGTAATGGCTGTTAAAAATGTATCAAAATATATGTATGTTTTTTGTTAGTTGGGTGTTTTTAAATAAACAAACAACAACTTAATTATTCCAAACATTTGACTGGTAGTGCTTACACAAACAAATCTATGAATGCAGCTGCTTATTTAAACAGTAGGAAGCTCACTACACAGCAAGGAAAACTACTCAGGGCATTTTGCATTTTTCTCCACCAGGTGGCGATAAGCCACCACTGATAAAATGTACTCATTAACAGACAAGATACAAAGGCTGATGTGTGTATTGCTACATCTAGTGTTAAGAACACACACCCACACACACACACATTCATGTGTAATAATGTCAGCCGTTGCCTCCGGCCAATAAACGGCTCCAGTGGTTTCTGTATGTTGATATGTCTTTAGCTAACAAGAAATGGCTCTTTCCTTGAGATTCAACTATAAGCACAACCCGCCCGCCTCAGGCTTTTAGATAGTCATTCAAAGCATCTAATTCTCTCATGAATGAGCGAATAACAGCTGTTTGAGGCTATCATGACTCTGAAGGATAAGCGGAGTAACTGAAAGCACATAAACACCTCCAGGGGTTCAGAAAACACAACACACGAGGAAAAACCACAGCGAAAAAACTCAACACAATGAGTGCATAAAACACAATCATTACTACTGCTCAAAAACTGATCTTATTTGAAGTATATACCTTACTTGATAAAACTCATTAAATTATATTAGATTTATTCATTGTTAATCCAATTAAAATCATTCTACATGGGGACTAAATGATTCTACTAAATGATTCAAGAGGCAGAAGTATTTAATGTAAAATGAGATTACAGATGTTTCTGAGTGTCAGGCAGCAGACGTATGTTGTGTGTGAGGAACAGAGAGATAGACGGGCAGACTTACATGCTTCATTCGTGGCTCTAAAGCGAAGCCTTTGGGACTTGAGCGAGCAGCCAGGTGTTTCAGGATGTGCTTACAGGCCACAGACTTCCCAGAACCACTCTCTCCACTAGAAAGAAGAACGAACAAAGAAAGAAAGAACAAATATATATTGTTTCTATTTGAAAAGATTTCTATTTTAAATAAATGCTGTTCATTTAAACATTTTATTCATCAAAGAATCCTGAAAAAAAGTATCACACGTTCCAAAACAAATATTAAGCAGCACAACTTTCCAACGCTGATAATAAATCATCATATTAGAATGATTTGGATCATATGACACTGAAGATTGCAGTAATGATGCTGAAAATTCAGCTTTGCATCACAGGAAAAAATTCTATTTTAAAGTACAGGGTGGGCCATTTATATGGATACACCTTAATAAAACGGGAATGGTTGGTGATATTAACGTCCTGTTTGTGGCACATTAGTATATGTGAGGGGGCAAACTTTTCAAGATGGGTGGTGACCATGGTGGCCATTTGGAAGTCGGCCATCTTGGATCCAACTTTTGTTTTTTCAATAGGAAGAGGGTCATGTGACACATCAAACTTATTGGGAATTTCACAAGAAAAACAATGGTGTGCTTGGTTTTAACGTAACTTTATTCTTTCATGAGTTATTTACAAGTTTCTGACCACTTATAAAATGTGTTCAATGTGCTGCCCATTGTGTTGGATTGTCAATGCAACCCTCTTCTCCCACTCTTCACACACTGATAGCAACACCGCAGGAGAAATGCCAGCACAGGCTTCCAGTATCCGTAGTTTCAGGTGCTGCACATCTCGTATCTTCACACCATAGACAATTGCCTTCAGATGACCCCAAAGATAAAAGTCTAAGGGGGTCAGATCGGGAGACCTTGGGGGCCATTCAACTGGCCCACGACGACCAATCCACTTTTCAGGAAACTGTTCATCTAGGAATGCTCGGACCTGACACCCATAATGTGGTGGTGCACCATCTTGCTGGAAAAACTCAGGGAACGTGCCAGCTTCAGTGCATAAAGAGGGAAACACACATCACATCATCAATGGCCCCCAAGGTCTCCCGATCTGACCCCTAGACTTTATCCAACACAATGGGCAGCACATTGAACACATTTTATAAGTGGTCAGAAACTTGTAAATAACTCATGAAAGAATAAAGTTACGTTAAAACCAAGCACACCATTGTTTTTCTTGTGAAATTCCCAATAAGTTTGATGTGTCACATGACCCTCTTCCTATTGAAAAAACAAAAGTTGGATCCAAGATGGCCGACTTCAAAATGGCCACCATGGTCACCACCCATCTTGAAAAGTTTGCCCCCTCACATATACTAATGTGCCACAAACAGGACGTTAATATCACCAACCATTCCCATTTTATTAAGGTGTATCCATATAAATGGCCCACCCTGTATATTAAAATAGAAAACCGCTATTTGAAATTGCAATAATATTTCACAATATTAACATTTTAATCAAATGAATGCAGCCCTGATGAGCAAAAAAGACTTAAAAAAAAAAAAAAACATTAAAAATCTTACTTATCCCGAACTTTTGAATGGCAGTGTAAAGTTCAAACATACAAACATACAGTACAGAATTTTATTTTTGTCACTTATTTTAATCTTTTATAACAATATTAACATACTGTTTCATGCAATTAATGCATCTTTTTTTTGCATTTAACTAGTAAGAATTGGTTAGTAAAATGTTGCTTGCTAAATTTGCCATGAAAGCAAAAATGAATGGTGTTTTTTCCACTGCCAAAATGAAACATGGCGATATCTGTGACAGATTCACTCAGAGAGAGCACCTGAAAAACTCTCAAAACTGCCTAAAAGTTCCTCTGTCAATGGAAAGACATAAAACTAAACAAGAGAGTTTTTACAAAGACCCTTGGGCGACCGTCCCCTGTGAATGTGTGCTCCTGTCAGCCTGATTTACGTTTACCAATGGGAGATCTTACAGTAGGTCAGGGAGCTGTTTCACTTCTCTCCACATCACTACATTGTATGAGATGGCACAGTCAGCCTACAGCAATATACTATCAAAAGCTTCATGACTCAAGACTAAAGATCTCTCTCCTCAACCTGGCCTGCAGGCATCTTTCTCCTAAGCAGGTATCTGACCAGAATCATCCAGGAGGACATATCTGTCATATCTTCACTTATCCCAATGCATACTTATGGATTTGTTCAAAACACCTGTTCTATTATTTTATTCCTCAGACACTTTTCTCCACAATATCTATACATATCATACTGCTTCTGTGATTCTGCTTTTATTTATTAATTGAGTTAGTGCAGTTTGTTATAGTCTTCAAGTAACTTCTCATAAATCTTCTGTGGCTGTTTTTTACTGCTGTCAACCACCTACATTGTCCTAACTGAAACACAAGCTCATCAGTGACTGATCTGGAACACTACACTATTACATCAATTCTAGCAAACAACAGATGCCACAATTGCAACTGATTCCAACAGAGTTTAACATTGTAACATTGTTAAGCTAAAGACTCACAAATATCGGGTGAACTAGTACATTGTTATCAAACTAAACACATTTTTCCCCCTCAACCACTGTGCAATATTATATGTACATACCACAAATTAATATTTATCAAATATGCATTAAATTGATCAAAAGTGACAGTAAAGACATTTCTATCATGGCAGCTGCTGCACAAATAGCATTTATAGTTTAGGTCATAAGTTTACATACACCTTGCAGAATCTGCAAAATGTTAATTATTTTAACAAAATAAGAGGGATCATACAAAATGCATGTTATTTTTTCTTTAGTACTGACCTGAATAAGATATTTCACAGAAAAAAAAACAAAAAACAAAAAAACATTTACATATAGTCCACAAGAGAAAATAATACGTGAATTTATAAAAATGGCTCTGTTCAAGTTTACATATGTTTAATTCCTAATAATGTGTTGTTACCTGAATGATCCACAGCTTTTTTTTTTTTTTTTTTGTTTAGTGATAGTTGTTCACGAATCTCTTGTTTGTCCTGAACAGACTGCCCGCTGTTCTTCAGAAAAATCCTTCAGGTCCTGCAAATTCTTTGGTTTTTCAGCATTTTTGTGTATTTGAACCCTTTCCAACAATGACTGTATGATTTTGAGATCCATCTTTTCACACTGAGAACAACTAAGGGACTCATATGCAACTATCACAGAAGGTTCAAACGCTCACTGATGTTCCAGAAGAAAAAAAAAAAATTATGCATTAAGGGCCGAGGGGGTGAAAACTTTTGAACAAAATGAAGATGTATACTTTTATTATTTTGCCTAAATATTATATTTTTTCATTTAGCACTGCCCTTAATAAGCTAGTGAAGATACTTACACGTTTCCCAGAAAACAGAATAAGTTAAATATACCCTGACATTCAAATTCAAAAAGTTTTCACCCCCTGCCTCTTAATGCATCGTTTTTCCTTCTGGAGCATCAGTGAGTATTTGAACCTTCTGTAATAGTTGCATATGAGTCTCTTAAAATCATACAGTCATTGTTGGAAAGGGTTCAAATACACAAAAATGCTGAAAAACCAAATAATTTGTGGGACCTGAAGGATTTTTCTGAAGAACAACAGGCAGTTTAACTGTTCAGGACAAACACGGGACTCATGATCAACTATCACTATAAAACAGATTTGGATCATTCAGGAAACAACATAGTATTATAAATCAATTGTATGTAAATTTTTTAACAGGATCATTTTTTATAAATTCAACTATTATTTACTCTTGTTGAATATATGTCTTTTATGTGAAATATCTCATTCAGGTCAGTTCTAATTAAGGCCACCGCAGATCTATATAGTATTCCATGTCAAATAAATGCTGTTCTTCTGACTTTTCTATTCATCAAAGATTTTTAATAATAAGAATTATTTATTAGGCACAAAATCAGCATATTAGAACCATTTTAAAATCAATAGCACAATTTATTTGAAATTGTACTAATATTTCACAATATTAGGCTTTGCATCATGGACATTTCTGATGCCTTAAATGCAGTCTAGGTAAGCAGCAGCTTTAAGAAATGGGTTAGTAAGCTATAACAGCTTTTTCAAAGCTGTGAATGATTTGCAATATAATTTTTCAAAAATATGTTTTCCTCTAGTATGTTTACAAGGTATTAATCCACACTACGGCTCAAGAGCTAACAAGGGCGTAAATCTTGTCTCGTTATTGTCACACATCCCATTTCATATTCTTGACGATGAGATACAGTAATTTTATTAATTACTGCACTGGTCAATGTTACGACCTCTTAAAATGAGCCATAAAGCACAGTCAAACAGCTCACGGTGATAACTAGCGTCTCCCTGCGCATTGTGAAGAGCCGGGATCCTTACAAAGACCCGCGAGAGAGCGTGAATGGAAGAAAAGCAGTCTGAGCAGATGGTTTTTAAAGGTCATTTGGCCTCCCACTAATCATTTTCTGGAGGGTCTGCTGCTTTTTTTTTTCCCGTTTTTCCATTTCTTTTTTGGAAATCCATTTTGGGTTGTAATTGAACTCAAGGGCACAATGCATTCCTGATCCAGTAGCGAGCAGGTGTTTTTGTGTTTGTGAACCAGCATTTCACCACTTTTCTTTCCCTGGTTCTGTAGTCACTAGAGCATGGCGGCAGAGATCTGCCCTCACCTGTGAAACTGCGTGTGTGTGTGTGCTGGTGTGATGGATAGCCCACGCAGAGAGGGCATTAAAGTAGCTGTCAGATCCTCTCTGGCTCAGCGAAACCGGGATCGGGCCAGCAGAGGAGCATCAGAATGTGAAACAGGACTTAATTGCAATCAGAGATGACCGGAGTGCAAAGCAGGACACAGCGCGGGCTACACCGCTGCCCCTGCGTCCATTAATCTCGCTGAGAGCTTTTAACAGGTTTGGATTTACACCATCCCCGGCACATTTGTCTCTGTGACAGCGTTTAGGAAGAACCGCTCAGGTGATGCAGGAGTCAGTATTACCCAAATATGGGAGCAGGCATTTCTAACACAACCTCATTTGAACCTCTCCGTCAGCACGGGATCACTTACTGAGCTGTAGACCGCTATTATCAAACTACAAGCTGGTGCATCAATGACAGAAGGTAGAAAATGTCCAGTGAAATCTGGGAACATCTGGACAAACAACATTTTGGGTTATTTACCTTTCAACCAATGAATTTCCATTATTATTATTATAATTATTATTATTATTAGTAGTAGTAGTATTAACTATTATTATTAATATTATTATATATTATTATATTATTATTATTTAGGATAAGAAAGTGTATTAAATAAAAAAAAATTCAATCATTCATTCATTTATTCTTTCATTCATTCATTCAGTCAATATATAAATATATAAAAAATATATATAAATAAAATTACATTAATATTTATTTGTTTATTTATTTACTTATTTTTATTATTATCTTTTTAGTCATGTGTGATTGCAGGATAAACATTTATTCATTCATTCATTCATTCATTCGTGATTGCAGGATAAAACAAAATAAAATAAAATAAAATAAAATAAAATAAAATAAAATAAAATAAAATAAAATAAAATAAATAATGTATTTATTTTTTCAGTCATTTGTGACTGCAGGATAAATAAAGGTATAAAGTAAAATAAAATAAAAACATCTATCTATCTATCTATCTATCTATCTATCTATGTCTATCTATCTATCTGTCTATCTATCTATCAGTCATTTGTTATTGCCGGATAAGGAAAGGTAAAATAAAATAAAATAAAATAAAATAAAATAAAATAAAATAAACAGTTACTTTAGCTAACATTAATAATTTTAAAAAAATTATATGATAATATTTATTGATGCAACAAAGTTTACAAACAAAGTTTAACTAGCATTAGCAAAGACAATTAAATACTGTAAAATTAAATAATAAATACATTTTAGTAAAATTAAATAAAAGCTTGTTAAACATTAAAAAGCCATACAATTTTTATTATTGTATTAATTACTTTCTTATTACTTTCAAATTAATTCCTAAATGCCTGAAATGTTAAAATACCCAGATATTTCTCTGATGAATATTTCTATCAGACAAAGCTTTAACGAAATTTATAATTTTCTGTTTTTAATTATTCCCATTTTCAGATGCCCCAAAATGAACGCTTTATTTGAGACATTTTGCCCCTTCTTGCAGGCAGCTTCATCAATTGAAGAGGACTGGAGATTCCCATGGCTTTTGACTTCATAACTCAGCACATCAAGTATCACACCGTGGAGGTGGCCCCTGTTGTGAACTGGGCCAAAACTGTCAGACTGAAGCAGTGATAAAACCGCATAAGTGAATCTCATCTATTTTACAGCCACATGACAGTTTAAGGCCAACAGTTTTAGGACAAGCATGTTTTTTTTAGTCATTGGGATTTAGAGCGTAATAGGACATCCACCTCAAGGGGAATCACCATCATCCTACTGATGAAGCCAACCTGATGTAAGACTCTTTCTGCTTTTTATATTCTGGATTAAGAAAAAGCTACTGACTCTGCAAATAAAACATGAAAATGTGAAGAACTAATAACAAGTGTGGCAGTGTTATGCATGTCAGTGGGCGGCACCTGATGATGAAACACTGTGGCCGTCGCTCCTGCAGCATCATGTGATAGGCGCGCTCAGCTGAGGAGAAGATATGAGGCGGGAGAGAGGAACACAGACGACCGCTGGAGCTCAGATACAACTGACTGACCTGAGAGACAGAAAGAGAGACATTACACATTTACATAACACTGCTAATTTCCCATGACCTGTGCAATTCCTTACAGTGTTTGTATTCTTCTGTTTGATATTCTTCAAGCGCTCTGCTCAGGATTAGTTCTAAACCTCTGTGCATTAAGCTCCTGAAGTTAATTAAGCCTGAAGCAATTAACGTAAAGCCTCTTTAAACAGCCTTTAGACATTTAAAACTTTATTTTGTAGACAATTGCAGGTTGTACATCTTAGCTGTGCTGTGTTTTTACCTAATCAACAGCAATGATGTCAATGAGATAAGATTATCAGTAATTAGTCTTTATTTTTACATTTATTTGCATACTGAATTGTGACTAGTCTTTGTCTTGCATTTATTTAAACATTTATATCCACTTTCTGCACAGAGATTAGATTCTTGTCCAGGTGACTGAAAACAACATGCGGAGCAAAGTGGCTTTCATGCATATTTAATTAAAACAAAAACTTGAACGCTGTTCTTTGCTGCCGTGCAAACACAGGTGTCTCCTACAAGAAATGCTAAACTTAACACAGGCACTTGCTGGCAAAAAAAGTGAAATAACTGAGCGAGGATGTCTTGGATCTTGAGTCTTGAGTAATAAGAGAGATGACCTATTTAGATTGTGAGGCTAAAACCCAGAAACATAAAATATATCCTTACACAGCAGGAATAAAACTCATGCAACACTGCAGATTTAGCGTCTGGCTATATTTCTAGGTGTTAGAAACAGAAAGGTTAAGTGTGTTAGTATGTGTGTGACATGCAGAGTAAGCTAAATTTTAGCCCAATTTGGAAAAAAAAGGCTAATGCTGAGATCTCATTACCCTTTACCACTGAGACACGACACATATACTGTACACATAAGCTCTATGACAGAGGCATAGAGGACACAGGAAGGACAGAGGAAGAGTGAGTGAGACACAAGCTGTGTATGAAACACAGAAATGGCAGCATTTACAGGCATTATAGTATAAGTATGTTCGTTTAACATTTTGTCTACTACCCTGAAACATGTTCATCTGATTTTGCAAGGCAGTACAGAGGCGGATTTCACTGCCTGTTATACCCAACAATCTTTTGCATGGATAAAACAAAACAAAATTAAAGTAAAACACAAAAACAAACAAAAACATTTAAAAGAAACAAAGCAATAAAACACAACAAATAGACACACAAAAGAAAAACACAAAACAAAAACAACATAAATACAAAGCAAAAAAAAAAAAAAAAAAAACCAAAGCAATCAAACAAAAAATAATTTAAAACATAGTAAAAGTAAATAAAATTAACAAAACAAATTAACAAAACTAACAAAAACCATTTAAAAGAAACAAAACATTAAAATAAAGACCACAAACAAAAAACAAACATAACCAAAACAATATAAAACCACAACAAAAACAGAAACAAAAAGGAACAACAAACACAACACAAAAAAAACATATACACACACACAAAACAAAAACACAAAACCAACTTAAACAAAAGAAAACCACAGATAAAGCAAAAGCATTTATAAGAAACAAACCAAAAAATAAAGAAAGCAAAACCAAAAATTTAAAAGAAACAAAACAATGAGACACAACAAACATACAAATGAAAACACAAAACCGAAACTAAATAAAACAAAGCAAAAACTTTTTTAAAATATTAAATAAAAAGAAAAAAAAAAAAAATCAAAACATAAATCAAACAAAAAATTAAATAACACAAAAACAAAAATAAACAATAACAACAACACATTTAAAGGAAACAAAACAATAAAACACAACACACAAAAGAAACACAAAACCGAAACAAAATAAAACCAAAATAGAAACCAAACAAAACAAACCAAAAAAGAAAGAAAAAAAAAATGCAGATAAAACAAAAAGCATTTAAAAGAAACAAACCAAAAAATAAATCAAATAAAAACGACAAAAAAAATAAATAAATTTAAAAGAAACAAAAAAACACAACAAACACACTAATGAAAAACACAAAACTGAAACTAAATAAAACCAAAACAGAAACCAAACAAAACAAACCAAAAAAAGAAAAAAAAGAAAACAAAAGAATCAAACACATACACACACAAACAAAACAAAAACTAAACCAAACAAAAAGCAAAAAAACAGATAAAACAAACATTTAAAAGAAACAAAACAACAACCAAACAAAAGATAATTTTAAATAAAACACAAAAATAAAACACCAAAAACATTTAAAAAGAAATGAAACATTAAAATAAAGACCACAACACACAAGAAAGAAAGAAAGAAAGAAAGAAAGAAAGAAAGAAAGAAAGAAAAAGAAAAACAACCAAACATTCACACACATACAAACTAGATTTTTACTGTGATTAGACTGTTTTTAGCCCCCAATCACTACATCTGACAGGAAATTTAGAAGGTTTTAGCCCCCAATCACTATGTCTGACAGGAAATTAGCCAAGGAGAGGCTCTTGGAAAGTTTGGAAGGACAAGATGGAGGTTGTGTTCTGAAGGACAGACACTGATATGTAGACCCTGGATTAAAGTTTATGATAAAGGGGGTCAGGTGATGTAACATGAGCATGATGGTGGTCTGAGGCCATCACAGATGACGCTACATATGTCCTCCTCTCTCAATGAGTCCTTCTGACTCTGAGCCCCAATCTGGGAGAGACAGTGAAGAAATCATGCCTGAAATGAGTCTCTGATGCAGGGGGTCGACAGGGGACAGACGCCCCAACAGACTGACTGCATATCATTTATAAAGTGTATGTGTGTGTGTGTCCGTTTCATCTACTCCTCTGCTCTCCTTCACGTGCCAGTAAAGCGTTACGCCGGACAGATGGTCATCTTGTCATCTTTTATTTTTCTTAGCGGCGGGTGGCACATGCTGTGAGTCCCTGACGAGTGCGCTCTCATCAACTCTGGCTTTCTGTGGACAGCCAGCTGTATCAGAGGGGACGGCAGTCGGGCCAGACGAACGCTAAACTTGAGAACCTCTAACCACCCGAAGGAAGATACAGAAATAAATAGAGGAAGGAGGAGCGGAGATCTTATGGGTAGATGAAGAGGGCGCAGGAAGCGAGCGCTGTATGTTGAATAGGCTATCACTGTCAGGAAGGACATGAATAATTTATCAAGAGATCAAGTCCTGTTTGAATTGAAAGTGCTGCGCTGTGCTTACAGAGTGTGAACTAGAGAATGGCTTAAAATGAGTAGATAGACAGATGAACGCTCTAAAACATACTGCTGATGAATTAAACATTTATTTAATAAAACAACAGCAACAAGAACAACAACACAGAATGCGTGTCTCTGTACTTACCAGATTAGAGTAGATGGGCAGGTCCTTATAAGGGTTGATGAGGAGAAGAATGTGTCCAATGTAGGTCTGAAAACACAAACAATAAAAAAAAAAAAGTCAGTCAAAGACACACTGGTCTCCTTCAAAATATTGTCTTGTATACTGGGTTGGTAAAATGAGAGCTTTCAGAAATGAACTTATCACTGTTTTAAAAGTTATAGTTCACCCAGAAATGAAAATTATGTTGTTATGTGTGTCTGTTGAACACTAAAAAAGAAATTTTGAAGATTGTTGGTAACCATGCCGACAGCTATTGAGAGATACATATAGTTGAGGTCAAAAGTTAACATACACCTGCAAAATGTTAATTATTTAAAAAATAAATAAATAAGAGGGATCATACAAAATGCATGTTACTTTTAATGTAGTACTCACCTGAATAAGATATTTCACATAAAAGACATTTACATATCATCCACAAGAGAAATAATAGTTGAATTTATGAAAATGACCCTGTTCAAAAGTTTACATACACTTGATTCTTAATACTGTGTTGTTACCTGGATGATACACAGATTATTATTATTTTTTTTTTTCTGATATTTGTTCATCAGTCCCTTGTTTGTTCTGAAGTGCAGCTGTTCAGAAAAAATTCTCAGGTCCCACAAATTCTTGTGTATTTGAACCCTTCCCAACAATGACTGTATGATTTTGAGATCCATCTTTTCACACTGAGAACAGGTGAGGGACTCATATGCAACTATTACAGAAGGTTCAAACGCTCACTGATGCTCCAGAAGGAAAAATGATGCATAAAGAGTCAGCGGTTTGTGAAGATCAGGGTAAATTTAGCTTATTTTGTCTTCTGGGCAACATGTAAGCATCTTCTGTAGCTTCTGAAGGGCAGTACTAAGTGAAAAAAAGAAGATATTTAGGCAAAATAAGAAAAATGTACTCATCTTCATTCTGTTCAAAAGTTTACACCCCCGGCATCGTGTTTCCTTCTGGAGCATCAGTGAGAGCTTGAACCTGCTGTAATAGTTGCATATGAGTCCCTTAGTTGTCCTCAGTGTGAAAAGATGGGTCTCAAAATATACAGTCATTGTTGGAAAGAGTTCAAATACACAAAAATGCTGAAAAACCAAAGAATCTGTGGAACCTTCGCACTTTAAAGAAATAAATATGACCTCATACTTAGTCAATAATGTTCACACACTGCCTTCGAAACTACCACCCTTCATAAAAAACAAACAAAAAAAATGGATCAGGTTTATTTTTCGGCATTTTTCACATCGGTATCAAGCATTATGAGAGGTGTTTTAACTATTCTGAGGCACCGGAAAGTCAAATTTTGATGAATACGTAAAAACATACACACAAATTCAGGCAAGGACATTTACGCTGATACAGTAATAGAGAATGTATTATTACAATGTAAAACAACTGTTTACTATTTTAATATATTTTGAATTAAATTCATTCCTGTGATGGCAAAGTTGTATTTTCAGCATCATTACTCCAGTCTTCAGTGTCACATGATCCTTCAGAAATCATTCTAATATGCTGATTTGCTGCAAGAAACACTTCTTTGCTATTATCAGTGCTAAATTCAAGTCTGTCCCCGAACCTCTGAACAGTAGTGCATGTCTACAAAATTGTGATTTATTACTTTTGGACAGGTAGAAGTTTTAATTACAAAGCATGTCTTTGCTACAGTATTTGTTGCCAAGTTCTTCTTCCATGTCAATTATTGTGCCATCAGCTCTTTTAGATAAACTCACCCCTAAACACCACATAATAATTCCTGCTGCGGCAGCAGTAGAATGGCTCTCATGAGTCCTGAGGGTATCAGTACAGGCCAAATGCTAATTTATCTCTCAAGAGAGTCAACTGCACCAGCCCCAATCCTTCCACCTGGTTAGATTACTCTATTACAAGCACTGTTATCACTAGGACGACAGCAATGCCTCCTGGGAGTAGAGGACTAGGTTGCTGTTGTGTTATACTTGTGTGCTCTCAATACCAGCTTGAAGGTCAGTAACCTTTAAGTGTCAGTTTCACAAATCTTTCACAGAACATCTGATGAATACTGACTTGCGTGCATATTGTAGTTGGACTCTCAGATTCTCAGAGATTTGTAAATATGTTTGAACCATTTGACCCCAAAACTGAGATCAGAGAGCACTCTCTAGAGGTACTAGTACATATCAGAGAAGAAAATGTCTACACATAGATGTGAACAAACGAAATAACTAACACATGGAAACATGGATCAATCCCCTCTTATGAAGTGCATGTCTAGCATCTCTCATGTTTTCCATCTCTCGCTAAACGATCAGCAACCATCACCATCTCTATCCATCATTGCCATAATGACAGACATCATTAGAACCCATTACAGTGTAACACAAAAGGCCCCATCTCTACTCTCTCCCTCCATATCGGCCTCAGTAGGGAGACTTCATCATGCTCCATTGTAAAGTGTGGGAATTGCAGCGGCCATTAAGCATAGATTTGGCTCCGGTCATGAATGAGCACAGTGTGTAGTCGACTGCCAGGCATTACTGCCCGAATGCAGCCATGGACCGCAGGCCTGCTCAAACGATCCACGGTGAGGAAGGAGATGAATATAGAAATGGATTTATTCCTGTAATTGTATTCTTATTGATTCACAAGAAAAGATAACTCTCGTTTAGAACAGAATAACAGACATGCAACAATGGATGCTCTTCTGAATTGTCGAATTGGTAAAATAAAAGCATTCAGTGTGCCATATCATACTAAAGCAAGTGTAAAGGGCTTGATTATAATTTCAAGTGTAATGTTATTCAATAATGCATTTTAGTTAACTATAAATGCTTGTCAGTGCATCTGACAGTACATTTTAACCATTTTTAAAAGACAATAGAATTATGAATTTACATAAAGTCCTAGTAAAGTGGGTCCAAAAGATGGCTCTATACAGGAGAAGTTATGTTCCATTCATAAGGAAATTATATTTTTTGAGGAAAGCATTTCAAGATTTTTCTCCATACAGTGGACTTCTATGGCCCGCCCGAGTTTGAACTTCCAAAATGCAGTTTAAATGCAGCTTCAAATGCCTCTAAACGATCCCAGCCAAGGAAGAAGGGTCTTACCTAGTAAAACGACCGGTCATTTTCTAAAAAAAAAAATAACAATTTATATACTTTTTAACCTCAAATGCTCGTCTTGTTCAGCTCTGAGTGAACTCTGTGTATTTCGGTTCGTGGTTGTCAAAAAACTACCATCTCATTTTCTCCTCCAACTTCAAAATCATCCTACATTGCTCCAAGAGTACTGACCTAGTGTTTACAAAGTGAACATGCAAAGAACATACAAAAAAGGTAAAACAGCAATGTAGGGCGCTTTTGAAGTTGGAGGAGAAAATGAGAAGGGAGTTTTTGACCTACGCCAACTGTCATGAACCGGAATACACAGAGTTCAAGCAGACCTAGACAAGACGAGTGTTTGGGGTTAAAAAGCATATTTTTTAGAAAATAACCGATCGCTAGACAAGACCCTTCTTCCTCTGCTGGGATTGTTTAGAGTCCTTTGAAATGCCATTTAAAAGGGTCATCGGATGCCCATTTCCCACAAGTTGATATGATTCTTTAGGTCTTAATGGAAAGTCTATAATATACTACGGTTAAAAATTCTCAATGGTTGTGTAAAACAACACCATTTTACCTTGCCAAAATCAGCTCTGCAAAAATCATCCTGTTCTGGTTGAGGCTGCTTTAAATGTTAATGAGCTCTGCTCACAACGCCCCCTCTCTTCTCTGTCGAGTGACGAGCCTGTTTAGCCGCATTTAGCCGCGTTTAGCCTAACGTTATTAGGAAAGGTGATTGTAGATATTCATAAAAAAAAACGTATACTCCCTTCTGCTGTAAGTGAAGCTGGATCACAAATGATTTGCGTGAACATAGACACATTTATGTACATTGGGAGGCGCATTCCCTTCACAAACAAATGTAATCCACTGCATCTTCAGCGGCTCAAATGTCGGGAGAAAATGACGACCACTATGTTCATTATTACATCCAGCAACACAACACCTCAATCGCTCAATCTTGAGATATTCTTGTCTAACTTACATCCCTGCTCCGGCATCGAAACAATGGAGGTTGGACTGTGACAGCTGATCTGAGGTAAGACACTCATGTCAATCAACTATTGTGGGAGTGGCCTCTTTTGAAAAAGATTTGAAAAAGGGGATATTATTTTTACAGATTAATTAAAAACCACTGCATGGATTTTTATCATTATAGGGTAGATTTGTACATACACTGCCAGCACACATTAATGTTCAAACAACATTAAACAGTGAACTTTGCATCCGATGACCCTTTTAAACTGCATTTTGGAAGTTAAAACTCAGGGGCGCCATAGAAGTCCATTATATGGAGAGAAATACTGAAATGTTTTCCTCAAAAAACATAATTTCTTTATGACTCAAGAAAGAAAGACATGAACATCTCCAATGACAAGGGGGTAAAATATCTGTAAATTATCTGTTTTTTGCTCTGGAAGTGAACTTCTTTAATAAAAATAGTAGTGATGGCATTACAATTATACTGAAGTATAATTGAGTTAGCATAGCTGTAGGATTACAACAGCATCAAGACATATAGTAAACGTCAGTGGCCAAGATTTATTGTAGCAAGAGCCATTGTGGTAACAGTAGCAGTAACGACAGCAGCTGTTAACAGAGAGTCAATGTAAGAATGTCTTTTCATCTCCCCAGGGCTGGCTCAAGTCTTTGGCCTGAATACAGTGAGACCTAGAGGGCTGCCATCCAAACACCAGTCCCTGGCCACTCTACAAACAGAGGCCTTGGCCACTGGCCAAGACCTCAAGACAAGAGATCCAGCAGCATTGTGTGTGTATGTGTGAAAGGCGCACTGGACCGGATGGCTTGGTGAAAGACCACAGAGTGTATGATAGAGGCCAGAATCCGGACGTCAACTCCTTCGGAGTGGGTTAGCACAGAGAATGAAAGGCTCTTCCTGAACGGGCTAGATGGAGGGTTGGGTTCCTAACTGTGTGTTTATTCTCAATTTGAGGCTTCTGACTAATTCAGACTAACTACACACTTCATTATAGCCACAATGACTGTATATGTGTTTGTGTATTTACGTACATATATCTGGTCGTTAGCAAATCGCTTCTGCATCTCATAGAGCAGGCTGCTGTCCGTGAGCTCACTGAGGGATGCAAGGTCATCATTAGGAGCAGGAGGCATTAGTTTCACCTGGAACACAAAACACATTCCTTATTATGAAACCTGAAATACTCAAATGATTAAAATAGTCTTTATATTATATTGTCATATTTAAGCAATATGAAATTTAAAACAAACAAACTTTAAAAGAAACAAATAAACAGCATTTAGGTTTGGAACAATACAAGGACAAGTAAATATTTTATGCTCATTTTTTTTGGATGAGGGATAAACTGGCCTTCTTTAAAAACCACCCCTGGTTTTATTGTGCATAACTCATCATGGCACGTTATTCTAAAGAAAATGATTGTTTTCATCAGAAGAAATCTACTTTCTTCTTCCTAATACACACACATACACTTAACTATAAGCTCACACAGCACTGCAGACATGAGAGTAATGGAACCGATTTTCTTTGTTTCTGCAGAGGTCAGGGGTCAGTTTTAGGGTGAGTGGGGTCACTTTACAGCCAAACTATGAATGATTCTACTTGCTGCTCCCCAATAGCAGGTAAGGACTTTCTCAAATGCATAATCCAAAACCTGCCATGGTGAGATGGGATCTAAGTGCGTTAAATGTTACTCATTTCTCTCTATTACCCTTTAGGAACAAGACAAATCACTCTGAATGTGCAAGATCAGGACGGAATACAATTATTCTGAGCTAGTGAATTTATAGGAACAGCTCTTTTTTAAATTCTTGTGCATATTTATTTTAGGATATAAAACCTAGCCTTCCAAGGTCGCATCCAACCTAAAATCCTACCCAAGATGCTTTATATGTCATACTGTACATGCAGACGTGTCACTGTGTTTTGGAATAGAGCTTGCATGATCTATAACACTTAGACTATGATGACCATAATATGCACTTTAAAATGTTTAAACTATCTTTAAAGGACAATTTTCCTTAGTGAAGGTCCCAACTCCTCCTGACCTGCTCTAGTTTTCCTGCAGCGCTGGGATACGGTCCATCCAGCCCGTTATCAAGTGAATGCTGCTGTGTCAGAGCTCCCCCTGAGTCCCTGAACATGGCCTCCTTCTCCAACAAACTGTCCCTTCTAGAGATGGGTAGAGTCATAGTAGACCTGAATGAAGGGAGAAAAAAAAGAAATCAATATCAACATGGCACAGAAGCTGCATCTGAACTGGCATTTAGGTGCATTTACACAGGCTGTTTAGGTCACAGACAGACAAACAGACAGATCGAATAATAGATAGAACGAATGAACAATAGGTAGAACAAATGTATGAATGAATGATAGATAAAACAATAGAACGATAGACAGAATGATAGATCAATAGATAGAACAATAGAATGAGACATAGAATAAACGAATAAACAAATGAAAAACAGACAGAACAAACAAACAATAGATCGAATGAACAACAGAACGATCCGATGATATATAGAATGATAGACAGAACGATAGATAGATAAATAGAATGAAAGATAGAACAAACAAATAATAGATAGAACGCATTAATGAATAAACGATAAGTTGAATAGACGATAGACAGATAAACAGAACAAACGGGAAAGATAAAACAAACACTAGAGACGAACAAATGAATGAATGAACAATAAACAGAACAACAGAACAATAGATAAATAGAACAAAAGATAGAAAAAAAACCAAACAAGACAGAATGAACGAATGAACAACAGAATGATAGAACGATAGAACAAATGATTGACAGATAGAATGAAGGAACGATAGATAGAATGAATGAAAGATCCAATGATTGATAGAATGATAGACAGAACAATAGATAGATAAATAGAATGAAAGCGAACAAACAAACGGTAGATAGAACGAATGAATGAATAAACGATAAGTAGAATAGACGACAGACAGAAAAACAGAGCAAAAGATAAAACAAACAAACACTAGATAGAACGAACAAATGAATGAATGAACAATAAACAGAACAATAAAACAATAGATAAATAGAACAAAAGATAGCACAAAAACAAGACAGAATGAATGAACAATAGATAGAACAATAGAACAACAGATAGAACAAACAAATGACAGATAGAATGAACGAACGATAGATAGAACAAACAAATGAATGAATGAACAAACGAAAGATCCAACAATAGATAGAACAACAGATAAATAGAATGAAAGATAGAACAAATGAACGATAGAACGAACAAATGAATGAACAATAAACAGAACAATAGATAAATAGAATGAAAGATAAAACAAACGAACGACAGACAGAATGAATGAATGAACAATAGAACAATAGATAGAACAAACGAACGACAGATAGAACGAACAAATGAATGAACAAACTATAGATAGAACAATTAAACGGAAGAACAACCTAATGAATAAATGAACGAACGAAGGAAAAATCCAACAATAGATAGAACGATAGATAGATAAATAGAAAGAAA
Source organism: Labeo catla (assembly GCA_012976165.1). Taxonomy (NCBI): domain Eukaryota; kingdom Metazoa; phylum Chordata; class Actinopteri; order Cypriniformes; family Cyprinidae; genus Labeo; species Labeo catla. Next base: position 366,026 of record VONZ01000708.1, on the reverse strand, counting down.
GATACAAAAACAAATTACTGAATGAACGATAAATAGAACAATAGAATGATAGATAGAATGAACAAATTAAGGAACAATAGATCGAAAGAACGATAGAATGATAGAACAATAAACAGAATGACAGATACAACGACAGAATGATAGAAACTATAGATGATAGACTAATTTATTCAAAACTGATGATTCATTAATGAACACAGCAAGTGACTGATTTTCTAAATGGGTCTTGAATCAGTCGACTGATTCATTCAAAACCACTGATTCATGTACACTGTAAAAAACAATTTGTTGAGTCAACTTAAAATAATTTGTAACCTGGCTGCCTTAAAATATTAAGTTCAGTCAACTCAGAAAAAGTTTATTCAACTTGAAATGTTAAATTATACTAAGTGACAACTTAGATATTCGAGTTGAATCAACTTAAAATTTTAAGGCAGCTGGGTTACTTACCCATCTGTTAAGTTTAGCAAACACAAATATCTAAGTTGTTACTTAGTCCAACTTAACATTTCAAGTTGACTAAACTTATTTTAGTTGACTGCACTTAAAATTTTAAGGCAGCAGGGTAACAAATTATTTTAAGCTGACTCAACAAATTGTGTTTTTTATTTTTTACAGTGTAGTCACTTTAATGGCAATTTTGCTCCAAGCCCCTGTTAATTTCCAATCCTGATATAAAAACATAAATTGACTATATACCTATTAATCAAAGTAGAACTTTTCAGCCTGAATGCCAGTCTAAATTTGCTAATAATTTCTTATGTCTGAATTCTCTAAAATCCATAGAGTTCAAGTCCATAGATTGGCAACACATTCAATGAATCATAAATGAAGTCTATAGCTACTATACATACAGTTTCTTTACAGGCAGGCTGCTGTCCTGGTTGGCCTCTGTGCAGTGCTCTTCTGATTGTGGAGGCGGAGCCGAAGGGTCTGTCTGTCTTTGTACCCAGAATTCCTCTGCTCTCATCAGCATCTCTGCAATCTGTTCAGTAGCAGCTATGTCTGTAAAAGTCACAGTGGGTCATGTATAAATCATCTTACTGCAAAGAGAATGCTCAGTTGTAGCAAAGTAAAAATATACTTTTATAGATGAATTTGGTTTCAAACTGTCTTTTGTTTTTTGTTTTTCAAGGAAAGAAAGAAATATTAAGTTAGAAAGATAAACTTCCATTATTTCCTAAGCTATTCCTTTTTATAGAGAAGGCACACAGTTCCATCTCTGCAAAATATGACAATTATTGGTGACTATAGACAGCATTTATAATCATTTTGAGCCATGATTTTCCCTGGGGTCCAATCGATTTTCCTCATTCCCTCTGTAGCTCAGCCCCTGCTGTCTCTCACATGGATGTGGCCATAATGTGATGGGCAATGAGCCCTGCTTCAGATTGATCCATCTGTGCTCTGATCGGGGGGACGGGGAGCTGGATAATCCGTCCCCCATGAAAGAAACCGTAAGGGACCAGCCTTTTGTCTTTCTTACCAAGAAAGAGTGACACCCAACAGAATGATCCTCCAATCACACAAATTCTCTTAGAAAGTCAGATATATACTCTGCTCTCTAAAGAGACTTTAAGTGAAAAGAAAGGATTAACTTTAGCTCTATGTTTCATCCCAGACATCCTTGAGTTAAGCCAGAGTCTTAAGATGAACTATTGATTGGAGTCTGGGATACAGAGCGCTGGGGAAAGAAGACGTGGAGAGAAGGAAGAGCGAGTCTGTAGAGTCAGGAGACTGAACACCTCACTAGAGGTTTAGTATGAGCTGCATGAGTCTCTCTAAAGCCCCTGCAAGCCATGCAAAGGGATGAGGATAGAATACTTTTGTTTTCCAGTAAAAAAAAAAATTGCATAAGATACTAAGACTAAGATAAAGAATCTTGATTCTTGAGTTCAGTTTATGTATCTTATTATTTATTCTTGCCAACATTTATGTTCAAAACAACAACAACAAACTATTTCCTAATATGTACATTACAGTGGTGTATTTCATTTCACACGCAAAAAGCGTTTTTAAATAGTAGCCCTAAAGGCATATCAGAATAAAAACAGACCATTTAATGGTGAATGTCAGAGAAAGACAGGAAAATGCTCATAAAATATAACATTAGACAGTATTAGACAGACCTCAGGGGAAAAATGCACCAGACAGAGTTATAATTTGGTTTCACATCATTATTTTCCATCCTCTCTCGGACACACACACAAACAAGGATGTTGTTTAAGTTACTGTACTAATATGTATATGGTCTCTTTTTACATGTGAAGTTTAAAGTACTTTAAAAAAATAAACTTTACAATGTTTGAAATTTTTACATTAGTCTGTAAACATGCACAAAATGCTAATTGGTTATTAGTAAGATACCTTGCCATACAGTGAAACCAATGGATTACATGTAATTAAAAAATAAATAAATAAATATATATATGTTTTTTGGAATTATATACTATGACTTACCAGATAATTTATTGTGTAAAAACATTATTTTTATTTATTTATTTATTTAGTTATTAATTATTGATTGATGTTAATTGCATGTGTGTATGTGCTATGCAGTTTTATGGACAGATCATTTATGATTTTACCACCTTTATTTTTACAGTACAGGTAAACTGGTATATTACCATTATATCATAAAAAACTATATTTATGATATATTTATGATATCAATTTATAAATTTTTATTTTATTTTATTTTATTTTATTTTATTTTATTTTATTTTATTTTATTGCTGCACATGAAATGTACGTATATGCTTTAAGTGAAGGTCACTTTGGATAAAATAAAACAAAAAGTCGGCCAAATGTATAAATGTACAGAAAGGGTAAATTGTGAAATGAGTAAATGCCACTGCCAAGTCCAATACGTTTTGATATGCAGACATACAAGTTTCCAATCCATAAATGAAATGTGTGGAAGTTCTGAAATGTGCATGTTAGCACATCAAATTCTTTTTTTATTTGAAAAAGAGCAAAATCTTGTTTCTCATTATATTTCCCTTTGAATCTCTTGGCTTCAATTAGCTGTGACAGTAGTTGTTACATTAACCATCCAGAGCCACAGGCTAGTGGAAGCACTTTCACAGACATCAGCAGAGAAGCGAACAGAGAAAGACAGAACTGAATGAATCTGCCCAGATATGAAATATTCACACCCAACAGAAAGCTCTAGAGAGGAAGAACAGTCTAACACACTTAAACACTGGGGCACAAGTGTGTAACACATCCCTAACAACTTTGGTTTCAGCTATATTATGTGTGAAAGTCACAGAATTGTACTATACATTCTGTAATATTAAGAATCTGAGCAGATTCTGCGGCTCTTTGATACTTTGGTAGACAGACAGACAGAGAGACAGACAGATAGACAGACAGGTAGATAGATAGATAGATAGATAGATAGATAGACAGACAGACAGACAGACAGATATAGATAGATAAGACAGACAGATAGATAGATAGATAGACAGATAGATAGATAGATAGATAGATAGATAGATAGATCTCAAACTGTTCCCCACGTCTCTCCAAGTTGCTCTTTCATCCATATTTTGTTGGCTTTTTTTTCCCATTCTGTGCAAATCAGTGTGAAATACGACTACAAACCCTTCCTCCATGATGTGTGATGGCATGCTGTCAAGAATCGACTCTTGGTGTGAGAGTGTTTTTGGGGACCGTAGCTTCAGTCAGGAAGATGAATGATGTTGTTTTGACGCAGCTAGTGTATGTTTAGTTTTATACTGCGCACACTGACATGACAGAAGACATGATGGTGAGTTGCAGCAAGCTTCAGTTTAGTAGTGTGCACTTGACTTGAGAGTAACATTTCACTCTGACAAAAAAAAAAAAACATCAAATGAAAAAAATTCTACACCATGGTCACTGTTCGCTCTATTGTTTCTTGCTATATAATAATATAATATAATATAATATAATTAATATAATATAATATAATATAAAATTTACTAAAACTATACTTTTTTCTAAAAAAATGTTAAAAATACAAATGTATTCTTTTTTACACTACCATTCAAAAGACTGATATTGGTAAACATTTTTAACGAAGTAAAAAAAAAAAACCATAAATCACATTTTGTATAATGAAAATGAATCCCATACTGATACCAGTTTGTGTTTTGTTTTTGTAACATTTGTTGCACATTTTCTGCTTAACTCTCATCAATGTGAAAATTCCAATGATTGTAAAATTAATGTACAATATTATACTGACCAGCATTACAATCACTGTATTAGTCATTTCTTGACTAACACAGTAAAAATATACTGTATACTGCAATGAAAGTCTGATAATCATCAAGAATAATGGAATAATAATTAGTAGCATTAGTAGTAGTATATTGCACAATGTAACAAAAAAAAAAAAAAAAACACTTTCTAAAGATTGTTTTCTGACAGTATTACGATGGTATGATTTTTTTAAAGCAAAATATTTTATTTGTTCTATTTCTTCTTTTATATACAATTTTTCTATACAATTATATATATATATATATATATATATATATATATATATATAAATAAAAATACGTATTCTTTTTTACACTACTCAAATGTCTGAGGTCAGTAAGAAATTAACAACTAAAAAATAGGTAAATCACATTTTGTATAAAGAAAATGGATCCCATATAGAGACCGTTAAGATTTTTTTTTTTAAGATTTGTAACAGTTGTAGCACATTTCCAGCATAACTGTCATTAATGTGATTGAATAAAATGGTAAAAATATACTGTATACTGTATATTGTAATAAAAGTCTTATAATGATCAAGAATAATGAAAATAATAATAATAATAATAATTATTATTATTATTATTATTATTATCATTATATTGTAAATGTTTTTTTTTGTTTGTTCGTTTTTTCTTTTTTAAACTAAGTAATGAGCATGTTAAGGAAAAATTTACAAAAAGTCTTCTTTTTTCCCAAATATTTATTTCCCAAATATTCCGAATATTCTTTTTTCTCAAAATTTGTATTTATTTTTTTTTTTTTTTACACTTTGTGGTGAAACACAACAAGCTCCTCCTGGATATCAACATCACTCACTGAAAACTTTGTATTGGTTGACCACTAGTGTCGTTCCTGTGTGTGTTTGTACCTGAGGGCTTGTCCTGGTTGCAGTTCAGGAGAGTAGGATCTGCTTTGTGCTTCAACAGCTGGCTCACAATGTGGGTCTGTAGGGACACAAACACACGCACACACATCTCCATGACTTGAGAGGAACTCAAAGAGAATTTTAAAAGATGTAGGTCACATCTTAAAGACGTCTGCATCCATCAGCTCTGGGTCTAATCTACAACATCAGCTGCCAGATCAGCTCTGCTCCAGCCTCCAGCGCCAAACATATGCTAACACCTCGCATTCACACCCTCAGCACTGTGTTTATTAGCCACGGCCTGCACACAGACATACAACCACATTTATCTACATTTGTTTACTTGTTTTTTTAATTTTGTTACTGTATCTCCTGTATCTCTGTACTATATCACAGATTGGAGTCGTGAAGTGTGTGCGACTGTATGTGCATACTATGCGTGCTTCTGCATGTTTCTGATCTATTATGCATGTGTGTGTATCTAAAATAAATGCAAAAATAGCTTTAGGGAGTACAGTTGAGGTCATGCTCCAGAAGGAGAAACCATGCATTCAAATTTTTGAATTTGAAGATCGGGGTAAATTTAACTTATTGTGTCATCTGGGACATATGCAACTATCTTCTGTAGCGTCTGATGGGCAGTACTAAATGAAAAAAAATATATATACTTAGGCAAAATAAGCAAAAATGTACACATCTCCATTCTGTTAAAAAGTTTTCACCCCTGGCTCTTAAAGCATTATTTTTCCTTCTAAAGCATCAGTGAGTGTTTGAACCTTCTGTAATAGTTGCATATGAGTCCCTCAGTTGTCCTCAGTGTGAAAAGATGGATCTCAAAATCATACAGTCATTGTTGGAAAGGGTTCAAATACACAAAAATGCTGAAAAACTAAAGAATTTGTGGGACCTGAAGGATTTTTCTGAAAAACAGCAGGCAGTTTAACTGTTCAGGACAAACAAGGCACTCATGAACAACTATCACTAAACAAAAAAAACAGCTGTGGATCATTCAGGTAACAACACATTATTAAGAAACAAGCGTATGTAAACTTTTGAACAGGGTCATTTTTAACAATTCAACTTATTTTCTCTCGTGGACTATACTGTATGTAAACATCTTTTATGTGAAATATCATATTCAGGTCAGTACTAATTAAACAATAACATGCATTTTGTATGACCCCTCTTATTTTGTTAAAATAATTAACATTTAGCAGATTCTGAAAGCGGGACTTTTTTTTAACTTTTGACCTCAACTGTAGATCTGTGTGTCCAAAATTAACTCAAAAACTAGAAATTGTAATATTACATGGTTAAAGAGTTAGTTCACCAAAAAAAAGATCAAGACAAACAGTCAATCAGACACATGCTTTTCCAGCTTTTATTTTGTCTGCTTCTCATAATACAACTAAAAGTGTTATTTCAACAAGAGTGTGTCATTGTCTCGCAGTTGTTTTTAACAATTAAGGCTTTTGTTTAAAAACAGGTCGCCCACCACAGTGGCTGGTAAATATCGCATATTTACTCAAAACTGCGAAAAAAAGTCCATTTGATTAGTGATGGGCGCAATACTGTTTTCCCACCTTATTTACAATGCTCTCCAGTGTTTCTGCATGTACTAAACAATGTTTCCAGTTGTTCGGATTGTGTATGATAATGCTCAAACTGAAGTGAAACTCTGCAACTGCAGCATGGCAGTTCTGCTGAGTCACACAACCATCTGCAGTGCTAATGACCGACTCAATCTGTGTGTCTGTCTGTCCGTGTATGTGAGAGAGAGAGAGACATTCTCTCCTGCAGTCCTGCTGCAATGAATTATAGATGTAGCCAGAGAAAACATCTCTCTGAGTGTGTTTATTATTTGCGAGTGTGTGTGGGTGTATGAGGCTACAGATCAAACACTACTCCTTGCAATCTCAGACCACCCTTCACAAACAAATACTAATTACATTTGGTATCTGGAGATAACACTATTCATTTTGGACAAGTGCTATGATAATATCACTGTACTGTTTGAAGTACCTTGAGAATACGTAATGATATCCTCAAGATAGGAATCATTCAGTATCATTGTGTTGCATTTATGATTACTATAATGCTATATCTACAGTACCACAGCCACGGTAGTTTTTGTATCTGTCAGCAATAGACAAATAGAAGACAGTTTTGCACTCTCTTGACTCTCTATAGACCTTTTCCACAAAAGTAAGAGGGGAGGAAAAAGGAAAACACAAAGGTGTATCTGTAGGCAAGACTATCCTGGGGGACAAAAAGAACAAAGGAGAAGAAAGAAGGAAAATTCTCTTCATCAGCAACCTGAAACATTATCAAATATTTGACCATGTCAGCAGGTTCGTCCTTTCCTCTAGAAATCAATCTTCTCTTGTGTAAGCGCTGTTGTTTAACTCATATAAAACACATTAGTACTTCATATGATCCTCAAAGCTCGAGTCCATCTGGCTGAGAATTGGTAAGATCAATGCAATGCTGAAGTGTCATTAATCAGAAACAGGAAGGGAGGGTGAATTAATGAACTGTATTTGGTCTACAATAACTCTAATATCAATACATTCCACTAACCGTGAACAGCAATCTGATCAAATGGCTAAACACGAGAAGCATATAGCATATTACACTAATGCAAATTCAAACTGGCTAGAATATTTGTTTTGCCCAGGGGTCAGCAGCCTGTTTGCTATACAAATAAACAAAAACTAAAATAGACAGATAGATAAATAGATAGATAGATAGATAGATAGATAGATAGATAGATAGATAGATAGATAGATAGATAGATAGATAGATAGATAGATAGATAGAAAAAAAATAACCACATTTTTAAATAACTTTTACATAAAATTTTTAGTGCTATACAAATGAATAAATCTATACAGCTTTATGTATGTATTTGTATTTTTTTTTCTTCCATTAGCACTACAAATAAAATGTATTATATATGTATTTTATGATTAATCAAATGATTAATCACGATTAATCGCATACAAAATAAAAGTTTGAGTTTGAATAATATATGTGTGTGTACTGTGTGTAATTATGTATATATAAATCCACACTAATTAATGTATATATTTAATAGAAATATGTTATCTATATAGAAAATATTTTTATTTATATATAATATAAATTATAGAAAAATTATAATAAATACACATACTTGTAAATATTACTTAAAATATACATTAATGTGTTTGTATATATATATATAATCGTTACACAGTTCACAGACATATATTAGGCAAACTCAAACTTTTATTTTGTATGCGATTAATCACGATGAATCATTTTTTTTTATTATTTTGCAGGGCAAAATAAAATAAAATAAAATAAAATAGTAAAGATCATGTTCCATTAAGATATTTTGTACATTTTCTACAGTAAATATATCAAAACTTAAATTTTGATTAGTAATGTGCATTGCTAAGAACTTCATTTGGACTTCAAAGGTGATTTTCTCAATATTTTGATTTTTTTGCACCCTCAGATTTCAGATTTTCAAAATAGTTGAATCTTGGCCAAATATTGTCCTATCCTAACAAACCATACATCAATGGAAAGCTTATTATCAGCTTACAGATGATGTACAAAATCTAAATTTCAAAAAATTGACCCTTATGACTGGTTTTGTGGTCCATGGTCACAAATTTGAATGTGAAAAATCAGTGTCCATCAGGAAATGATATGTAATGCCATGTAATAATACGTACCTGTCCATATTTGGCAGCCAGATGTAAGGGTGTCCAGAAGCTGTTGTCAGACACCTGGACATCTGCCCCGTTCTCCAGCAGCACGGACACCACCTCCTTATAACCACTGGCACTGGCGATGTGTAGCTGCAAACACAGACAGACACATCACATGTGATGTTTCATTTGGCTAAAAGCCTTCCAATTCAAATCACCATCTGTAAACATCACACAGACTGCGTTATATTTAGAGATCAGTGAACCGTTACACATTTTGGGACTCAAGTATTTTCTCACCAGCGTGACCCCGTCATCATTTTGTTGACTGACGCCGCCCCCGCTGCTGACCAGCTGCCTCACATCAGACAACATGGTGGACGAGCGCTGGGTTTTCATCTGGTGCATAGAGCTCATGTCCACTCCTGACAAATGCACAGACAGATGTACAAGTGAGATGGACAGAAGGAGTTCAAGACAGAGTGGTTATGTATGGGATCAGACGAGATCTCTCTCCTTGTCAACTGGAGGATATATTCTTTATTTCATGTCTGAGGCAACAAATCATCTCCACTTGAAAAAAGCGCTCTATTAGACAAAGCATAAGATCAGCAGTAAAAGATGATGTGGAGCAGGTCGTCCTGAGATAGTGGGAGTCTTGGCTGTAATGGTAAACGAGCTCTGTGACTACAGCCCAGAGAAGTGTGCTTTCTTTCTAGATCTCACTGATTGATTAGCAGGCTAAAGTAACTCTTACTGTATTCAGCATGTGAGCTGACAGAATGGATGAATGTTAACAATGACACGGGTGAACGGTATGACTTTATATACAATTCAGTCGGTAGAAATATATTTGTGCGGTTATCAATTGTCAGGACTGCTTTGTTATTTACACGTGTAAGCAATGGGAAACACACTGTCACGCCAAAATCTATACCAGAATGTGTCCTACACAAGACAAGATGAAAAAAAAAAAAAAATGCTGCAGTTTTAGTCTATTTTGTTTTACCAGAATTCAACACAGAGCAGAAGTGTTCTGCCATCTAATAATGAAGCATTTAAGAATTAAATTAAATTTAATTAAATACTTTTTAAAATTAATTATTTATTTATTTTTGATTCTTTGGAAACAGTACGTGCAATTTGAAACTAAAACAAACAAAAATCAAAAATCAAGTTTGGGGTCAGTCACATTGAATGACTGATTGCTTGCTTGATTAATGTAAATACTTTTAAGCAGGGATGCATTAAATTGATCAAAAGTGACAGTAACGACATTTATGATGGTACAGAATATTGCTATTACTCATAAATACTTTTCCTTCAAAAAATTCTGAAAAAAAAAAAATGTATAACAAAAATATTAAGCAGCACAAATGAAAAAAAAAAGGTTATTGCAACAACTGTGAGTAATGAAGCCAGAATTGCGTGATATAAACTCACAACTGCGAGTTGCACAACTGTTTTTTTTTCCTTTTTTTCATTAGCACTACAAATGAAATTCAACATATTATGTACTTAACAACGTACTTATTTTATGTTTATCTTGTATTAATCGAAGAATTACTGCAAGAGGCAGTATTATATTTTTTGCAGTGTAATAAATAAAATAAAATAAAATATTTGCAAGTTATAAAGTCAAAATTGCAACATAAAAACAATTGTGAGTTTATATTTCGCAGAACTGCGAGATATAAATTTAGAACTGCGAGTCATAAAGTCAGAATTGCGTAATATAAACTCACAATTGTGAGTTATAAATTCAGAATTGCAAGATAAGAACTCGCAATTCTCACTTTTTTCTCACAAATGCGAGTTTATATCTCGCAATTCTGACTTTTTCTCAAATATAGATATAAACTCACATTTGCAAGTTATACAGTCAGAATTGCAAGATAAAAATTTGCAATTCTGACTTTTTTCTTGCAAAGGCGAGTTTATAAACCCACGATTGCGGGTTATAAATTCCTATTTTAAGCGGAAAAAGACTGACTTCATATCCCACAATTCTAAAAAAAAAAGGCAGAATTGTGAGATAAAATGTCACAAATACCTTTTTTATTCAGTGGAGAAAACACGCTTCTTTTAAATTGTAACAATATTTTACAATATTTATAATACATATTTTTATATATTTAATATACATTAAATATCAAATAACTGCAGAGCATAAGAGACTTCTTTCTCAAAAAAAAAAAAAAAAAAAATATTGATTCCAAACTTGTAAATGGTATATTGTTTAACACTACAGGTCACGCTATGTACACGTTTATGTAGTCATACAAAACTAAGTAGGGAACTAAATGACTGAAGGATCCTACCATTCTCCTCCAGGTGTCGGATGAGGATGTAGCTGCTTTCTGTCCCCTCTGTGGCATAGTCCAGTGGAATGTTCCCATTCACATCCTGCAGGAGCACGTTGACTCCGGCCTTCAGACGAGGAGTGATGGAGAGGAGAAGGGGGAGGAGAAGATGGCAGTGAGATAAAGCAAAACAAGACGTAAACAAATGGAGTCCCTCTTGCCCCATTCATCAGTCTGCAATCGATGATAAACTACGGCCAATTATCACACTTTCCCAGCATTCCCCAGGGCACCCGAGCTCAGAGATGAGCTACATCAACAGAAAATAGTGCGTTAACTAACTCATTAAGATAGGGGCAGGTTAATAGGGTCTCTGGTATGGTGTCGAGTTTTTGGGTGGCAGCGGGTGATGTGATTTATGAGCGTCTGCTCTCTAGAGACTCCAGACCGCGATAAGACTCTGGATTAGCAGAAAAGCATTACACAGGAATAGCTACTTCGATACGTGAACACAATCAGAAAAATTAGACAGCGGTCATAATAAACTAGATGACGTATTAAATAAGTAATGGCCAGAAACAAAACAACTGCACCGTTCAGATACTGTTGTCACACTGACATTGAGAGAATGACACAAAAACATAGCCAGATCACACTGCACTACAAGAAAAAAAAAATAAAAAAATAAAAAATTGTATCTTAAATATTTATTGAAGTGATGAGAATGAATGAATGACTGAATGAATGAATAAATAAATAAATAAGGGTATACAATGATTTTTATTTAAATGTTAAATATAATTAAATATAAATATAATATTAAATATAAATAAAAAATGAGTAGAGACTGAAATCTGTCAATTCACAAAAAATGAACAATTGCATACTCTAACAGCAATTTTGAACTTAAATAAATCAATATACTATTGCTACAGCTGCTACACTACACTAATTGCAGTTTAGAACTGTAATAATTTTTATTTAAATACTATAAATATTATTTTTATTGAGTAATGATGGATGGATGGATGAATAAAACAAATAAACGCTGGTATACAATGAATTTTATTTTAATGTTAAAACAAAAAAATAATAATAATAATTAGTTTTTTCCCCATTGCATTGAAATAATAAGATTGCAATTTTAAACTAAAATAAATACATAAATAAATAAATGCTTCTATACAGTGATTTTTTTAAAAATGTTAAGACAAAAAAATTATAATTTATTTAATTTTAATTAATTTATTTTCACTTTGAAGTAATGAGACATAGACTTTTTTATTTTTAAATAAAAAAATAACAATTGGATAAAAAAATGTTGAACTTTGAACCTTCTGAATATTTTTTACTTGAACATTATAAATATATACTGCATTTATTCTATTGAAGTAAAGATAAATAAATAAATAAATGCTGGTATACATGATTTTTACTTTAATGTTAAAACAAATAAAAACATTTAATCCGTTTTAAGCCTTTGTATTGAAGCAATGAGACTTAAATCTGTTGAATAACAAAAAAGTAAATAAATAAATAAGAACAATAATAATAATAACAAAATAAAAAATGAACTACAATTTTGAACTATAGTCATTTTTTAAATATTCTAAATATATATTCCACTTTATTAATGATAAAGTAATGCCTTAAGTAATGATAATAAACAAACAGTTTTTTTTAAATGTAAAAAAAAAACTGAAATCTTTATCTGAAATCTGAAATACTTATATAAATAAACCTATATACTCATTCATATTTTCATAGCACATATCCCATTTTGGTCCAAAATATAGTCCATCAACTGTGACAGAAACTTAAGACCACTGGTTACTTTCCAATCCAAACTTCCTGTTTCAACAAGTAATTGATTTTTAAGCAGTTTGATGGGCACTTCAACTACAGGTCTGTTAACTGGCTTGAATAAACCTAAGTGGCACTTAAAAAAAATATTCCTAAAACCATATTAACTCCACACTACGCAGAGTGAGAGGAGGATGCCATGACATTTAAAAAATAAAATCAAACTTTAGCAGATCACTGCGTGAAATTTACAGCTATCTCTCAAAATGGCCTGTGTGTAATTAAAACTGCAAATGGCACATCTCCATCTGACTGGCTGTAGCACAAGGGCATTGTGACAAATCCGCAGCTTATTGTCTCTTTACCCAGCATGCATTTCAAATCTAGCCATCAGCACATTCAGACCGTGGAGGTTGTGTCAATCACGCAATGAGGTTAGCGGTAGGTTAATGAATGTATTAATTAACATTAACTATCAGCAGCTCCTTTGTCTGCATTTATGAGCAATGACTTTTTGGGACACACCCCCACAAAACACACACACACACACACACACACACACACAAAGCTCTAGAGAGCACTGATGGATCTGACAGTGTGCCACAGGAGTGTGTCATGACCTCCTCCCCGAGATCTCCTGCCGCAGGAATCACAACAGTACTGATGCAATACACCACAGTTCAACTCCAACTCACAGGGACACATGAGGACATGGGATGTGTGTGAGTGTTTGTATTGGAGGAGATCCATCGATTTGTCTGGCATGGAACTGTTATTGAAAAATATGTGAACGTTTAAAGCAGGAGTGTGTGTGAATTGATTAGGCAGGGTCAATGTGAAGGAGATGGTGGTGTGATAAGGACGTGTGTCTTCAACCTCTTGCACTAAGAGAAAAGCTGATAAAGATGTCAGCATCACCTCCTCTGATCGACCAACTGCACAGTGTCCTCTGTGACACAGTCCTGAATACTAAACAACCAACACATAAGATTTACAAACATACTCTTTATCTCACTATTACAAACTAAATTTTCAACTACTACTACTTGGTTAGAAGTGTGATATTGCATTTATACATCAGTTCGGAGGCACGAGTGTGTAAATACATAGAAACAACAATGGAGCGTCTTTAAAAAGTGCCTTTTGTGTGAACTACTTCCTTCCGCCATGGATTCAAATCTTAGTTTGACAGTTCGACAGCCGATCCCAAACCTTCGTTACTAATTAGAGAATGTCACTTTAGAACTAGTAACAAATGAACGCTGAGTTGCTTCATTGACCGCTTATTGTATTACTGTATTAAAAACTCACTGTGTTATGTAGAGTATTATGAGAGAGAGATGGAATGAGCGAGTGTGATTATCTGCATCTGATACAGCATTCATTCTTCAGCTCAGTCTCATATTCACAATAAAACATTAGTTTGAATGTCCACTGAAGAAAGCGATATCTTTGTCATATTATCCTTTCATCTGCTGGTGACTTCCGATGACAGCGCTGAACGGCTGCTGACGCCCTGGAGCTCACATCTTCGAAAAAGTCGAAGCAAATTTTCAAACAGACATTATCTTTAATAACAAACTGCATATTTGAAGTCTAAAAAATTCTTAAAACCACATTCCGTAACACAAAAACAGTACTATTTGTAAAAATGTAGTGGATTTGGGCATCCACCATGACACTCACTGTGATAAATACTGTTGGAGTTCCGTTATCACTAGAATATTGCACTCCTCTCAGCCAATCAGATTTGAGGACCAGAAAGAACTGTTGTATATAATATAATATAATATAATACAATGTAATAAAACCTTTGAGGTCAATAAGATCTTTTTAATGTTTTTGGAGGGGAAAAAAGTCTCTTATCCTCACCAAGTCCTGCATTTATTTGATTAGAAATATAATAAAAAACAGTAATATTGTGAAATTTTATTTCTTTTTTTTCCCCTATTTTAAAAATATAATTTATTCCTGTGATGGCAAAGCTACATTTGTAGCACTTATTGTCACACAATGCTTCAGAAATCAAGAAACTCAAGAAACATTTATTTCAGATTTATTTCAATATTGACTAAAAAAAAATAAAGCATTCATTTTAAATACATCTTGTGATCATTTTAATGAATACTTTCTTAATTAACTTTGTGAAGTTTAACAAATTAAAATAAATAATACAAACCCACATTATTAAATGGTAATTTATATTATATCATATTATATTTAACATATTTTTAATATATTAACTATATTAGTAATTAAAAAAGTCAATATATTAATACATTTATGCACTAATGCCAAACCTGATATTAGTACTAAAAAAATTAATCTGACCCAAACTTTTTAACAAAAATTTAATATAATATAATATAATATAATATAATATAATAAATTAAAATAAGTTAGTATATTAGTACATTTATGCCCCTTATTCTTTTCCTGGTACAACCATAACAAACTGCAGTGTACTTAATGAGTGAGACACATACTGACCTGGTCTACTAGACTGTATTGACACTCTGCTGTGTCTGAGACTAGCAGCGGTAACTAATAGATTGATCATCATGGGTTAGACAGCAATCATAAATTACGTCATAAACGGTGTCATACCTTTTCAGTACACTCATTTGAGGGCAGCACAAGGGGTTAACAGGCTAAACTCCATGACTCATTCAGTCTTGTGTTATGATGAATTACAACAGTGTTAACATGCAGCGATGGTAGAGCAGGAGACATGTGTTTGACTTTCGCCATGTTGCCTATTGATCCACTAAACCCCTTCTCCCAATCACTTCCTTTTCATTCACTTTCATTTAGAGACATTTTGGTGCAAGCAAGGTCACAAGGAGGAGCCGTGGGATCTGCGCACACACACATACGCTTAGTAGAGTTCAGCTCAGGTGCGCTTCAGAGGCCACGGTAACTGAACCTGACAGTACAGAGGACTACAGAGACAGAAACGCCGAATCATGTCAACACAGGAGAAGCAGATGAAACATCCTCCACAGGAAAGTAAAAAAACAACAGCGACTCCTTCCTCTGACTGCACCAGGAAACAAGGACAATCACGTAACGTAATTAGATCTAATCTACATGATGATGGCTGTCTGTGTCCCATTACAAGGCTTTGAGCACAGACTTAATTGCCTTTGTTAAATTTAATCTGTTATGATAATAGGCTAATAGCAATGAAAGTAAATGAGAATGCAGATAACTTTCTAACTAATATGGCAAACTTCAGAACATCTGCATGGTTCACTGACTTGAATTCATCCTTCAACACCTTTTAACCTATTAAAACTATCCAAGGATTCTTGCATCATAGGCATGTATTGTGACAACTTTCCACCCTTTCTGAATGACTGAATGACTGTTTTGCAGCTTAGCTTCTGTTAAACAGAACAAAAATGACCCCATGATTTTCTCACCCTCAAGCCATCCTAGGTGTATGTGACTTTCTTCTTTCAAACGAATAAAATCAGAGTTATGTTAAAAAATGTGCAGGCTCTTCCAAGCTTTATAAGGCAGTGAATGGCTGTTGAGACTTTGAAGTCCAATGAAGTGCATCCATCCATCATTAAAAGTGTTCCACACAGCTCTGGGGGGTTAATAAAGGCCTTCTGAAGCGAATTAGTGCGTTTGTGTAAGAAAAATAACTATATTTAAAACTTTCTAAGCCATAATCTCTACCTGTCATACAAGCGTCCACGAGAGTTTAGTGTTCCAGCAGATGGCACAGCAGGGCTTAACATTAAGCCTTGACATGTGCTTGTTCTTCGGACAAGTAAATCAGTCACTTGTCCAGGCAAAAAAGCCTTTTTTAGTTGTTGTTGTTGTTGTCTGCCGTAAATGTAATCCATTCAGAAACAATAGTCTCATCACTGTAAGTTGCAAGGTGGGGCTCCATGGATCAGACAGATGCTTGATTGGATTGAGATATGGAGAATTTGGAGGTCAACTCAACACCTCAAACTCGTTGTACTGCTCCTCAAACCATTCCTGAACCATTTTTACTTTGTGGCAGGGTGCATTATCCTGCTGAAAGAGGCCACAGCCACCACCATGAAAGGGTGTACATGGTCTGCAACAATGCTTAGGTAAGTGGTACATGTCAACGTAACATCCACATGGATGGCAGGACACAAGATTTCCCAGCAGAACATTGCCCAAAGCATCACGCTGCCTCCACTGGCTTGCTTTCTTCCCATAGTGCATTCCTGTGCCATATGTTCCCCAGGTAAGTAACGCACAGGCCACCTTCTTCCATTGCTCCGTGGTCCAGTTCTGATGCTCATGTAGCATCTGGACCAATAATACACACAGTTATTTGTTACATTTAACAAATAATCTGTAAAACCAACAAGCAAGCTATATGTTGAAGTTCTGGAGACAACCCCCAAAAGCAACTAACACCCCAAAGGGCTTAGTTGTCAGGGCTACCATCTGATAACATGGGTTTTACTGCTCAAAGGAATGCAAGCAGAGCAACGCTCACTACATTTACCCATAGGACAGACACATACTGCTATAGGAATTCAGTTATTTTATTAATTCACAGACAAACCTTTCTTTGACCTTCCTTTCACACATAGCCAGGTCATTGTGTATAGTGTTACTGCCTTGTATTTTGTCTTTTGTAATGTGTCCTGTTTTATGCATGTGTTATGATAGATCACTAGTTAGTATAACCCCACCTATGCCATGTTCGGTCTCTTTGAATTCGTATTTTGATGATCTAAAAGACGGTGTATATTAAATGTTGATACCTGTGCAACATATTATTGTTTTAAGTAGTTTTTGCATCAACACCCAATCGAATTACATATGCAAAATACTATGCTCACAGACAAAGATTCATAAACTTTCCCTCCATAAGAGAGAAAGCCACCATTGGCTCTTGAACTCCCGGAGGTGCGACCTCCACAGAACTTAAAGGCATCACACGAGTGACCTCCCCTGCACTTTTTAGTTTCTTCAATCGTCTCCCAAGAGTGACTCGCCTCGGTCAGTCTGCGATTCTTTTAGATCCTAAGAAGATGGGGAGGATGAGCTAGAACTCTTCGGGACCCCTAAGCTTGCGCCAGGCCTTGCGGCCTTGTCTTTCCATTCCCCAAAGATCCCCGGCTGGGTCTGCCTCTCTCAGCTCTTCGCTCTTCTTCACTTTCCAACTGGGAGGAAACTCCCAATCACCACCAAACTAGAACATCTTTGGAGTTCATCACTTTTCAAACCCGGAAGAACATAATCGCAAGTCCAAACCTTGAAACCATCAAGACTTTCACCCGAGACTGTATCTGGACACTTGTTCAACAACCAAGGCAATGCAAGTATTGTACATTTAACTAAACAAAACAGAGGTTTAGTATAAGCTGTAGACCCTGTTGTAAACGGCACTGATGGTTTCACTCAGGTGGTTAACTGACTCTTTTCATAGCTTCATTTTCTTGTCTCTCTAATGGCTTCTCACTTGCCCTTCCCCCATAGATTAGTTATGTGTTAGCCCTTAGTTAATAAAACTCTTGTGCACAAATTATATGAGTTTTGATTCTGATTCTGCCTTGTAAAATTAATGTCCCTTTACGATTTACGATTCAAGCTACACGCTCTAATGTTTTAATACTGTAGGAAAGAGAGTTGATATGAAATTATACTGAATGTTCGCTGGACGAACAGATTAGTTCAGGGGTGCTCAACCCTGGTCCTGGAGATCGACTTTCCTGCAGAGTTCAGCTCCAACCCTGACCAAACACACCTGAACCAGCTAATTAGGATCTGAAGGAGCAGTTGATAATTACAGACAGGCATGTCTGATTAGGGTTGGAACTAAACTCTGCAGGAAAGTCGATCTCCAGGAACAGGGTTGGCCACCCCTGGATTAGTTGATGGAAATTTAATTCTGCTACAGTTACTAATGGCAACTGACATAAATAATTGTAATTAATCATAATTAATTGTAATTATTTATATGCATTTCCCTTTTGAGCTAATTTGCAACACTCACATGCCCACTGTTGACGCTTTCGGCAGTGGTCAGGGGTCATCATGGGCACCCTGACTGGTCTGGTCTCAAACTTTGATGCCTACTGTGTATTCTGACAGTGTTTCCATCAGAACCAGCATTAACCTCTTGAGCTACAGTAGCTCATCTGTTGGATCGGACCACATGGGCCAGGCTTCACTCCCCATGTGCATCAATGAGCCCTGGCCGCCCATGACCCTGTCACCAGTTCACCACTGTTCCTTCCTTAGACCACTTTTGATAGATACTGACCACTGTAGACAGGCAACACCCCACAAGAGCTGCCGTTTTGGAAATGCTCTCACCCAGTCATCTAGCCATCACAATTTGTTCTGAACAATTTTTCCTGCTTCTAACACATCAACTTTGAGGACAAAATGTTCACTTGCCTGATATATCCCACTGACTAACAGGTGCCTTGTTATTCACTTCACCCGTGAGTGGTCACAACGTTATGCCTGATCAGTGTACACTATCGACAGACACTCATGCAGGCACAGAAGCACGTGTTAGTTTGCAGTCGGCTGTAGTTTGAGCGGTGTGTTCAAGCGCAGCTTTTTGGTCCATACTCTGCTGACGCCGACACTGTCTGCTTTTGTCGCCACTGGTTCTTTGAAGTCAGCTTGGTGTGTCCCGGCCTTAATGGTTTAAATAAAGACCGGGGAGAGAGCAGCTGAATCACTACTGAACAAAATGTATGTCTATAGTTGCATCAAAAGCACATCCTGTGTGAGGTGTGACATCCTGAAAATGGACAAAATCTATATCAAATATACGTGAAGAGGTAACTGATGGAAAATGACCCATAACTGAAGGTATTTTTCCAAATAACATCAGTGAAAAATAATACTATGCACTATAAAGCCACGTCTGTTTAGTTGGAAAAGCAGCAAGCAAAATCCTTTTTCTCCACGACGTCAATTTAATATAGGTTTGTTTCTTCAGGAAGTAATCCTCGTAGGAAATGACTAGCTAATGAGCCCTTACCTAATGCAGTTCCTACCTAAATGAAATGACTGGCAACCTCCTAAATCCTCACTCTGACTATTCCAAAAAAATAGGTCGTCATGGTCCAGTTTTGGAAGCAGGATGCAGTAAAATATGGAGGAAGGAAAGAGAGAGAGGCAGAGGCAGAGGGAGACAGAGAACGATACAGCTAGCCTGAAGTGTGAGTGTGTGTGTGGGAGATTCTGACCTAAAGCATCGCATGTTGCACAGCAGAGATAAGAGCATTAACAGCAGAAACAAAAAAACAGAGAGGCTGAAATATAAAACACTTTGCATTATGAAAACAGCATATTAGTGAAGGAAATGTGGTGTCAAGTTTCAGAAACCTGGCAAGAACATACTACACATTTTACATTTTACTGCATTTATTATTCTAGGGGTACTACGTATTAATGATGTATTATTTATGTTCATAATGTATAGTTAACTTATGCAACGTGAAAATATTAGTACATTATTATAAACATACTGAACCATATTGGTTGACTAGTGGAAGACTCGTCTGCATGTACTGCAACTGACGTTAAATGGAGCAAAAGACAGAACAAGAGTGCTGAAAAGTAATACGGAGATCGAAAACTTGTAACCATAGCAACGGAGACAACCCTTTCTCCAGAAGGGTGAGTCACCCGCAGGCAACGAGAAAAGAGGTTAAAGGGGCTTGCTTGAGGAGAATCCTTGTTTTTGTTTTTTGCTGGTTTTTTTCTTATCTCAATAACATTATAGAGCCAAAGAGAGAGCTGCATTAATTCATAATATTTGTGACACACAGCTAATCAAACAATGACATGTCAGTCAGGCTTAAGGCTGTCAATCACACCGCCTATGATACAGAAAGAAGCCATCCTATTTAAAGCCTATTGTGTCTTGTAAGTGTACACACACATGCTGCTTACTGCAAACTACACAAAATGCATGATTAATTTACATTTTAACTCAAAATGTGTGTGCTATACAAGTATCTATATATGCAATGAGGCATTTTTAATAGTTGAAATGGTGAATACTAATGCTTCCAGTCAATTCATCATTATGGACTAAACACATATGGATTAAAAAAAACAACAAAACATCAATTTTAGTTTAATGGATCTTTAAAAATCCCAGCTGATTCCTCATTTGTCATCAGCAGAAAAGGGCTGTCAAGTTGGCTATATTGCAGTGTTTTATATATCAGGGTATTATAGTTAACAAAAGTAAAACTGAATAAAACTAAATTAAATAAAATAAAATAAAATAAAACATTTACATCAACTAAAAATATATAAAATGAATTGCTTAAAAATAAAAAAGAAACACTTGAATAAACTAAAAATATATCAAATAAATTGCTTAAAAATAAAAGAAACACTTGCATTAACTAAAAATATATCAAATAAAGTGCTTAAAAAATAAAATAAACACTTACATTAACTAAAAATATTTAAAATAAATTGCTTAAAATAAAATAAATAAAATAATATAATATAAAACAACAAAAAAACTTCCATGAACTAAAAATATACTAAATAATTTGCTTAAAATAAAATAAAATAAAATAAAATAAAACACTTGCATTAACTGAAGATATACATCAAATAAATTGCATAAAATAAACACTTGCATTAACTAAAATACATATAAAATAAATTGTTAAAAATAAAATAATAAAATAAATTAAAAAGAAAACTTGCATCAACTAAAAATATACAAATAAACATTGCTTAAAATAAAATAAAATAAATAAAATAAAATAAAATACTTGCATTAACTAAAATATATCAAATAAATTGCTTAAAATAAAATAAAATAAACACTTGCATTAACTAAAAATATATAAAATAAAGTTCTTAAAATAAATATAAAGAAAAAAGAAAAATCACTTGCGTTAACTACAAAAATATACAAAATATATTGCTTAAAATAATATAAAATATTGAAATAACAAATTTGCATTAACTGACATTAATATACAGAATAGTTTGCTTAAAATAAAATAACACTTGCATTAACTAAAATATATACAAAATAAATTGCTTAAAAAATAAAATTACACTTGCATTAACGAAACATATCAAATAAAAGGCTTAAAATAAAATAAAATAAAATAAAATAAAACTTGCATTAGCTAAAAATATATTAAAAAATTGCTTAAAATAAAATAAAATAAAATAAAATAAACATTTGCATTCACTAAAATATGTATATCAAATAAATTTCTTTAAAAAATAAAATAAACACTTCCATTAACTAAAAATATATAAAACAAATAAAAAAAAACACTTGCATTAACTAAAATATCATTTTCTCATTTAGTTTAACTTGATTTAGTTTAACTTGGAAAAAAAAAATAAAACTGAAAAAAAAAAAAATGTAAAACTAATATTAATTAAATAAAAATGTATTAAATAAAATGTATTAAAAAGACAAAAATACAAGGTTAATAAAACTTTATAATTAAAATGAAAATGGAAAATATAAAAATAAAAAAGACAACTGCTGTGTAGTGCACATTTACTCAAGTGTAATATATGCATACTGCAGTATTTACAGTACACTGCAAAAATAATGAACGCCATATAGTAGAATGCTAATAGTACAAACATCTCTACACCATCTCACACGTCTTCTCAAAGATAAATAGTATGTGCTCTTTCAGTAGACAGAGAGCTTGTACATCACACAGGAAAAAAGGTTGTGGTACAATGAATTTAGAGTGTAATGTAAAAGGTCTATTTTAAAAAGGGCCATGGCCACTATTAAAGGATCTTCAGAGTCACAAATGGAAAACGTGTGAGTAAGAGAGGATCACGTCTTCATGCAGTTAATTAAGTCTTTATGTTATCTCTGCCGTACGAGAGCTCTGCACACTGACTTGCATACTTTAATGCAAATGAGGCCTACTTTTAGAAATATTCATTCATACAGTACCGAGCAGTGGTTCTCACACACACATATAAACACGTTAAAGCTGTTGTGAGTACTATCAAACAGAATGCCTCAAAGCTAGAAAACCGCCTAGGCTGGTTGGCTTGTTTTAGCTGGTCATCCAGGCTGGTCTTAACTCGTAATAGCTGGTCAGCAGGCTGGTTTTTGAGGGGTTTTGGCCACTTCCAGGCTGGTCTTAGCTGGTCAGGCTAGGAGACCAGCTGGAATGACCAGCTAAAACCAGCCTGGCCAGGCTGGGAGACCAGCTAAAACCAGCTACTTCCAGCTTAAACCAGCCTAGGCTGGTTTTAGCTGTTTTTTTTTGTTTTTTTTTCCCGCAGGGAACCCTTGGTATTTAGACTTGTATGGCTTGATATAATGTAAATGATGTCTCTTACTGAAATATGTAGTAGAAAACCCATGAAAGATTTATGTTATTTTAAAAAAATCCATGTCGTTTTATACATATTTTGGACTATAGGGAGCCCCATTACTACAATGACGTGAAATGGTTGCACTTGGTGAGCTACTGACGCTACGTGTTGCTATTTTTAACACAGCTCGGAAAATGAAATACTGATACGATGATTACAGCTACTGAAAAAGCTTACAGATGGCTATAGATATAAGCATAGGCTTAAACCAAATGCTGTACCATCGATTTTTCCTCACAAGGAGTCTAAATGCCTCCGGATATCAAGTGAAATCTGTGCCGAGAAACTCCTTCAGTGGCTGCAGCATCATGACAAGCGTCGGCACGTTTACATCCTAGCTCTTTCAGTAGCTGTGGTACTAGAAGCCTCAAAGGCATCAGGGCTAAAGAGGAGAGAACAAAGATGTGGCTCTATAGGAAGTTTTATTCGTCCACAGGCATCTTCCCATTCTTTTATCCTTTTCTTATCGCTAGGAAAGTAGTGAAGACTTGTATCACATCTCTTGTTGCCTTTCAAATGAAAATTTCAACCAGAAGCTACACAATGTGGCATCGCAGCAGTGTTTTATTTTCCGAGTTGTGCTGTGGTAAAAATAGCAACAGGTAACAACAGTAGCTCACAGAGTAAAACTATTTCATGTCATCAAAATGCTGGCGCCCCCCATAGTCCAAAATATGTATAAAATATGTAAATAAATGTGTAAATATATATAAAATATGTAAAACGATTTTTTAAATAACATCAATCTTTCATGGGTTTTCCATTACATATTTCAACAAGATGAGTAAACTAAATGAAAAAACTTTGAAGTTGGCTTGAAAAAGCCTAGCCTGAAAGTTTGAAGCAGGAAAAAGCTTTAAGTTTAAAAGTTCATATAGAAAGATGTTGCTAACACGTTCTTAGCATGTTGTTAGCATATTTCTAACATGTTTCTGGCATGTTGCTAGCACATTTCTAACATAATTAGCATGCTGCTAGCATTTTTCTAGCATGATTACCCTGGTGAAAAAAACAGCATATGCTGGTAGGTATGTTTTGATGCTGGGATGCTGGTTAGGTATGATTTGGTGCTGGTTTAAGCTGGTCCTTTGCTGGTTTATGCTGGTCATGTTGCTGGTCAAGGACCAGCATAAACCAGCAAAGGACCAGCAAAAACCAGCAAAGGATCAGCATAAACCAGCTAAGGACCAGCTTAAACCAGCATCAAAACATACCTACCAGTATATGCTGTTTTTTTCACCAGGGTAGCAAGTTGTTAGCATGCTTTTAACCTGATAGCATGTTTAAAAAAATATTTTACATAATTAGCATGTTGTTAACATGTTTCTAGCATGATTAGCATGTTGCTAGCATTTTTCTAGCATGCTAGCATGTTGTTAGCATGTTTTTAACATGATTTAACATGTTGCTAAAAAACAGCTAAAATCAAGTAAAACCAGCTGATTTTGTAGCAAAAAAAACTGCTTAAAACCAATTAAAAACCAGCTACAACCAGCCTAGGCTAGTCTTAGCTGGTTTATTAGAAAATAGCTGGATTAAGTTGGTTGGTCTTTTAGCAGGTCTCCCAACTTGAAGAGCCAGCCAGCCAGCTTAATCTGGTTTTAGCAGTTTTTTTAGTAGAAAGTTGTTAAGCTTTACTATAGCAATAGATAGCTTAAACAATAGCTTAAAGTCTCATTGTATAAAAGTCTTCACACCCTCAATGATAGTCTGGTTTTCGAAAACCGTAAGCCAGATCAGTTAGAAAAGATATACCAACTAACTTCAGACCAGTCTAAAGGTCTGACCTGAGTTTTGTGGTTTTAGCTTTAAAGCTCTAGGAGAAGATACTGACTTAATTTTGGCTCAGAAGAAGAAAAAGAAGCTTAAATAGCAGATATTTTCAAGCCAACTTAATAAGAGACATCATTCACATTTTATTAAGTCATTCAAGTCTTATTATCTGGGCTTCCCTTTTAATTTTTCACCCTTTTAATTTTTCACCAGATATTCTGAAAGTCAGTGTGGTCCAAATAACATTGGACCCCACTGGCTTTCACTGTATGGACAAAATACACAGATATTCCTCAAAACACCTTAACACACACAGAAGAACAAAGCCAGACAGATTTGTGGGTTTAAATGATGACAGAACTGTCTGTTTAACTGCTGCCACTTCAAACTGAAGCTGTTCAGTAATCGTTGTTATTTTATTACGTTATTATGGCTCAGTGGTTATTATGAACAGATAGGGACAGATGGGGTTTGAGCCTATACATCCGCCAAATAAAGATGTTCAGGTGGGTGGATCAGCCTCACCATATTGAACTCCAGATGAAGAGTAAAACAATGGCTTTACTGATATTAGATCTCTCCATCAAGTCTGGATGTTATTGTGGATGTAGCTACCATGAAACTGAACGCTGTGTGTCTATGTGTAGTAGTAGTAGTAGTAGTAGTAGTAGTAATAGTAGTAAGTGTATTTTTGGCCAGTAGTCCTAAAGGGGCTCTGTGATTGAAGTAAGCTGGCAGGCGCACATGGTTTGCTGCTTCACGCTCTAGTGAAAATCAGGTCGAAAGTGGTCTGGAGTCAGACAAGCACTGAAAAGTAGAGCAGGCAAAGCTGGTGCCTCCGTGGCGCACATTCAGAATAACAATAACCAGACGATGGTTTTCTTCAAGATATCGGAGTGTATTTTCTATTACGTTACGAAGATTGCGATCTGTACTTTCACCTGAGGTCCAGAAGCAGGAAATATGGCAGCATGTGAGATCTGTGAGCGGGAAGAGCTTCCATTTTCTCTTAATAATAATGAAATGATTCAGTCATCAATATGAAGGATGAAGAAGCTCAGTGGATGAGGAACAGCATGTGTAGGAATCATTGTAAATGGATTTGGATTGAAGGGGGCGAATATCTTCCCCCAGTGTGTTCCTTTTAGATTCTCTTCAGAGATAAACAACCTGATTCATAGTCTGTTTACACCCCAAGGCTCCTAATTTGGGAGGATATGCTGTTCAGTGACAAATTAATGGTATAAATCTCCTTTCCCCCACTATTTCTCCAAGTCAGTTTTAGATTCTATTAAGTTGCTCTGTTTTCCTGCAGTGCATCATAGCCGTGTTTAAAGCCGATTTTCAGTTGTATGCTTCAATTACATTGTCGTTGGGGAATCTGAGGGAGGCGATGCACGACTCAACAGCCTGCTGGTTTAATGGTCTTTCCAACTCTCCGAAAGCATCCAAAAAGTTTGATACTATGGCTGGCAGTCAAACTTTTTCCTCGCAAATTCAAAAGCCACAAATTGCAAACGCCATTAATAGCAATTTCAACCGAGGGGTGCCATGGTCTTACGATTCGCAGATTATGCCCCACTTTGGTGCCACATTTGTGACAAAGTTTGAGAGAAATGTCACAAGCAAGTTTAATTTTTTTCATAAATATGACCCAAACCTTCATGGCCTATTAGTGCCCGTAGCAAACAGGATACATCTGCATGCTGTGCTGCACTGGAGCCAACAAGCAGAAATAATCTTGAGCTTCTTCTCTCCACTCTAACATTTGGAGTAGAAATTCTCCATAGGAAAGACGCTCTTTGAAGTCACAGAGCTAAAAATATCCCCGATATCCCTGTTACTTTGAGCTTCCACTGACACGCACATGGAGTGAGCTGTTGCCTGGCACCACAGCGTGAAGAACAACAGCGACACACTTGTCTTAACTCTCTGTGAATCCAAAGGGGAGTCGGTATGAGTGTTCTGGTTAAGGCTGTAAGATATATCAAAATAACGTCTAAAGTATGATATGGCAGAGTCGCAGAGCAGCTTGGTTCATGATAACCGTTGCTCCACACAAACTCAATCTCTGCTTGTCGATTATAAAATGAATTTGGGAATGCAATGTGAATCTGTTGCCAACAAAAGATAAGCTGTAAAGGCTCACTGCAGCTCAATGGATTAACCTTTGAGAAAAAATAGATGCAATTGAGAAATTAAGATGCAAATATTAGCATTGTAATTTTACAGCTGTAAATATACAGTAGAACAGCACTGAATAGCAATAGATTTCTCACTATGTTTAATATTTTTATGTAATAATAATAATAATAATAATAAAAACACCTTTTCACCTTTCTTGCTTACTGAAAGAGTTGGCTCAGCAAAACATATTACAAGTTTTTTTTTCCTAAATTGTTGAATCCTAAAAGGATGTATTGCACTCAAAATAATTTTTTAATTAGTAATTACAAGTCTTTTTTTTTTCTATGCAGTTATATTTCCCTTTAAAAAAAAAAAAAAAAAAAAAAATCACCCAAGCATTCTAGAGTTATTATAATTAATCGAATTAATAATATATTAATAATGTAATTAAAATCATAGAAAAAAAAAATCTAAATCAATATCATTTTACCATTCAACTCCAGTTCTGTTTCTGTCACAGAACTAAAAAAAATAAAATAAAATAAAAAAATAAATAAAAAACAGTAATTGCAACACTTTATCTCACAATTCTGACTTTTTTTTATAAACTCGCAATTCTGAGAAATGAAGTCATAATTGTTTAAAATAAACATGCAATTGTGAGTCGCAAAGTCAAAATTGCAACACATAAACTCGCAATTCTAAGAAATTAAGTTGCAATTCTGAAAAAAAGCCAGAAGTTTTCTGAAATATAGAACTGTGAGATATTAACTCGCAATTTTGGGAACGTATCAGTTTCCCCCCCTAAATATTGGAGTTTATAACTCACAATTGCAAATTTATATCTCACAATTCTCAAAAATCTCAAAAAGTCAGAATTTTTTTTCACGCAATTCTAACTCTATTTCTCAGAATTGCAAGCTCATATCTCACAACTATGACTTTATAACTCGAAATTGCATGTTCATATCTTACAATTCTGAGAAAAACAGTCAGAATTTTGAGAAAAAAAGTCAGAATTGCAAGTTCATATCTCACAATTCTGACTTTATAACTCACAATTGCGTGTTTATATCTCACAATTCTAAGAAAAACAGTCAGAATTTTGAAAAAAAAAGTCAGAATTGCAAGACACAAGCTCGCAATTGCGAGACAAAAAGTTAGAATTGCAAGTTATCATCTCGCAATTAGGACTTTATTGTATTTCTCAGAATTGCAAGTTTAAATCTCACATTTCTGACTTTATAACTCACAATTGTGAGTTGACATCTCACAAATCTGTGAAAAAAAAGTCAGAATTGTGAGTCCGTATCATGCTATTCAAAAAGTCAGAATTGTGAGATAAACAGTCGTAATAACATATTTTTTTTTATTGAGTGGCAGAAATTGGCTTCCATACTAAATATTTTAATATAGTAAAAATTAAAATTATTTAATTATACCATTAAATGTTTATGATTCCTGAATTAGTGGGTCACATTTTAGAAGTAAAAACAGTTGCAAACAGTATTTTGTTGACTTAAATGAGTGAAAATGTTCATATAGTCACCTGTGTTTTAGTTTGGAGGATTTGCTGTGTTTGTTTGTGGTAAAGACAGTGATCTGACATGACTGTGTGCTGACTGAACACCGGCTGCCTAAAGACAGGGAAATCCTGATCCTGCCTGGATCTGTCAGCACCGCGGAGGATTACGCTCAACTGATCCAGCATGTCCGACACATGACAGAACTTTACACTAAGCTGTCTTAGTTGGATTCCCTCCTGCAGCAGAGACATGCATCTTCAGTTCAATTCAAGTTTATTTCTATAGCACTTTTCAAAATACATATTGTTTCAAAGCGGCTTTACAAAAAAACGCATGTCCCAAACGTTACAGTCAGAGCGACTGTGTTGAGGGTAAAAAAATCATGATGATGTATTCGAAGTATGAAGTACGTGCATCTTCACCAATCTCCGACTGGAACTCGAGTACAGTTCTGTCTTGATTCATTCACCTTCATGCTGTTCTAAATCTATGCGAGTGGCTTTTCTTCCAAAGAGGAACAAATATCCAATTTTTAAAAATATCTTTACCACTCTATTCCACATAAAAAAGCTGAAGCTCCAAAATGCTCCTTGGTGATTTGCTTACCAATTACAAAGGCTGTCAGAAAGGATGGACACGTCTTCCCTCCCCTGCGCCTATTTGTTGCTCAAATGCACTTGGAAACACAGAGCTATCAAGGCTGGTCAGGGGTGTGGTGTGTCGACTCAAGGAGCTCATTAAATTCTCAATACCCCAGTGAGAGAGTGCAGGGAAGCAGGCAGTCAAGCTTTTCATCTCTCCCATCGTATTTTTGCCTTCATCCTTCAGCACACAAACCTTTTAATCGTATTAAAGAGAGGTGTCACAGATGACACAGCCGAAAAGAAATAACAAGACTTCTCCTGAAAACCCCATTAAAACACTTGACAAGTGCCAAAGAAGCCTGCAGTACTAGGAGAAATGTGTTAGCTACAGCGTATTTTTGATTTTGTATTTCACTAATTGCAAGATAAAGTGTGAAAGGGGTAGTTCACCCAAAAGTAAAACTTGTCCCATGATTTACTCACCATCAAACATGTTTATGACTTTCTTCTTTCAGACGAATACAATCGGAGTTATATAAAAAAAATGTCCTGGCTCTTCCCAGCTTTATAATGGCAGTGAATGGCTGTTGAGATTTTGAAGTCCAATAAAGTGCATCCACACATCATAAAAAGTACTCCACGTGGCTCCGGGGGTTAATAAAGGCCTTCTGAAGTAAACTGATGCATTTGTGTAAGAAAAATATCCATATTTAAAACTTTATAAACTTTAATGTCTAGCTTCTGTTAACTGCTGTATGTGCAAACTGTTAACTGTTGGAAGTGACAAACACGGAAGCACAGACAAAAGAGCAAAACAAAACACTGGTCGTGAATTAGAAGTACAAAATGAGGATTTGTCAAGAGAAATTTCGATTTTCAGAGGATTTCGATATAAGCCACAATGTTTTTCTTTGCTGTAAACAACACTTGGTTCTCACAAGACTAGTGTATTCTTTTATGTTTTGTGTTTATCCTTTTATTTTTATGATAGATGGATGCTGTTTTTGGGCTTGAAAATCTTAACAGCCATTCACTGCCATTATAAAGCTTGGAAGAGCCACAACATTTTTTAATATAACTCAGACTGTATTCGTCTGAAAGTGGAAAGTCATATACACCTAGGATGACTTGAGGGTGAGTAAATCATGGCGTAATCTTTTTTGGGTGAACTATCCCTTTAATATTTTTGCCACAGTTTTCCAGAAGAAAGACTGTAAACTGCATGTGTGTGTATCTGCTATACTAGAAGTGAAACATGTCAGTTTAGTACACAAGCATACTGATGATCTCAAAGCTATGGACTAAAAGATACAAAACTTTGATATTGATTTGAAATCCGTGTGTGGTGTTTTTCTCACCAGCAGCAGCAGCAGCACCATATCTGCGTGATCGCAGGCACAGGCCACATGCAGGGCGGTCCAGAGGTCCTCATCCTGCAGGTTGACATTCAGTCCTTTCTCTATCAAAATCTCTGCTGCAAATACATTGTCATGGCGGGCACACTGCAGATAAAAGCAAAAGAGAATACATACATGTAGCCTTCCTAGTCACAGAGGAGCAAATCTCATGGTTTCCACCAAAAAAAACACAGCACAACTGTTTGTAACTGCACTTAAAAAAGACATTAGAAACTATTTTCACAGATCATGACACGGAAGATTGGAGTAATGGCTGCTTAAAAAAACAACTTCTTCCATCCACTAAAAATTTACACTAGTTGATTAAAAGTCAATGCAAAAATCATCAAATACGCATGGTTTGATTTTTCAATCTGATGCTATGAAATTCATACAATTAAGTGTAGCCTAATACTTTTTGTACCCACTGTAATTTTAGGAAAGATATTTCATTGAATATAACGTCAACTGCCTCAATTGAATTTAAATCATTTTGCCCAATAATAAACTTTGCAAGTGCTTTAGTGAATGAGTGAATTAACTTTATTCAGACATTATTAAGCTAATCTACTGCACATTTAAATGAGACATTTAAATGGATTAAAAAGATTTTGCTCTTTTCACATTAGATAATTACATTAATTGCACAGAGGCACAGGTTGATTTTCATTAGAGGTGTAATAATCAAAATTGTAATTAAAAAATAATTTCATATACTGCATTGGATATGAATGGTTGATTTCAAATGCTCCACCATAAAAAAAAATATATATATATATTTAATTTGTTTCTGTCTGAGCATCTCTGACTCTTACAGAGTGCCAAGACTTAATTAAACTATATCCAATTACTGCTGAAATTGGATTTGTTTCTGTTTAGCTGTACTATACCCTAGCGAACCCTATAAATTTATTTACCTCTCTATGGTCACAAAATTAACTAACAAAAAATTGAGTCATCCATCTTGCTTGAGCGTAGTGCTCACACACCGACCGGGGTCTATTAAAGTCAGTGTCACTGAATGATGTCAAATGTTTCCCTGAGTTACAATGAACCAGCTAAAGAGAGTGTAATGGACGGGCACTATTTAGTTGGCAAACATGTATTGAACAGAACATGTCATAAATAAGCAGGAATTGTCAAATAAAGGAAACTGAATTAATAATGGCTTCAACCCTCTTAAGCTTTACAAAAACGGGTTGTATGCAATCATGTTTGAACCACTCAGACTGAGGTAACTATATATATATATATATATAAATATATACATATATATATATATATATATATATATATATATATATATATATATATATATATATATATATATATATATATATATATGTAAATGTCTAAATAGCGTATAAGGGTTAATACAGAATGTGCATCCCAGGTGTGGCCAATCAAGTCAAAACACTGTATACGTCTACATCATTTTTTGTAGAGGACCTCTGAGGTAAAGAAACTGAGATTTAGGACATTGATTTGAAACAGGGACAGTTAGATATTCTGCTGAGGACATCACAGCCAGTGTACGACGGCTCAAGAGGCAACGCGCATGTAACTGAATTTGTCAGAGCTTGTCCTTATGTTCTTACCAGATGGAGCAGAGATCCTCCTGAGGAAATCACTGTGTTCAGGTCAGCTCCCTCCTTCAGCAGCCTCAGCACTGGAACAAAAGAAAAGCAAAGAGGGATGAATATATTTGCAAAATGAACACTTCATCAAATCTCAGTGACCCTCTTCGCACACAAACACATAGTGAGGAAATATGATGAATTGTTACAATCCCTGCAGACACTGGAGTCACACACTGGCTCTGTTTCAAAACCTAGTGTGCTGCCTAACTGTCTACTGCCTACATAGGCGCCAAACTAATAAGGCCACATTCTTATGAAAATGGAACATCACAAGTGACTGATTTAAAACACTTTAAAACACAACGTATACAGAAACAAACAGTGCTACTTAAATGAAGTGCAGGAGTTTGGTGTTAGCATGTTGCTAAGCTAACAAACATACCTTATGAAAGTAGTAAAAAAATGTCCCTGTGATCGGATCTTGGACAGATTTTTCACAGAGCTCATTCTTCACAAAAGATACATGCAATGTTGCCTTCGAATTCAGCCAAAACAAGGTTTCTCATAAGACAAAATTCAAACCCTGGTGAAAAAAACAGCATATGCTGGTAGATATGTTTTGATGCTGGTTTAAGCTGGTCCTTTGCTTGTTTATTCTAGTCCTTAGCTGGTTTATGCTAGTCCTTAGCTGGTTTATGCTGGTCATGTTGCTGGTCAAGGACCAGCAAAGAACCAGCTTAAACCAGCATCAAAACATACCTACCAGCATATGCTGTTTTTTTTCACCAGGGAAATAACACTAGCTGGATGTTTACTATGTAAACAAGTATCAAACACACAGCATTTGTCACTATTCTTAACCATCAG
Organism: Labeo catla; assembly: GCA_012976165.1. Taxonomy (NCBI): domain Eukaryota; kingdom Metazoa; phylum Chordata; class Actinopteri; order Cypriniformes; family Cyprinidae; genus Labeo; species Labeo catla. The sequence goes on along the minus strand of VONZ01000708.1, from coordinate 332,881 downwards.
GCTGTTGACAGTCCTTAACTCTATTTCCGTGACAGTGTCTAGTGCATATTGACAGTCTCATCCTGTCTTTCCCTACGGCTCAAACTCAAGTGCAATACATCACACATGGCTAAGCCCCACTGACTTTAATTACTGAAGAACCTATCAGATACTTTATACTGGCTCCCCACCCAACAAAATGCAACATGAAGAGCACTCCTAGCATGGCATTTACTGTAAATGAGCACAGTAATGAAGGAAAGGGACTTGACGTTGAGTCCAAATAACGATGGATGAAAGAACCTGCACAAATGTTAGTAAACTCCTAAGGGATTTTTCAGCTCCACAGCGTGACAACATACTAGTCTGGAATGGTCTCAAAGACGCTCAGTGGGGAACAAATCTGCTTACATGGGAAAAAAATGAAAGAGGCATGGCAGAGGCCCATATGATCTCAGCTAAGATCACTAAATCACTAAAGAGTGAAGAAAAGACAGATGTGCACACAAAAAAACAACAACAAAAGCGTTAGCATCAGCAGGTTAGCCTTCTGAGGCTATCTGGCAACTACTCAGGCATATCGAAAGGAATATCTCCATTCAGCAGGTCAGTATGCCAGAGAGGAATATTTTTAAACAAATACACAAAGGGAAGAGAACAGAAATGTAATGTAAAGGCCAGTTCACATTAATATAATAATTGCCGTTTTGCTGATAATAATAGTTTAGCTGATGCGACGGAGCAAGTATCGAGACTTGCTACTGCCAACACATCCACAGACATGCTACTATAAGCATGTAAGAAATACTGTTGATGCACCTAAAATATATATGAGACCCTGGAGCACAAAACCAGTCTTAAGTTGCTGGGGTATATTTGTAGCAATAGCCAAAAATACACTGTATGGGTCAAAATTATTGATTTTTCTTTTATGCCAAAAAACATTAGGAAATTAAGTAAAGATCGTGTTCCATGGAAATATTTAGTAAAATTCCTACTGTAAATATATCAAAACTTAATTTTTGATTAATAATATGCATTGCTAAGAACTTCATTTGGACAACTTTAAAGGTGATTTTCTCAATATTTAGATTTTTTTGCACCCTCAAATTCCATATATTCAAATAGTTGTATCTCAGCCAAATATTGTCCTATCCTAACAAAGATACATAAACTGAAAGCTTATTTATTCAGCTTTCAGATGATGTATAAATCTCATTTTCGAAAAATTGACCCTTATGACTGGTTTTGTGGTCCATGGTTACATATATATATTTGGATAACCCCCATATACAGTGCCTTGTGAAAGTATTCATGCCCCACAGCATGAGGCTGCTACTAGCACACTTTACTTTTGCTGTGGTACTCTGCAGGCGATGAGCAGTGCTTGGTTTTCTTCAAACATGATGCTTGCAATTAAGGTTCATCAGACTAGAAAATCTTGTTTCTCACAACCTGAGAGTTCTTTAGGTGATTTTTTTGCAAATTACAAGTGTGTTTTCATGTGTCTTCACTGAGGAGAGGATTGAGTTTGGCCACACTGTCATAAAGACCAGATTGGTGGAATGTTGCAGAGATGTTTGTCCTTCTGTAAGTTTTTCCCATTTACATATATGATCATGGAGCTCAACTAGAGTGATCATCAGCTTCTTGGTCACCAGTATAACCAAGCTTCTTCTCCATCAATTGCTCAGTTTGGCCAGGAGGCCAGCTCTAGGAAGAGTCCAAGTTGTTCCAAGCCTCTTCCATTATGGATAATGGAGACTACATTCTTCTGTGAACCTTCAATGCAGCAGAATTTTTTTCTGAACTCATCCCCAGATCTGTGCCTTGACACAAGCCCGTTTCTGAGCACTACATGCGGTTCTTTTGACCTCAGAGCTTGTTTTTTGCTCTGATATGCATTTTCATTCTTTCGCAAAGCACTGTAGTAAGTACATGTTTTACAAGGACACTTTAAAATGAAGTACTTTTTATTTTTGGGTGACTTGTCCCTTCAATTCTTCATTTCGTTGACAGCTGTGGCTGTGGAACAAGTACATTGGCTGTGGCATGTGTGTTCTTAAACGTCAGTGTGATGGATGGCTTGGAGGCTGAATGGGTGAATCTCCAAGATCACTCAGCAATCGCCATCAGGAAATTGAACACTGGTTTGGATTATACAGAGCTGCCAACCCAGGAAAATAAAAATGAATGAAGATCCCAGAGAGGAAATGAGGCAGGGTGTAAGGCTTGTAAAGGACACTGTCTGATGCACGCCAAAGCAATCAAGGGCTATTACGTGATAAAAGGGTTGCTATGCAATGCGCCAGATTAGCTTGATGCATCTAAACGACCATTTTTTGTTGATCTTCAGAACAATGGTGGCCATGCATCATTGCAAAACACGCAATCAATGCAAATCACACACATCTACAAAGTCTTACCAGCTCTTTGGGAAGATGAGCTCCAACAGATCAATAGGGCTTAAACTAGGTAATAAATCTAGTATGTACCTAGTAATCTAGTATGTGATTTCAGCACATGACACACATATGTGCTTGATTCACTTCTTCCCAGAACAGAGTGAAGGTTAATTACAGTGGTGATTACCATATGATCAAGCTGGTTATAAACCAAGCTTTAATATTATGACCCTCACAGGAGTGGTTATCACCTTAAACAGATGTGCTTGCGCATGACCGCTCAACACAGCTGGAATGGGAGGTTAAGTAGTCGGCCCACAGGCTGTTTATTCAGGCTGTATACCCGTTTACACATAAGAACATGCCCAGTCTGAGTAGCTGTGGTGAGGTAAAGCAGTTCATGCTAATAATACAGTCTACACTCATTCATATTTATGAGGTGTTGTTATGGCAATCTGACTCAGCGATATGCGTGGCTGGCTCATTTGTTAAACCCGATAACGCTGAATGCTGTAAACATCTATGTGACCTCTGTTATGCTTTGCGCAACAAGAATCCAATAAAAACCAACAAAACATCAGCTATCCTCACGCCACTGTAGCAAACTAAAACACCACCCTGGAGAACAAAAAAGATGATTATGACAAACAAATACACAAATGTGCACCTACTAACAGTGAACGCAATCATGGAATTATGGTTTTTCTCAAAACAATCGATTTGCTTCTAATACAGAAACATCAGTCCAATCAACTTCAATCAATTCTGTTCACACAGAATCTGACGTTCAGACCTATTATTAATCAGCTTGTCCAATCTGTGGTCATTAGCAGTCAGGGAGCTTAATTAATTTCCCAAGTCTCTTTGCTCTAATGAGTACCAGAAAAGTCTTTCGCATACCCAGGGCAAATTCTTCAACAGGATTCTGTTCCATAGGGTAGACAACTTCACTTTCCGTAGAGTCAGTGCGGTTTGAGTTGCTGATTTGATGGAAAAAGCCTCCCTTTGAGAAACATATCAAAATATTAACGCAACAGTCTTCATTATCTCACCACAGATTGGGGAACATCACACCTGCTTTCTGGAAATTAGATTGTGTTGCGGTATTTAAAAGGGATTCTGTCAATGATTACTCAACCTCGTGTTGTTCCAAACCCGTAAGACCTTCATTCATCTTTGGCACAAAAATTAAGATATTTTTGATGTAATCTGAGAGCTTTCTGACCCTGCATAGACACCAATGCAACTGATACTTTCAAGGCCTAGAAAGGTAGTAAGGGCATCGTCAAAATAGTCCATGTGACATCAAGGGTTCAACCTTAATTAAATTTATGTAACAATCTATTTAACAAATTACCTAGCTCCTTAACATCACAGATAAACCACTGATGTCACATGGACTATTTTAACATAGACCTTACTACCTTTCTGGGCCTTGAATGTGTCAGTTGTGTTGTTGTCTATGGAGGATCAGAAAGCTCTCAGATTTCATCAAAAATACCTTAATTTGTGTTCTGAAGATGAACGAAGGTCTTATGGGCTTGGAACGACATGAGGGTGAGTAATTATTGACAGAATTTTCATTTCCCTTTAACGTTCTGTCCCGGGATGCATTTTAATACTTTCTTTGATACTGTAATGGATATAAATTGTCCTCACTTGCAGTACAGAGTCATTCCCAAGCTGTATATGCAATAAAGAACTTCTGTATCCTTGACAAATAATAAAAGATACTTCAAGTTTTGTTTCCTACAATGGATTCCTTCTGGAGCATCAGTGACCGCTTGAATCTTCTGTAATAGTTGCATAAGAGCCCCGCAGTTGTCCTGAAAAGATGGATCTCAAAATCATACACTCATTACTGGAAAGGGTTCAAATACACAAAAAGCTCAAAAACCAAATAATTTTTAATTGTTCAGGACAAACAAGGGACTCACTACTATCATTAAACACACACAAAAAACAGCTGTGGATCATTCAGGTAACAACACAGTATTAAGAATCAAGTGGATGTAAACTTTTAATAAATTCAACTATTATTTTCTCTTGTGGACTATATGTAAACGTATTTTATGTGAAATATCTTATTCAGGTCAGTACTAAATAAAATATAACATGCATTTTGTATGATCCCTCTTATTTTGGTAAAAACATTTTGCAGATTCTGCAAGGTGTATGTAAACATTTGACTTCAACTGTATAAACCTCATTCAGCACATTTCAGCACTTGTTTCCTGCCTTATAAAAATTGGGACTTCATTGTCCCAGTAAAGAGGGTCATCATTTTACTCAACCTCGTGACTTTCTTCTGTGAAACAAAAATCAGATGTTCATCAGTGAATTCTGACAAACCTAAATGTTTCTGATTGGCCAAATCAACAGATACGTCTGTGACAAAAAAAAACATTGTAAATAGTAACATATGATGCTGTCCAGAGTGCAGATGTGAATATGCACTGGATATGTTGCCAGATCTTCAATTGCATTCGCTTTCATTTGAGGGCATTTATCACCCTCTAGTACCCCCATAGAACCAGTCCTGGCTAAGCACTCCAATTGCAGTGGGGCTGACAACAGGGTTTCCATGACAAATGATATGGGGGGGGCGAGGTTTTTGGATTAGCCCTCTCTTTACAAAGCTGTTCTGCAATTGGCCAGAATGATACAGTTAGCAATAATAGTGCTTAATGTTTGCATGAGCACAAGACCATAATTTACAAAATGGTCCTCCTAACCATGGACAAAATGGGTTAACTCTGTGTGGTCATTAGAGGACAGATTTTCTGCTGACTGCAAAGAGAGAAAACAACCTGTTCATGTTAACATGGAGCTACTGAGCCTGATGAGCACATCTGTTAGATGGTCCGGCTGCAGGCATTAAAGGAAACACCAGAGACCACCCGCCTGTGTGTTAGGCCGCGACTAAACAGAGGTCAGCAGACACACTTAGCCCATAAGGTGTCTTTGCACATGCTGTGTTATTGAATCTGCTCAAGTCAGTGTGGAGTATTACTGCTGGAACCACTTTTGGCTCATTTGGGTCAAATAAACCATTAGTCCTAACACACTGTTATCATAACTAGGACTCAAATGGAGCAGATATAGACAGCCTAATATTCACATCAGCAATTCCAGGATGAAACTGGATCTCTGTGGAGGTATCCTAACATTTTGGATGCTTCGGTTTATTGGAATGTGCTCTGCTGGCACTCATATGATAAGGCTAATATGTGTTTTCCTCTGCACAGTTGATAATCTCCTGCATTTCCTATGACTTGATGTTGGGTGCAAGAGTGGGCGAAATTCAACCTGTCACGGGAAAATGGGAAAACAGCTGTTGGAACCATATGTGGCGTTTCCATGGAAACCAGCCATGGTGAAAGAGAGAGGACGAATGAGGAAAAGGCAAGATAGTAGGAGATGAGAAATTAAAAGATCGGGAATATTGGTAACACGCAAATGCTCTCACTACTTTTAGAGACCACGGACTGCCACATATGATGCATGATATAGGCAGTTACGGTACATTTATTTTGCACATATAAATACCTATTTATACTGCAAAAAAGTATTAGATTTCAAAAGTTTGGGCTTGTTAAGATTTTTTTTAATGCTTTTGATTGTAAAAACAGTAACACTGTGAAAAATTATCATTTACTAATATTAATATTAAAACCAGTTGTGCTGCTTAGCATTTTTGTGGAAAACATAAATAATTTAAATAGAAAAGAAAATGATTCTTTGATGAATAGAATGTTCAAAAGAAAAGCATTTATTAACAACTAATAGAATACAATTTTTGTAGCGATTCAAAAATGTTTACCAAATTTGATCAATTTAATTTATCCTGCCTGAATAAAACTGTCTATACCAAAAATTAATAAATGTTGTACATTTTAATTTAATAATAATAATAATAATAATAATAAAACATAAATGAAAATGCAATAAATAAATAAATAAATAATAATGAATAAAATTGTATATACCAAAAAAACATTTGGCACATTTTAACTTTAGTATTATTATTATTATTATTATTATTATTATTACCAGATAATAATAATAATAATAACAATAATAATTGTTTGTTGTTGTTGTTGTTGTTAATAAATCAGATTACTATTTTTAAAGCCACACAAGTAGTAATAATAATAATAATAATAATAATAGTTTGTTGTTATTGTTGATGTTGTTATTAAATCAGATGGCTATTTAAAGCCACACAAGTAGTAGCAGTAATAATAATAATAATAATAATAATAATAACAATCATCATCATCATCATCATCATAACAACAATAATAGTTTGTCGTTGTTGTTGTTGTTGTTAAATCAGATTGCTATTTAAAGCTACACAAGTAATAATAAAAATAATAATAATAATAATAATAATCATCATCATCATCATCATCAGGTGGCTATTTTTAAAACCACACAAATAATAATAATAGTAGAAGTAGTAGTAGTAATAATAATAATAATAATAATAATCATGGCTATTTTTAAAACCACACAAATAATGATAATGATAATTATTATTATTATTATTATTATTATTATTATTATAATTTGAACAAACAAATAAATAAAAGCACATACATATGCATGTATCTTTAAGTATGCCCGTGAGGATTCTCCCCTCCAAATCCCATCACAAGTGGCCACAGGAGACTCATTTGAGACACATTACCAGGTGTAGACACAGATCTGCCTCACATGACCACTTGCAATCAGATCACCTGGGATGAAGGCCAAGGAGAAAATAGGAGAAAGGGAGGATTATTAGACTAGTACAGTTCCAGTTGCCCCATTTATGTAGAGGTCGTTGGTCTGTGTATGGCTGCGAGTGAGCTACAAAGGACTTTTTTGTCACCAAGGATATTGTGGCAGATACACAAACAAACCCTTTAGAAAATTGCCTCTATTGTTCTTTGATCTCTTGAGTTAAATCAAATCCACTGCTGAACTGTAATGAAGTGCATGAGTGTATCTTGCATAATATACTACAATACTGCATTATGTTCTGGAGCAGGATACAGGTGTCATCCATTAGCCCTAATATAATAGGCAAAAGGAGCCAGTCGTCTAGGCAATGTGGATGGGCCTAGACCATGTTAATGTATAACACTAATGGGAGGGGGAGTATAGGAGAAGAGCACACAACAAATTGATGTCTCCAGAGGTTTGAATTCAATCAGTGGCACCACAAACAGACATATTGAATCATTCAGATAGCGTGTATACAACCATTTGAAACACATTAGCTCAGTGTCAAAACCTAGTGAGCTGCACTGTTGTCTACAGTCTAGATAGACAGCTGTCTTTTAAAACAGTATCCTAACTGAAATGGAGTAACATAAGAAACAGTGCACATACTGAGGACAGAGCTGCCTATGTGAAACTCAATTCCAATACAGTGTGGTGTTAGCATGTTGCTAAGCTAACTGGTCAGTACTGTAAAAATGCAAATATATCAGAAACAGTGAAGAAAATAGTTGAACTTCAGGCAATACTCTTAAAACAATGAGGAAAATGGAATTTGGCCTATGTTTGGTTTTTGGTTTTATTTTCACATAAATCACCTCAGTGAGTTTCCATGCTCTTTGATAGTTTTTGCTTGAAGGTCACATCTATTCAATCCCTCCATCTTTTCCTTATTTGTAGCCCCATATTCCTCCATGTTCCACCACCAATGACAAGAGACTTCTTGCTTTCATCTCTGAAATGAATCATCTTCTTCAGAAAATGGCTAAGTAGGTTTCTCTTTATCTCTCGACCTGAGAAAAACCCGTTGGGAGTTCCAGTCAAGCATAGATGCTTCATGTTTTTAAAATGTGCTTCGGAGGCCTGGCTATGTTTTCCTGATCAGGGGAGAGTTCGGTCCTCCACAATAAAAGGATGAGGATTCGAGGGCAATGTTCAGGTTAAAATAGGCTCACTGGGGTGGAAAAAAATCGTTCCAGCTCATTGAAAGAAATATTAATAACAAAAAAGTATGAAAACTCATCATGCGTAGTCAGTACTCTTATTCCATTCATATTCCTAACAGAAGGCTTTTGACCCAGAGGGAGCTGAAGTGACAACTGACAACATGTCATCGAATCCCATCCAATCCTATGCCTGGCAAAACGGACAGTGTGTTTTGGATCAGTGGACACAGTTTGGCACCCAAGAAAAAACAAGTTAGATAGGCTGCTTCTAATCATCAGCTTACAAACCACCAGCTTCTGACCCAGATTTCAGCTTGAGCAGCAGTAAAGTTGGTCAGTTTAGGAGCAAAGTGGACATACGTCTTGTGTGTCACCACCCAGTTTTATTGGATCTTTTAAATTGTGTACAAAACCCATCACATTCACTGAACACATCCATGAACATTTCAGCCTCTCCAGTCCAAAAACACTGCAAAAAAAAAAACTTCAGAAATCAGGTTTATGACATCAGTATTAACACATCAAAGCCTACATTTGCTTGTCAATGCCACTTATTTGCTGTTCAGAATAGGGGTCGACTGATTATCGGCCTGACCAATTGTCGGTGCCGATATTAGGCATTTTTATGGTTATCGGTATCAGTCATTGTCAAAACCAATTTGCCGGAAAATAATTTTAAAGCATTTACATGAAGTTTTTGTCAGAGACCTTGTTATTCTTAATTTTTACATTAATTTTCATCTTTACACCAGACATATATATCGGTTCAAAATATCAGTTATAGGCCTACTTGATCTGTAATAATCGGTATCAGCCCTGAAAAACGCATAGGGTAAACGTACCTATTAAGCTCACATACCCATTAAGCACATTCCATTTTTGAGCTCAGATTACAAAAAGAAAAAACAATGTATTATCCTCCTTGATGTCTTAACCAATTGATGTGTTTGTCACTACATACCTCCTGTAATCTCAAGTCAGCCAGATTGTTGCACACTGAGATATGGGTCTCCATGTGTTCACACTGTCTGGTGGCCATTTTTAAAGCTCTCTGAAAACTTTAACCAAAAGCGGAACCATATAAATGTGCATTTTTTTAGATGTTTAAGCCTTTATTTCAGGGAAGTTTCACTAATTATTGTAAAACTTGGAATGTGGGAAAATCAACAAAAAAATCTGAGCACAACTGAATTACTCAAACACAACTATTAAAAAAGGTTCAAACATTCACTGATGCTCCAGAAGGAAGCACGATACATTAAGAGCCAGGGGGTGAAAACTTTTGAACAGGTTGAAGATGTCCAAATTGTTCTTATTTTGTTGAAATATTTTTTTTTTTTTTTCCATTTAGTACTTCCCTTCAGATGTAACAGAAGATACTGTTTCCCGGAAGACAAATTAATGATCTCCGGAAGTGTTACTAGTGTCTGATTTCTCAGATAGTTTATTTACGAATAGAAAAATGTTGACACAATATAAAGTGCTCGCTCTGGTCCTTGTTTTAAATGATTTTGTTCCATTGCTGTGCTTCTTGTTGTCGTCTGTTACCGTTGTACATGCAGGATGTAGTGGTTGGTTGGTGTGGAATTTGTCCCGCCCCTCCTCCACTGTGATTGGACAGCTGACTAAAAAGTGACAGTCATGAGCTCTGCTTTTTACCCAAAGTTGAACATTCTTCAACTCTCATTACAGAGAAAAAAAAAAAAAAACAAGAGCCAAGTGCCTTGTCACACTATTGCAGTTTTAAAAAACGTGGTGCTTCTATTGAAAACAACTGAAAAAATAAAAAATAAAAATGCTAACCTTGGGGAAAAAAACATTTCGGTGGACATGCGGCCTTAACTGGCAGCAAATTAGGAGTGTGTTCAGGGAAAACTCTTAGTTAATTATGAATATGCGCTCCCTATTACGTGTTACCAAAATAAGAGGCTGTTTATAGGTCCCTTTTAACAAGGTCCCAGATCATTTATTTCGGACCTAAACGGTTTCGTTAATCTGTCAAAATGTAAGTGAACCAGCATCCTTCAATAAAAATGTACTTCAGGGATCATATGAAGAGTTCAGATGCAATACCAGCTAAAAGCCATTTGAACTCTTCATATATAACCGTTTAAATGAAATTTAGGCAAGGGTTAATTCTTAGTAATTTTCAAAAGACACCATCTGCAATGATACAACTGCCAAGCCTCAAAGGAAAGATGTTAAAGATTGACTGATATGTAAGAATTCATCTAGTTAAAAACAAGTATAAAAAAGCAGGTGCTGGATAATTAAATCAGTTCAAATTGTACATGGCTCAACATGTATTGAAGTTGAACTTTATTCCTCCATCTGTGTTAGCTGTTGCTAATTTCCGTCTCGTTTCACAGAGCGAATGGCGCATTGCAGGAATGCCACTAGCACTGCATCACAGTGGGCTGTGAGGGGCTTGTAAACGCTCTCATTCGCTCACTCCCAGAGCTCTGTCATTATTCCATTATCCTGACAGCCATTTTATGTTTCCTCCACAAACCACCTGCCAAAATACATGACCATGATATGTTACATCATTCCACAGGCTTTCAGAAGTAGGACACGGAACTTCAATCTTAATCCTCGTGTAAAGTGACTACAGAGTCTCTTGAGCTTCAGAGAATCATTCCCATGGGGCATTACTGATGAGATGATTCTGACCTCTTGGTCTTGGAGAATAATGGCCACTGTAGTTTGCGGTCATCTTTAATTTGCATCGCCGAGATAAAACGATGATTTAGTGGCATTTACTGGGACCCTGAGGCACAGTGTGGCGGAAGGAATGATGCCCGCCCATATGGTCTTTAAAGAACTGCTGGGTAATATTTTTTTTATGGGTAAAGATTTTTCCAGTTGTCCTTGTGCCTGATATTTACATCTCAGCCTCACGCCATAGATATTGATGGATATTTCTGGAGATTTGTTTTAATAGATGAGAGACCTTGATCCCAGATTGGTTTGCGGTAAATGTATAGGAAAAATGCAATAAATTGAAACCGCTAAGAAAATTGGGATTCCTATACTTGTTTTTTATCATTATGTGTACATTAGAGATTTATATTTATTTTTTTAAAGGATTAGTTCACTTCCAGAATAAAGGTTTCTGATAATTTACTCACCCCAATGTCATCCAAGATGTTCATTTCTTCCTTCCTTCAGTCGAAAAGAAATTAAGGTTAAACATTAAGAAAACAAATTAAGGAAAAACATTCCAGGATTTTTCTCCATATAGTGGACCTCAATGGGGATCAACGGGTTGATGGTCCAAATTGTAATTTCAATGCAGCTTCGAAGTGCTCTACATGATCCCAACTGAGGAATAAGGGTCTTATTCAGTGAAACGATTGGTCATTTTCTAAAAAAATAAATAAATAAATAAAATAAAAATGCATATGCTTTTTAAACTGCATTACTTAATCACGTTGGAACGGTCATGCATTAGCATTTTGTCTGTGTACTCCAGTTCAAAAAGGTAGGGTAGGGCGAAAACTCATTTTCTTCTCCAACGTCAAAATCGTCCAACATTGTCTTTTTACCTTTTTTTGTAAAGACCGTCTGTCTTTATTTGCACATTCGCTTTGTAAACACTGGGTCTGTACTTCCGCCTACATCACACATGACCTTTCCAACGTGACTACGTAATGCGTGAAGTCATGGATGCAGAACTACTGCAAGACGAGCATATGTGGTTAGAAAGTGACAATCATTTTGCCAGATAAGGCCCTTATTCCTCGGCTGGGATTGTGTAGAGCCGTTTGAACCTGCATTAAAACGGTAATTTGGACCTTCAACCCGTTGATCTCCAGAAAGACATGAACATTTTGAATGACATGGGGGTGAGTAAATTATCAGTTTAAATTTTTTATTCTGGAAGCGAACTAATCCTTTAGGCAAGAGACAAGGAAGAATGAAAATAATTGTATGAACAAGATGTTTATATGCTCTGTTACAGGCCATCTGTAGCCACATAAAATCTGAGGTGGCCTCATGGCAAAAAAAGTGACAAAGATATACATTTTCAACCCTTGACTTAAGGTTTTGGGGAAAATAATTCTAGACTTTCATGGTTATAGAGGTAAGAACCAAACCACAAATTGTATTTACAGCCCTGAGTTGCTGTGCAACATTTGGGATCATACACTGCCAAGCTCGGTGTCTCGAACAGCAAGACACTTCTAGGACAGAAAACAAAACAAAAACAATAAAGATGAGGAAAATGATGAAGACAAAGAGGGAAAACAGCAGAAACACACTATGGTTCCAACAACTTTGGTATCTGGAACCCTAAGAAAAGAACACACAAAACAAACTATAGTAGCTCAGGCATTCTGAAGTGTGAGAATATATTCACACGTATGTGTGGCACTAAGAATAACATTCAATACCAGTCCAATAACAGGCCAAGACCTGCGGCGAGCACAGCTTCCATCAGCATTCAGAAACAGCGCATAAACCAATCCAACTGGAACTGATTTCATCATTCTGTATTCCGAGAGTGCCATATGCCCCTGCTCCCGCTCTCATACAGACCTGATCACGTTAAGACAATGAGCTTGGGGGACCTCTAATAAGAAACACACGTCCACAGGTGCATGAAGATTATATTTAGAATTCAAACTGATATTGGAATCACCTACTGGAGGCCAAATATTTATTTAAGCCCTTTATTACACAATATAGAGAGATGCTCTGGGTGGGTTACTGATCCAAGAGCCCATCATCGAAACTCTTTGACATATTGGTTTGAAGACATAACTCAGGTGCCTCCTTCAATGCAAATCTATTGTTCAAAAGATGAAAATTGTAAATTCAATCACTTAGAAAAACAACAGAACTCCTCTCCACAACAAGCTATATGTCCAATACCTAAAGTTTAAGTAAGATTTGAATAGACTCTTAACAAAAGTATTAAAAGTATTCAAGTACGAGCGAGTGCTGCTTGCTAATCAGCGACTCAAGGAAGCAGCAGCACTTTTTAATAGGCATAAACACACACTCATATGATAAAAGAGGAAAGGCCGTGGGTCTGCATTTCTATCAGAGATTCATTAACGTCTAACCTTGAGCTGATTTTACAAAAATGTGATGCTTCAGTACACCTCTGAGAAGCCGTGTGAACAGCGCTGGTGATAGAGGATGAGAGGCAGAGTGTGTAATCTAATTGTGGCTCAGTATCACGGGTGTGTGATCCCCATCTCTCTCACGCTTCGACGCTCGACACCGCATAAATGCAGAGTATCACATCTGCAACTGAAGAGTTGCCACTCGTCTCAGAGCTCAATGACGCTACGGCTGAATGCTTATTTGGGTGTGTTAGATCTGATTGTTTCAGTCACTGTCTCCAGGGCTCAGATCTGAGTAAAATGTTTGGACACAGTCTATCAACCTTCATTTGTGTGCAAAATTAAATTATAATACAAACAATACATGCAAGAAAAATCAATGACATCATTCTATGAAAGCATATCTCATAGAAATCCACTTAAATCCCACCTAAATCTCCACCAAAGTCAAGTTCGTAATGTGCAAAATATTTCCTTCTACCACAGGGGTGTAAACACAAATCACTGACCTCTAGAACAACCCCAAATTCCTGATTATGTGGTATTTACACATTTTGACTGACTTTTCAATTGATTAAAGATGGACACAATGAGCAACATTGCCAAAAGAGTTCCCAGGGTTCCTCTGGGATGTCTTCAGCCTGGGGCTAACACATAAATTTAGCATCGATAGAGAAGAAGAGTCAGTATTATCAGACATTTAGGATGGCTGTGACTGTGAAACATAACCAAAAATGGAGAGTATCTACACACAAATGCTACAATTGTTGAGTGGTGTAACTTAGTGGTTAAACATCTAGGTCGGTAACTGAAAAACATTGTAGTTCAAGTCCCAGAAGGGGCAAATCAATAGACTATCATGACTGTGTCATTGAGGAAGGCATTTAACCTTCCTTTAAGATGGGAATGACCCAATAAAAAGTGCACTGCTAGTTTCCTAAGTACAAGCATCAGCTAAATTCCTAATCTCTAAAACTGGTGACAGGCACAGAGCTCGGTTAAAAGCACACACATTGTGCACAAAACCAACCCGGCACTTTCCAAAAGTAAGGGCTGAGTTTTTTTTAAGTCTTTTTTTAACAAAAAAAATTTGTTAGAGGCACTAAATAGTACTAAATAGTAGGTGAACTAAATTTTCGCAAGCAGAACTTGATTGATATATATATTATAGATTGCTGCAGCAATTGATTGTTTTTGTAGGCCAACCTGGAAATTTATATCACCTTGGTTTCCTTGATAAAAACTCCACAGGATGTAGGCGTAGCGTAAGCTCCAGTGAGAATATGCCAGTGTTGTGAGAACCAACCAGTCCTACGTCATCCGCTGGAACGCCATTCTCGTGAATAAGTTAGTGGTTCACTGACTGGTTTGCACCAATGCATCGATTTGCTTTAGAAGGCCTTTATTAGGGTCAATATCACTGTAGAGTGCCTTTTGGTGTCCTGTGCATAAATAACTCATTTGCCAAAAATGACTATGAAAGGGTGTGTTATATTAGGCTAAGTTTTTATATTCATAACAAAAGCATTACTTGGCTCTTAGATACATTTTATAGATTTTGTGTAGGAGGATGCGTGTTATTTTTCTGTCCCATGCACTGCTCATTAAATATGAATGAGAGTATAATATAGTCAAATCATAACATTTTAAAATTTTGTTCTCCTTAATATTTTGTTAAATAAGAGATTACTCAATTTTAGTGTACTGACCATTTGGTAATAAAAACGCTATTTAAAAAAAAAAAAATAAATAAATAAAAATAAAAAAATTGCATTGAGGAATCCACCCCTTTAAGAAAAGGCCATCCCCTTTATTGACATCTGGACAACAGATTTTTTGTCTCTTCAGTGGCGGGAATTTCAACAGCTGAGGTGAGCAAGTTAGTGACTTTTAAATTGACAAATTTCCTCCGTATGAGTTTGCTTACTTGCTTTTTTCTAAGCTTAACATGTCCACCCTGTCGGCATAAAATATGCCGGAAGTGATTAGAATACAGTATTTTTGAAATATGTAAGTTTAAATATACCAAATTCTCTTCAACAACCAGACTAACTATTTAGCTAGTCACCGTTTGTTGTAAGCTAATATGCTAATCAAAGCTCAAAATGTCCACCTTGTTGTCATTTACAAAATGTCCACCCTGTCGACCACTTAGACTTGACAGGGTGGACATACACGATATGGTGGACATAGCATTCATTTGTAGTCAATTTTGCTAAAAACTAATCAATGTGATTGAGAATGTAGTTATATGATTTATTTATTTATTTATTTTTATTTTGAAGAATAAATGTTTATTGTCATATTTTGTCATGCTTTGTGTGTTCTGCTTTATGTGTCCACCCCGTCATGTGCTGGTCCACCTTGTCATCCTAATTCAATCATATGTATGTAATCCAGTATATTCAATAGCTAGGTGTGGGGGCAAACAAAAAATTGCATCCAAATATCACAGTTTTCTTCAAATGAGAAAAAAAAAAAAATGCATGTGCATATTGTATGAGTTTCTTTAAAAACACATGGTTTACATAAAATCTTTTATGTATTTATACATAAATGTGTGGGAGCTCAGCTAATATGTCTCTATAGTACTTGAGTGTCTACTATTTATGACATGACATAAAGCGGAAATTAAGACCAACATTTTTTGAGTATTGTGAGGGTTGAAAGGCACTCTATGGTGATACTGACCCATCAACCTCCTGGAGCTGCACTGAGTGCTTTTTATGATAGACTGATACACTTTTTGGGCTTCGAAATCTCAACAGCCATTCACTGCCATTATAAAACTTGGAAGAGCCAGGGTATTGTTTTAATAGAACTCTGATTCTATTCATCTGAAAGAAGAAAGTCTTATACACCCATGAGCGTGAGTAAAGCTCGGGGTAATTTTAATTTGTGGGTGAACTATCCCTTTAACTATTTAATAAGTGAATTTGTCCATGCACATGGATTCTCTGGTTTCACTGAACGTAGCAGACACTGTGTCGGACATCAGCTTTCACTGTATTCAGTGGCCAAGCAACACTGACGCCTTGAACCAAAATACAGGCATGGAGCCATGAGAAATCAATATTCTGAGTTACTGACTGGTCAAAAGGCATTTGCGCAGGCCGCTGATCACATTTGGATGAGCGATCAGAACAAAAGCCAGAGCCATTGCCAGTTTGGTAATTAGTGTTTAGTAGGTGGGCTAAAGTTGCCATTCATCCTCAGCCAAAGGTGCCATGTTTCCAACAGGCGCTGCCACAGGAACACCAGCTGGTGCCATGGACCAGCTGAACCCGGCTTACAGCCAATAAGACAGATGCACACGGTGACCTGCAAAGGCTGCTGGGATATCTGACACAGATTTACCCAGACAGCTGGGAAAATGGTTGGCAAGGACTAAGAGAAGGAAAGATATGAGGACAGAAAGCTGCACAGAGGAAGACAAAGGAACAGATGGATGGGTTTCAGGAGGTAGTAAAACATCACCACATACCGGCACCAGACTTCATGAGCACCAATCAAAACTGACCACCCTTTGCTAACCACTTACAATTAGTCCATGTAATATTGAGGTGTCCAAACCTGCTCCTGGAGGACCGAAGTCCTGCAGTTTAGCTTCGACCTAGCCCAACACATCAGCCTAGAAGATTCTGATAATCCTGAAGACCTTGATTCGTTTCAGGAGAGTTTAATTAGGATTAGGGCAAAACTCTGCAGGATGATGAACCTTCATGAGCAGAATTAGATACCCTCGTCCTAAAATCATTCATTTAACCTTCCATATTGTGACAGATTTCCAAATCAAATCAGATATAATATGTCATACTTCAGTTGCATAACATCTGTAAAAGGGTTTGTAAAAGATGAGCATTTGTGGTTAAAAAGTATATAAATCTTTATATTCTTAGAAAATGATATTGTTTTACTAGATAAGACACTTATTCTTTGGCTGGGATTATGTAGAGCCCTTTGACGCTACAATGAACCTGCAGTTTGGACCTTCAACACATTGGGCACCACTGAGGTCCACAATATGAAGAAAAATCCTGGCGTGTTTTCCTCAAAAACCTTCATTTCTTTTCGACTACAGAAAGAAAGACATGAACATCTTTGATGAAACAGGGGTGAGTAAATCACCCGGGAATTTTCATTCTGAAAGTGAACTTCTCTTTAAGTACTTAAGATTCATGAAACTTAAAATCAGCATTACTACTGACTGGTTGTTCATACGACACAGTTAATTACCTCACGAATTACTGAGCAATATGTGAATTAACCATGCGTTTATAGTTTTAAATGTGTCATCAAAGGCCAACTGAACCATAAAAATGTGGATTGAAGAAACCTCAGAATCAAAGAGTACACCCATCACGCCCAATTAAAAAGAGAAAAGCCTCATAACTCGTATGAAACTAAATGTCCAGCAGGTATAATAGATCAAACAGCAGGTATTTTTAAAAATTAATAATGTTTCGTTCCAGTGTTCCTGACTGTTCACCCCTAATCTGTATCATCTGGGAAATGAGTCTGACTTTAAAATGTGGTAGTTTAAGCTCTGCTGGGTGATAAAGTTTTATGTTGCCTTTAGATGGATGGCACTACATTAAAAACGCAAGTCCTCTCACCTTTGTCTTGCATAAGCAGAATGAGAACAGCTCTCCCACTCTCTACTGCAAAGTCACAGACAGAAATAGCTGACTTGGGTTAAATTCATTTAGCCTCCGCCATTGCTCATGATGCAGAAGGTGGCCACTCTGTGATTGTCACCCTGTCTCACACAAGCTCCTTTCCCCCGCAAGCTCTTGATTAGATTACTCTTGCCTGTCCCAGGAGTGGCGCGGCACACTCTGAATATTAGCTTTTTGACTGGCCCATAATCAGCTTGAGAAATGATCTAATACTCGGCAGCTAATAGCAACTCTGGTGACAGCTCGCCTTTCTGGAAATTAATTTGGCCTTTTTCACTGGCTCGCCCCGCTGACTAAGACACTCCTCTCGCTCTCTCTCTCTGCAACACAAACACACTCTCTCACAACACACAAACAGACAGCCCATCCTTTTTGAATTTTTCTGTTGTGTCACTATTTAGATTGGGCCTAAACTTTTTTACTATGATGGGCAAAAAACTTGACTGAAGGCAAGAGGGGAAAAAAGTACATTTTCTTTATGTAAATTGCTGTTCAAAAGTTTGGTAAGAATCTGCAGGAAAAATAAAGTGTATTGAGTGTGTACATTAGTAAGTTCTGTCCCAACTGGCTTGAGCTAAATAATGACACTATTGTCTTTCAGAGCTGCTTTACAGCAGAATCTGAACTCCATGGTTGAGTTTCTATAATTGATTCTGCTATTTTCCTGTTTATCACAGTGAAGCTGTTTTGACACAATCTATACAGTATAAGGCACTACAGAAATACATTTTCTGCAGGCTTTTTGAAAGTAAATTTAACACTTTGTAAGACTTTAACGCCAAGTAAATTTAAAATTAGTAAATGGAAGAAGAAAATTTAATGAGTAAATGGAAGGGGACAAAGAAATGAAGTAAGTTTATCATAAAAAATAAGCACAAATAACTGTCAATAGGGTCAGAAAAACAACCTTAATACATTTTTTGTGTGATATTTGTACTGGAAAACAACATTTTTGTAGTGCATGCAACATTTTATGCATGACTTTATGAATTGAAGTTTCTTTCTTTCTTTCTTACCTTAGTCGTAAAGAAATTGTTTTTTTTTTTTTTTTTTAGGTAAAAATTTCAGCATTTTTCTCCATATAATGGACTGATATGGTGCCCTGAGTTTGAACTTCCAAAATGCAGTTTAAATGCGGCTTCAAACGATCCCAAATGCGGTTGTAAACGATCCCAGCCGAGGAAAAAGGGTCTTATCTAGCGAAACAATCTGTTATTCTCATTTTAAAAATACAATTTATATACTTTTTAATCTAAAACGCTTGTCTTGCCTTGCTCTCGTTGAACTCTGTGTATTCTGACTCAAGACAGTTAGGGTATGTCAAAAAACTCCAATCGTATTTTCTCCCTAAACTTCAAAAATCATTTCAAAATCATCCTACATCGCTGCAGAAGTCTTTGCAAAGTGAACATGCAAAGATGATCAAGCACCCTTAACAAAAAAGGTAAAACAGCAATATAGAACGATTTTGAAGTTGAAGGAGAACATGAGTTTTTGGGGGAGTTTTTCGACATACACTAACTGGTATGAACTGGAAAAAAACAGTTCAGGCAGAGTAAGACAAGACGAGCATTTGACATTAAAAAGTATATAAATTGTATTATTTTTATTAAAATAACCAATCGTTTCGCTAGATAAGCCCTTTCTTTCTCAGCTGGGATCATTTACAACCACATGTGGAATTGTTTGAAGCCGCATTTAAACTGCATTTTGGAAGTTCAAAATCGGGGCACCATATCAGTCCATTATGCGGAGAAAAATGCTGAAATGTTTTCCTCAAAAACAATTTCTTTACGACTGAAGAAAGAAAGACATAAACATCTTGGATGACAATGGGGTGAGTACATTATATGTGAAAAATCTACTAATGCTTTAAAATATACATGAGAGTCAGTTGGTGCATTACTATAATTACTATGATTATATATATATATATATATATATATATATATATATATATATATATATATATATATATACACATATATAATTAACTTATAATATATATAATTAACTTATTTGTATTCAAGCACTTAAAGGGATAGTTCACCCAAAAATTCTGTAATTAATTACTCACCCTCATGTCGTTCCAAACCTGTAAGACCGTCGTTCATCGTCAGAACACAAATTAAGATATTTTTGATTAAATCCAATCACTTTCTGACCCTCCATAGACAACAAGGGTACTACAACGGTCAAGGTCCAGAAAGGTCGTAAGGACATCATTAAAACCACTGAACCACTGATGTCGCATGGACTATTTTAACAATGTCCTTATGACCTTTCTGGAGCTTGACCGTTGTAGTACCCTTGTTGTCTACGGTGGGTCAGAAAGCTCTCGGATTTAATCAAAAACATCTTAATTTGTGTTCTGAAGATGATCAAAGGTCTTACAGGTTTGGAACAACATGAGGGTGAGTAAGTAATTACTGAATTTTTATTTTTGCCTGAACTAACCCTTTAAATTACAATCAGTGTTTTTTTTTTTTTTTTTAATAACAGTAAAGTTACAATTACATAATTATATTTGTACTCCAATTCATTTTTTGTAATACAAATTTAAATGGTGGCTATCATAAAAACATGATGGATTTATTCAAACATAAATTAAACCCTGAAGAAAAGAATGTTACATGGTGCATATACTGTATTTCGCACTCTAGAGTTTATTTTTCTAAGTAGTTCATGTTTTTTCTGAGGTAAATATGACATTGTTTACAAGCTGTTATATTGACATCTTTGTGTGGCTGAAACACTGAGTGATTACACGAGACAGGATACGGATTTCAGTAAGTTTTACTCTCTTTTAAAATAACTTCAGAGGTTAATTCATGTTTATTTCGTGCTGATCGATCACTCCACATTAAACAGTGCCAAAATGGCATTCATTGTTTGAATACTGCAATAAAATGGACAGAATTTGAAACCTGAGAGTGTTTTATATCAAAAGTAACAAGCTTATTGTGATTTATGATGGGTGGTGTGCTACAATGTTCTTTTCATTAACTCATTCTTGGGATTTAAGAATTGATATTGTTTCATAAAAATGAGAACTGAATAAAATTAAGAAATCATTATTTTTTTTACCCAGCCCTAAAGCTCTTAATAAACATTTAATTTTAACATTTAAAAATCAAGTATATGCCCTATGCGAATGTCCCCTCATATAAGACTACGCAGCATTTTTGAGTGAAAACTTACTGGTCTTCAATCAACATAGGACTACCTTGCTAGTTAGTCAGTTATACACTGAAAAAAAAAAATGGTGTAGAAACAATTTTCACTCAGAAAACTAGTTAATTAAACATTGTATTAAACCTGACATTTTAAAGTATTTTCTTAAAACAGACTCCAATGATATGTTTTATTCACAACCCCTAAAAAGTGTAGTTTACAACATGAAACCAAACTAGCATCACATATAAGCAAGCATAAGTTTCTTACCCTCTTTGTCATCGTGTCGTATGATGGCATCCTGGATGACGTCTGAAAGCGTGAAGCTGATTCTGTGTTTTTTGCGGTTGGTGGAGCGGGGCTTGGGGAAGCTTTGCTTCTGTAGCGTCCGCTCGCGCTCGTAGTAGACCCGCAGCTGCTCGCAACGCATGCGTCTGACCAGCCTCTGACGCTGGCCCAACGGCAGAGACTCCAGCAGACACTGGTCTATCTCCATGTTCTGCCTGAACACGTTACATAGCTGAAAACAACCTACACAGAGAGAAAAAGGACAGCATGTGCAGATGGTTCAGGTAAGAGATAGATGGGATGCAGGAGATGATGTGAGGAAACATGAGGAAAGAGTGGAAGAAAGAATAAAATCAGTTTATCATTAAAATGTAATAATTTTGTATTAGTATGCTTTGAAAATATGAAATTTGACACAATTGGATGGCACTAATTGTAATCTTGCATACTATATAGTAGAAACAGTATGTGAATTAGCATGTAGTCTTTATCTCCTCTGCTTAACCACTAAAGTCAGGACAAGACCGATGCCAGACAGATAGCGCTGTGTATTTCTCAAAGCTCAGTCCATTCAAATCTTATCTGGCACACTCTGCTGAGTAGCATGTCTGTTTAACCTTGAGAGAGCCGAGACTCTCTCCACACATGGCACTAGAGACAGAATTATCATGACTCGGCATTTCTCCCGCAGTAGCATGGAACAAAGCCAATGCCATCCCTGTACTCACACTGTAAAGAATTGCTGAACACTCTAGGATCTGCAAGGGGCTGTAAATGAAGGAGAAAACTGCACCCACTGAGAAACATATACTAGAGGTTATTGTAAGGCAATTATTAAACAATTACTCTAAGAGAATGGCATTAAATCATTGGGTAAATTATGGAAATATTGGATAACAAACACTGTGGGACTATTAAACTTTACCCCTTATTAACACAGAACTTTATGTCCAGCAAATGCATTGAAGCACCAACCACTAAATAAACTGAACTATCAGTGAACCCTCAGTATACAAAAACCATCCAAATTCATCCTACATCACTGTTTTACATTTTTTTTTGTAAAGGGCTTCTTTGCACATTTACTTTGTAAATACTGGGTCGGTACTTCTGCAGCGATGTAGGACGATTTTGAAGTTGGAGGAAAAAGATGGGAGTTTTTTCAACCTACCCTAACTGTCTTGAACCGGAGTTCACGCAGAGCTATTTTAAGCATTGGAGGTTAAAAAGTATAGAAATTGTAAATATTTGTAGAAAATAATCAATCACTAGATAAGTCCCTTCTTCCTCGGCTGGGTTTAGAGCCCTTTGAAGCTGCATTTAAACTGCATTTTGGAAGTTCAAAGTCACAGGCACCATAGAGGTCTACTATATGGAGATAATTCCTGAAATGTTTTCCTCAAAAAACAATTTCTTTACGATTTCATTTGATTGGAAACTTATTCCTATTCTACTTGTTCTTATTCTGTCATTTTAAAAACAAATTTGACAGTTTTAATAAAGTTAGAAAAATGCCATTACAAAGGTAAAAACAAAATTCCCCTGTAAATCACTTTAAGGAGTCAAATATCACCTCGTAATGGGAAGGCTAATTTTTTTAATCCGATTTTTTGATTATTAATTAAAAGTCGCTCCTGAAATCGTAGTGTAGAGCCCTGATTACACTTCCGCATTCAGTTCTGTATGTAAGAAACCTAGCAAAACATTTCTATGGATAAAACATGAGACTAATAAACACATGATTACAACAGTATATGATTTGTATGTGATTTTCAAGAGATTCTGACTATTTTCATAACAATACAGGGTGTTTATATGAGAAATGCTAAGCAGGTAGCGATTAGCTTGATAAAAGGCTACAAATAGCATATTTCAGCAACATTATATGGCCAAAATCCACATTAAATTGCATGGAGATTTTTTTCTCAAACGCAGTAGAAATGCCAGTATGGATGAGGATAGTGTTCATTTTAAAATGAAAATGCACTAGTGTAAATACAGCCTTACTTCTATGTGGGTTTGGACACTTACACACTACAGCCTCACATGTGAGCCACATCTCTGGGTGTAACCAATGTAAACTAGCCTTTTTCCATGATGCCTCACCAGAGCTAATCACCAACACTTGATTTATGCACATCAAGCATGCTGCATGCTTATTGACTTACTGACGTTGACGAGATTAACCCCCTAGGTATCGAAATTTAGTACCAAACGACAAGACATTTTTCAATACTCAATGATACTGAGGCAATTCAGTCTGTGCCTAAAAAGTATCAAACTCAATACCCAGCCCTATAAATTACTATTACAAACATGTAGTAAACAGCATATGAAAAAGAATTATAGTGTTTTCCTTTCTATTACTAATAGTGTACTATTGGTTACTTTTGAGTCATGTTTTTTTTTTAACAATTTATTTATTGGAAAAGTTACTATAATTTCAGAATCAAGAAGTTTCTAACATAAGCATTTATTTATTTATTTATCTGTCAGGTAATAATTTATACACCACATGAAAACTTGCATCACTTTATGAAATCTCATCTTGCTATTAAAGTCCACTTCCAAAACATATATTCACATATAATGTACTCACCTCCTTGTCATCCAAGATCTTCATGTATTTCTTTCTTCAGTTGTAAAGAAATTATGTTTTTTTAAGAAAAACACTTCAGGACATACAATGGACTGATATTGTGCCCCGATTTTGAACTTCCAAAATGCAGTTTAAATGCGGCTTTAAATGATCCCAAATGTGGTTGTAAACGACCCCAGCTGAGGAAGAAGGGTCTTATCTAGCGAAACGATCGGTTATTTTCATTTAAAAAAATACAATTTAAATATTTTTTTAATCTCAAACACTCATCTTGTCTTACTCTACCTGCACTCTGTTTTTTTCCGGTTCATGACAGTTAGGGTATGTCAAAAAAACTAAAAAAAAAAAAACTAAAAAAAAAAGTAAGACAAGACGAGCATTTGACATTAAGAAGTATATAAATTGTATTATTTTTATGAAAATAACCGATCGTTATGCTAGATAAGACCCTTCTACCTCGGTTGGGATTGTTTACAACCGTATTTGGGATTGTTTGAAGCCACATTTAAACTGCATTTTGGAAGATCAAAATTGGGGCACCATATCAGTCCATTATATGGAGAAAAATGCTGAAAGGTTTTCCTCAAAAAACTATTTCATTACGACTGAAGAAAGAAAGACATGAACATCTTGGATGACAAGGGGGCGAGTACATTATATCTGAATGTTTGTTTTGGAAGTGGACTTCTCCTTTAGGAGCATGACTCTTACTTCATTTACTTTAAGATGCGCTGGACACATCGCCATTCCACTCACAGACACAAGTGGATGTATTACCATTTACATTTAAAAGGAAATTTTAATGCTGATAAATAATTAAAGGCTTGAAACGTTTGAGTCAAACTGGCTGCCCTTCTCCTCAAGGTTCATTTGCTGCAATCACAGAGCTGCTCAATCATTCTCTCAAACACGTTCCATCCATCCTCAGCCTGCAGCTGAGCCGGCGCCAGCCGCACACATCATGCATTATAAAGTCACTCACCACCCATCTCACCCGGAGAGAGATGAATAAGAAATATCCACAGAGAGGATGAACTCACGCTATAACAGTGTGCGATCGCTCAAACGTGGGCTAAAAAGTTTAGATGAATTACAAGGAGTTTATGTGACCTTGCTGATGCGGTCGCTTCTATCGCAGCAATCACAAGCACATCAATCCCCTCCCTCAAGGCTGTGTTTAAGAAATGACAGCGGGAAGAACGGCTCCTCTCTCTCCCTGTCAGACACGCCGTTGTGCAAATCTGTAATTACTCAGATAATTCAGGTCACCAGAAACCCTTCAGCCAGGGAAATAAAAGTTTGAAAGTCTGCCTTTGTAGACAAATTAAAGAGCTCTTTCTGCCCTCTCCCTTCTGTTACATACATATTCTCTGTGTCATAATGTTCTCATATGCCTGTTAAACAGAACTAAGAACCCCAAATGACGATACATTTTCTCTCAGGGTCACAATGCCATATATCATATTCTATACATGAGAAAGCTTCTGATGAAGACAGAAGGATCATTTCTATTCAGTCAACCAAACCAATCTTGAAGGAAACTGTCTGTTCTGTTCTATCCTATGAGCAGCCTATGATGAGCATGATAGAATCTATTCTATTATATCCACTGCTATTCATTATATTGTGGTCGGGAAGGTTTTTTTAATGTCTTGCATAAAAATTGAAGGCTGATTGGGAGATGCTTCCAGGAAAGGAACTGTGTGTTGCTGAAGGAGGTTCTGATAAACATTTGCATTCAACAGTCTTTCCTCTGTTTGACATCAAACAAAATGTTTCCCATCAAACCCAAATAAATTAAACTTGCTCTCATCACTAAAGTGAAAGTTCTCCTCTCTCTTAACAACATGCTCCTCAGCAAATGTGAGCTTAGACTTTTGACTGTTTCTGCTGATGAGAGGTTTGGTCACTGCAGAGTGCGCTTTCAGTCCGATCTTCTCAGCGCTGTTCAGCAGTGAACTGCCAAGCACTTCCAGCTGCAGTGTTGAACCGATTCCCAAGAGACTCTGCATTACCCCGTCTTCTCTTGCATTTGTCCTAAGTGGACGAATGGATTTTTGAGGGGACTTGAATGAATTAGTGTCATTGTAAACCTGCAATATTCAAGAAATCACAAATTTGGAATGACCAACTTCTCTTGCAGTGGCTGAAAGTGCCATACTTTTGGCGTTCATCTGGACAATCTCCTGTCACAGGGTTTAAATCACCTTAAAGTGGCCCGCCATGTTGCAATCTCAGTGAAAATTACATGAATGCTGCCAGCTAAATAGGGTTTGTCAAGGAAATTAGCACCAGGTGCCAGATTAATACCAATAACCTGGAGGAATCTGTAAGTGTTCTCTAATTTTTTGAGTTCTTTTGCAAATATCTCATTGAACTTTTTTGTACTGTGCTTCAGAATCCAATTAATTTTTGAAATATGCTTAAAAAAAAAAAAAAACAAAACTGCCCTTCTACTCCTGCTAGGATCACTTCAATAGGGCTAAGCAGTGTCCTTGAAATTTAGAAAATTGCAGGATGTTCTTTAATTTTCATCTCTACTGTATTGCAAACTTTTGAACTGTAGCATCACTGAAATGTTTAATTCAAAAAACAGCTTTCAGTGAATACAGACCAATCTGTACAGACATCATCTGCTCAATTCATGGAACAGCTTATGATGAAGATAAAAAGATCTATTATTTTCTCTTCCATTTGTTGATTCAACAGAACCTTTCAATCTATTAGGATAGATCATTCCCATCATCAATTCCCAGAATCATCATCAGATGAAAAAAGCAATATGTATTTTATTCTGTTCCATTCATTCAACAGAACTTGACACAAATTCCATGTTCTATTCCATTCTACTAATAGTACCAACACATACACGACCAGTCAAAGGTTTTTGAACAGTAAAATTTTGAACGTTTTTAAAGAACCAAGCCTGCATTTATTTAATCCAAAGTACAGCAAACAGTAAAATTTTGAAATATTTTTATCATTTAAAATAGCTGGTTTCTATTTAAATATATATTTTAAACTACTATATTTTTCCTGTGATTTCAAAGCAGAATTTTAGCATAAGTTTTCCAGTTACATGATCCCTCAGAAATCATTCTACTGCTGTTCTATTGCTGTTTTAATAATAAAAAACATTTATTATTATGTTAAAAATAACTGAGTAGAATTTTTACAGGTTTCTTTGATGAATAGAAAGTTCAAAATCTTTTGTACCATTATAAATGTCTTTAGCATCACTTTTGAGCAATTTAAAGCATCCTATTAAAGAAAAGTACTAATGTCTTTCCCTAAAAAAAAAAAAAGTGACTAACTCCAAGCTTTTGAACTGTATCTTTTTATTTTAGATAAATACTGATCTTTGGATCTTTATATTCATCAAAAAATTCTGAAAGAAAAAAAATATATATATATAAAAATAAAAAAAAAAATACCGTTTTAGTACCGTTTTAAATATTGATAATCAGAAATGTTTCTAGAACAGCAAATCAGCATATTAAAATGATTTCTCAAGGATCATATGACACTGAAGACTAGCGTAATGATGCTGAAATTGAGCTTTGATCATAGGAATAAATTACATTTTAAAATATATTCAAATAGGAAGCAGTTATTTTAAATAGTAAAAATGTGTCATACTTTTGCTGTATTTTGGATCAAATAAATGCAGGCTTGGTGAGCAGAAATTAGAAAAACATTAAAAATCTTACTGTTCAAAAACTTCTGACTGGTAGAGTATCAGATCAAAAATAAATTGAATAGAACTACAGTGTTTTCCAACCTTGTTCCTGGAGGTACACCAACAGTACTTACAATTTTTGGAAATCTTCTTAATCAGATGAGTCAGATAAAATTTAACTCATCCAAAATGAGCGCTGTTGGTGTACCTCCAGGATAAAGACATAACTCTATGACAACCGGTTCGAACTGCTCCTCTACTCTCAAAGTCCTTGTCTCTAAGGACATAAGAGGTCAGGCACATGGCATTTAAAAAGGCAATTTGATGTAATAGACTATGGGGACCTTTTATGGCTGTGAGTGAAAGCAGTGTTTCAGTAACCTAATTTGACTCTTAAAGCATAAAAATGGAACACCACTGCTGAGCTCTGCTGGATCTCCAGGTCAAATAGTGAAGAAAATGCATTAACATTACTTAAACTTCAAAGACAATGACTGCAGTCTTTCTCTGAGACCCAAAAGCACAAAAAGGCAGACAGCTAAAACTTTTTTCTATTAACTTTTTAAATCAAATATTTTTCCACAGTCAGATGTCAGAAGACCTTGAGGGAAAAACAGCCCTCTGAAACTACTCAATACTGGCTAGCTGAGCTGGTTGTGAAGCAAAAATCAAGGCTATGTTTTTTAGTACAAATACTGTTGAAGTAAATTTCTCTCGTTTTATGGATGTTTAGGAGTTTTATTGGAAATCAAGACAAACTGATAAAGAAAATGCTTTTTTGTGGTGTTTCTGTATTGAGAGAAGCTGTACTCCGCTCTGAGCGATGTGATGATAATCAGACACCGGCTGAGGAGAGAAAGAGAGCATAACTGATGCTTTCAATCTGCTCCGGGAGAGATAACTATCTGCTTACAGCATCACACCTGTTACAAACGGACACTGAAGAACACATATGCCATCATTCAGTGAGGCGATTTGCATATAGTCTGCTTTACTGTGTATTACACTGAAGGGCACATGTGAGAGAGGGGTGAGATTCTAAACAAAGTAGCATATGGAACGCATGAACTTGAAAAAGGCGGTTTATAAGTTAAAAACAACCTCAGGACAAAAGCAGAAAAACAGGGAATGTGAGAGAAAGACATAAACTGTTCCCAAACCACAACTGACTTGAGGCAAACAAGAACATGCAAACGTGTAGGAGGATTCTGAATGATATATAAATACCTCATATTGCATTGTTTTCCACATTTGTAGATTAATAATAAAGTGGCCAAAAGTAAGAAATGCAACAAGAAAAAAAAAAAAACTCATTTTCACCATCTCTCCTCAAGATCTGCAACAGAATCAGAATTATTCACCCCTCCAATCAGGGGCTGAAATAAACTTAACCCGTTAACTGTCACTCCCATTTTTGAACACAGACGTAAAAATGCACTATACAACTTTTTTATAATTCCATCCATCCATCTATCCATTTTCATCCGCTTATCCGGAACCGGGTCGCGGGGACAGCAGTCTAAGCAGAGACGCCCAGACTTCCCTCTCCCCAGACACTTCCTCCAGCTCTTCCGGCGGAACACCGAGGTGTTCCCAGGCCAGCCGAGAGACATAGTCCCTCCAGCGTGTCCTGGGTCTTCCCCGGGGCCTCCTCCCGGTGGGACATGCCCGGAACACCTCCCCAGGGAGGCGTCCAGGAGGCATCCGGAACAGATGCCCGAGCCACCTCAACTGGCCTCTCTTGATGTGAAGGAGCAGCGGGTTTACTCCGAGCTCCTCCCGAGTGACCGAGCTCCTCACCCTATCTCTAAGGGAGCGCCCAGCCACCCTACGGAGAAAACTCATTTCGGCCGCCTGTATCCGGGATCTTATCCTTTCGGTCATGACCCAAAGCTCATGACCATAGGTGAGAGTAGGAACGTAGATCGACCGGTAAATCGAGAGCTTCGCCTTACAGCTCAGCTCTTTCTTCACCACGACAGACCGGTACAGCGACCGCATTACTGCAGAAGCTGCATCGATCCGTCTGTCGATCTCCCGCTCCATCCTTCCCTCACTCGTGAACAAGACCCCCAGATATTTAAACTCCTCCACCTGGGGCAGGGTCTCCCAAGGCAAACAGGTCCTAGGTGACAGGCCAGACAAAGAGCGGTCCAAAACACCCATATGGCTGAAAAACAACATAGGTCCGTGACGCCGCCCGGTATGGCGCAGCCGGGGCCCCACCCTGGAGCCAGGCCTGGGGTTGGGGCTCGTATGCGAGCGTCTGGGCTTAGCCCGAAAAAGCGACATGGGGCTGCCCTCCCATGGGCCCCGAAGGCGGGGGCCTCGGCGACCCAATCCTCGGACGCAGAATCTGGCTATTTTTATAATTCATGAATGAAAAAAAATGTTGTATTATGATTTTGATGTACATTTTCCATGATAATGCAATGTCTGATTTTAAAATGGCTTTCAAAGGATGTCGATTTTTGAGGTGCACTCTTGACATATATTAATCTATTACTTTTGCTACATAATTTGTAACACAAAAATATGGTAAAATATCAATTTCGGAGTCTT
Source organism: Labeo catla (assembly GCA_012976165.1). Lineage (NCBI taxonomy): Eukaryota > Metazoa > Chordata > Actinopteri > Cypriniformes > Cyprinidae > Labeo > Labeo catla. Next base: position 302,508 of record VONZ01000708.1, on the reverse strand, counting down.
AGACCTTTCCAACTATATACATTTTGTCATGATTAGATTAGGATTTATTTGTAATATAGTGAAGAAATTGAGGGGACAGGTGACAATTGATTTCTGATTTCCAGGGGCATTTTTTTTTTTTTTTTAAGGGGACCTTATTACTTTAAAAACTATCTGTTGTCTTTAATGTCAAGTACTTAAATTTACTTTAATCAATATTTTAAACTGTTGTCAATAACAATAGACTGTTGTCCAAAATTGTATCTAAATTATACATGTAAAAAAACAGGAGCTCATAGGGTTGCAATATTATGACAGAAATCATTCTAAAATGTTTTTGTTTCATTTTGGGCACATCACATTCTGGCTTCATAGACAAACATGTCGTTCCATGACATTAGCCTAGCACAAGTTAAGCAAAAAGAATCACTGAAGCTATGAAATTAATCTTTTATTAAATCGTATCTGCACTGTGTTGTTTATGACGAGTAAATCCGCAAGTCTAAGTCTAATCTAAGCGCCTCTGGTTGGTGCGTTTTCAGCACTGACTAATCGAAGCACTTCTGATTGGCCAATGCATTCCTAAATTCAACAAAAATGCATTTGATTGGTTGTAAGGCTCAGCGCTGCACAAAACAGTGTGGAAAAGCAATCTGATGCAGTGTGAGCGAATCTAAATGTAATTCTGCGAATTGACATCTTTTCATTCATTTTCACTTTTTATTTTAATCATGACAGACTTTAATACTTTTTTTAAAGAGCAGGTCATATGGGTTTTTGAAACAGTCTGACCTGCCCACAAACAGTTTACAGTTTAGTAGCTAAACTTTAGCTGTGGGCACGATTCGCTTGTATAAGTGTTAAACAAAATGTATTTTATGGCATTTTTTTTTTAAAGGTGCATGCCAGGGTTGCCAGGTTTTCACAACAAAACCTGCCCAATTGCTTCTCAAAACTAGCTCAAAAGTAGCCCAATCACGTTTCGTGGTTAAAAAAATAAATAAATACATAAATAAAAAATGCATTCTGGGGGGTAAAAATACACGTTTTTGGGCAAAATTCCCCTGGTAAAATGAGCATTCCAGGGGCTAAATATTAAATTATTGGGGTCGCTTCAACCCGTGGACATGAAAAACAACCGCCAGAAAACCACAAACTTGGCAACACTGGTGCATGCTTTGTCAGTGGTAGTGCTCGCTAAGTTGCTCAAGGACTCCTCTCCATGCCAATCACAACAGACTTGGCCAGCTGACCAATCAGAGCAGAGTAGGCTTATTGAGGGGACGGGTTTACAGACAGAATTGCCTCGAACAAATCGTTTTGAAATCACTGTAAAATGACTCTAATATTTAATGTATATTCTGAGAAAACTACACTGTTTTATGCATTTAAACCTGTTGTAGGGGACTCCAACACAATATTAGGACACTTTAAAATACCATATGACCTGCTCTTTAATAGTGCAGGGGCATTTTTTTGCCCCTTTGTCTTTAATTTATGTGCCATTTTTGTTGATTTTGGTGGCATTTTTGCCACAAGCCCTTGTTAATTTCTGACCCTGCCTAAAATCTTGTTTAATTTTTTCTTTCTGATGCTGCCTTGACTGAAGACAGCAACAGCCGGGCTCTCTCTCCCTCTGTGCTGACTCAGTTTCCACGCTGATAAGACTGTGAAGATTAAAGACATTTTAAAATAAGCTCCGGCACTGCAGTTAAATAAGCCTTTGGTTGTAAAAGAATCCAATTACCCTAAAATCAGTTCTATAGATTCTCTCCTTTGTCTCTCCCCAGGAACGAATGAAACAAACCTCAGAAAACCCAGATATGGTCTTCCCACTCCTGGCCTCTCACCTAACATCTAACAACATCCATAATTGTGCATTTATTTGGTAACACCCAATACCACCCAGGGGGCTGCAGCTCTATTTCATATCAATTTTCAACATGAAGCATCAGGGAAATCCTTTTTTTTCACCTACATCTTTTAATCTACACATAAATACACACCTTCAAGACTCTCAGCTCCTCAAGTAAGTGCTATAATTGCTGCACTTCCAAAGCCTACAGATTTAAATGCAGTGCCGTGAACATTTGCCCTTCAAACGCACAGCAATGTCAGACACACTAAGAGCAGACGAGATTCCCACAGCTCCACTCAAACATTTTTTTCCTCGTTTAAAGCCTTGAACGCAATCCACAAGACTCAACCATAAGCTGAAGTCGGTGTAACATTCCCAGAAAACACCCCCCAACACACATGCAACGGAAGCACAAACGCAATTCCATTAACAAAGGGAATTAGCCGTGAGCTTTCATCTTCCCCTCAGCCTGCTATCAGTGAGCCGCAGATATGTGGGACAGTGGGACAGTGGCACAGTAGCATGGCAGCACATACAGTATAATCACAGGACTGTATGGCACAGGCTCAGAGCTCATATGAAGCTGCATTTCCCCATTTCTTAGTCACAGAATCAAACGAGCATGATCCAATCTCAGCCAAGAGTGAAGATCATGTGGATTAAAAGTGCACGGAGGAATATTGACCTACTACACTCTGCCTGGCAATGGTAATGGCTTGCAGTTCCATTTAGAGAAATTATGAAGGGAGATTAGAAGCTGATGGTTGTCTCGTTAAGTAGGATAGTAAAATTGAGAAATAAATTGGAGTGCCTGAATTGAACACATCTGGCTACTGGTAAGAAGCAAGAATTTTAATGTAGGTCAAGACATGGACGGCATTATGAAGCATTTGCGGAGGCCGTGATATGAGCACAACAACACTGTTGCATGTTGCATGCTCAGTACACTGAAAAAAGTGTGGTAAAATGCTGTCCATGGTTCTACAGGGCAGGGTTAACAGACATTTTTTTATCATTCATTATGTTTGCATGTTTTTTGTCAGCTATACTGTAGGTAAAATGAGCTGGCTAGCAAAAATAAGGTTGTCAAAACTGCAAAAATAAATTGTGATTGCAGTTTCAGCAAGAATTGAACTGATCGTTATAAACAAAATAATGTTTTGCTATGTGTGCAATAATTTTTCAGCTAATTACAGGTAATATGGCAAAAAATTTACCTTAATATTTTATATTAAATGTTTTAATCATTTAAACCAAAAGCAATTAAAAGAATGAATAAATAATTAAACTTCTTAAAAATAAGCAGATGAAAACTTAATGATTTTTTGCCATTATTTTAATTTAATTTTTCATTATGCAGTTTTAAATATTAATTATCGAACAAATAATTTAAAATGCATACATTTTAAGCAAATTTTAAAATGACAAATAAAATAAAACAAAATAGTTACGTTTACACACTTTTGTATTAGGGCCAGAAAAAAAAAAAAAGTTGAAATCTGAACTACTGGCCCAACTGGGTCTAAAATCCTTACTGCTAAGCCCTGCAAAGCCATCATTTGGCTTCATACAAGACTTGTAATACACACATAAGCCATATAGACTATTTTCATGACATTTATTTTCCAGCCCACCTTCACTTTTAATTGTATTATATGGAAAAACAGGAGCCAGGACATTCTGCAAAATAGCTCCTATGTTCCTCAGAAGAAAGAAATGTTTGGAACAACAGGTGAGTGAGCTATAACTCCAACATAAAATCCTATAAAATATTATGATATTATAAAGTTAAAAGCTATGAAAAGTGTGGAAGCCCATTTCCACCACTGAAAAAAAATAAATAAATAAAAAAAAAAAAAAAGTAGTAAAAGTAATTGCCACTTTTATCTCGCACTTTTGACTTTTTTCTCAGAATTGTGTGATAAACTCGCAACTGCATGGAAGAACAACTCAGAACTGCAAGATTCATGACATGTTCTGACTTTATAACTTTATTCTGACTTCATAACATGTAATTGCAAGTTATGAAGTAAGAATTGTGAGATATAAACTTGCAATTCTGAGAAAGTATTAGTCTTTTTTCCCCTTCAGAATTGGACATTAACTCGCATTCTGAGAAAAAACAAAAAATTATACCCTGCAATTCCAACTTCATTTTTCAGAATTGTGAGTTTATATCTAGCAATTCTGACTTAATAACTCACAATTGCGATTTATATCTCACCATTTCGAGATGTAAACTTGCAATTGCGAGATAAATAGTCAGAATTACCTTTCTTTATTCAGTCGTAGAAACAGGCTTCCAAAACAACACAAAACAAAAATTACTGTACGACTGTGTATCTGCATACTTAGTCAAATAAATTTCCAGTGGTGAAGAACAGAAAGCAGTTAGTACAACGGTTGCACACGCCCAAAGACAGAATTGTGATGCTGCTTTGCTATTAGTCCTAGCATGAGACTAAGTGAACCAGGAATGAACTCCTGTATTTTTCTCCATCCTGTCTAGTTTCATCCATTTCTTCAGCTGTTCTCCACTTCACTCTTTCCTTTCAGCTCTCTTTGTCTAATAAAGCCATCAGCCTTTTTCGATCCCTTTTTACAGCCACTTTACAGTCCCATCCACCCCTGTTTTTTATTCAACCATTCAATCACTAACATTTCCAGCAGTTTCTTCTTGACCTCATTCATTGCTGTCTGTTTCTTACTGGCTTCTTTACGGCCTACACTGAGAGAGTCCATAACTGTTTTATAGACGACTGCATTAAGTCAAACACAGCCTTCACCCACACACACCCACACAACGAAATTTGTTACAGACGTAGACCTCTGCTGAAACAGCATTTGATACCGAGTTTTTATCTGCAGTGCATTTGAGAGAACAGGACAGGAGGGAAACAAGGGCGGGACTTGGTTTTATCCATCTGCAGTTGATTGGATTGTGAGATGTCGGTGTTACATACTAAAGGAGCGAGACCTAAATGTAAGAGTGTAGTTGATAGTGAAGGACAAATTCCTTTTAAACGTTAAAGAGGCTTTTTGACTGGGATGTTAAAGTTCACCATCAAGGGATCTCATTTCATACTTATAAACACCTACACCTCAGGTAGTCTAGATACATTATGCATGGTAACAAAAACATAAATAAATAAATAAATAAATAAAATCAACTTACAACACCGTCTAGACTAGCTACACTTGAGAACAGGGTTTAAAAAGGAGTTTTCTGGATTGCCTACAACATCAGCCTACGACAATGCCTAAATAGTAAACTGGCTATTGATTAGCATTACCCGATAGCCCAGGATTGTTTATGAATGGGTTCTGAGAATGTACACTATGAAAGTGCATTAAAAAGTAAACAGGGCTCCGTTTACACAGTTTTTACTCACATTTAACCCAGCTTGGATATTGTTGCATGCATTTAAAAATGCACAAGATCAGTTATTCAAGCATCCAATGTAAGCCATATTCAAATGTGGTTTTAAATCAAAGACATGTCTGATTTAAGGACATTTGATCTACGTCTTATCGCATATATCCGATTCCACAGTGTGTGATAGCCTTATGAAACAGACCTGACTGTAAGCGCTGGCGCAAAAACTCAAGGCTTTTTAGTTGAAGCAGATGTTTTGGACAATATTGCCTGTCTTCAGATGGAGCCTCCACTCGTGCCTTCTAAAGTAATGACACAAGTCTAAAGTCTAAAAGTAATGACACACCAAGCAGACATCTTACAACAATTTATGTCATCCTATTTCAGCATTCCAATACAAACATTTTCATAATGCCATTCCTGATAGCACACGTACAACCTCTGAGACGTCTATTTGATGTCTGCATTTACATCTGCAAGACGTAGTTTGCTCATCTGTAATCCCAGATAGCACATGTACATCTGCAAGATGTCTGTTAAAGATCTCTTGATCTGGAAAGCATCTGCTGTGTACAAATGTCTGGCAGATATCTGTAAGATGTCAGTTTTACATACATTCTAAATCATAAACATCTTAAAGACATCTAATAGACGTCTGTTTGACATCTGATAGGAAACGTCCAGTAGATGTATTGCAGATGTCTTGCAGATGTAAATGCAGACATCAAATAGACGTCTCCGAGATGTACGTGTGCTATCAGGGATATGTCTATTGGGCGTTTCCTATCAGATGTCAAATAGACGTCTATTAGATGTCTTTAAGATGTTTATGATTTAGAATGTATGTAAAACTGACATCTTACAGACATCTGCTAGACAGACACAGCAGATGTTTTCCAGATCCAGAGATTTTTAACAGACTTCTTGCAGACGTACACTACCGTTCAAAAGTTTGGGGTCAGTAAGACTTGTAATAGTCTTTAAAGAAGTCTCTTATGCTCATCAAGGCTGCATTTATTTGATTAAAAATATAGAAAAAAAAACAGTAATATTGCAAAATGTTTTTACAATATAAAATAATGTTTTTATTTTAACATACTTTAAAATAGAATTTATTCCTGTGATGAAAAGCTGAATTTTTATCAGCTGTTACTCCAGTCTTAAGTGTCACATGATCCTTCAGAAATCATTCTAATATGCGGATTTATTATTAGAATGATCAATGTTGGATAATATCAACAGTTGTGCTGCCAAATATTTTTTGGAACCTGTGATTTTTTTTTTTCAGGATTCTTTCATGAATAACAAGTTTAAAAAGTACAGTGTTTATTCAAAATATAAATATTTTATAACAATGTAAATTATTTATTATTAACTTTTAATAAACTTTTAATTATTAACTTAATACATCCTTGGTGAATAAAAGTATTAATTTCTTAAAAAAAGAAAAAAAAAAAAAAGAAAAAAGAAACAATAAAAATGTACTGACCCCAAACTTTTGAACGGTAGTGTACGTGTGCTATTTGGGATGGCTGTCTGGAATGGAGAAAGTGCTGCTTTGTTTACAAATGTATTTTTGCATTGTTAGGCGTGGGTGATATACTGGTAGACACAATTAACCGGTAAATTTGTCAATAGGTAGAGATTTTCAACTATTGTCTCTGTCGCAGTTAGAGCCTCACATGACATCACTGTGATACGCGGTCACGGAAACTTAGCGTTAGCATGCGTTTTTAAGCATTGCGGTTTAAAAACAAGTGATTTTAAGTTGTTAAAATGCTGTCAGCAGTGAAAGAGAACTAATTTCGCTATATGCACACTGTCAGAGACTCTATTTCTGAGATGCACACACATGAAGATGGTGTTCATAGAGCGCAGAAGTACTGAACAGAGTTATTTTTGCCACTTTATAGGCCTTGAACAGTTAAATACACACACTTGTATGTGTTAAAATGCCCGTCTTTGCAAGTGTCTTTGTAAACACAGTAATTTATGTCTTAAGTGAAAGCAAACAACTGAGAAAGAAAACACGTGTAACAGTATATTGGATTCAGGCAGCTCTTAAAGTGACAGCAGTCTAATATTCCTGCTTTCTGTCATTTATGTTAATCAAACAACAAAAGAGAAAATCTCTTACTACTTTTGACTAAATCACTTTTTATAACTTTAATGAGAGGAAATATTTATAATTAAATTTACAGTGAAAAATATGCATTGTTTTTATACATTTGGTTGCTTTATACAATGTATGTAGCATTTCTTATTTAGATGTTCTACTGTATTATTTATTAATTAATTAATTAATTAATTTATTTATTTATTTATATATATTTGTCCAATTGCTTGTCGTTAGTTTATTATTCTTATTTAATTGCTGATTGTTTACTTGTCTTCTGTGAGCTAGAGTTTTTTTTTTTTTTTTTAAATTTAGGCTAGTATTAGTTTTGTGATTGACACTGGTGGCAACAATTATGAAATTTCTATGGTATTAACATTTTTCATTAAGACCTTATTGAAACCTAAAATAATTATATAGCGTTATATATCATTACCATGAAATAGAATTACTCATCATGACATAAGATTTTAGCCTCACGCAAATGCAAAACATACAGTATGTGCTATTTGGCTGTTGGCTGTAGGCGTCATGGTGTGTTCAAGCACAGCTTTTTACCCTAGATGCACAAAACACAGTTGGCTTTCATCGTCACTAGTTTTTTTGCTTTTAGTCTGGCATGTTCTGGCCTTTAACCACACTTTTATCTGACCGATATGGAAAGCATTAAAGCTGTCCTTACAACAACAGCCAGAAAAAAAAGTTGCTTCTGCGATTTTATCCAGTTTTTGCAAAGATGAATTAGAACAAGACCACTTAAAACTCAAAAGGTCAAATGTGGAACTCATAGTAAAAGCCAATGGAAAATGGAGTTTGGGCAGGAAATAATTGTAAATAGAGATAGCCGATGTAAACAGGCAGGACCAAAAAAAAAGAAAGAAAGAAAGAAAAAGTACTGTAAAACTGTAAAAAAAATTGTAATGTATTCAAAAGACTGGATCTGTGCCTTGCATTATAAAGTAACCTACCTAAGGGGCCCATTCACACCACTGAATGCATTTTTGCATATAATGTGTTTTTTTTTAGAAGTTGAACTTTTCACTTGAGCATCACGTTTTTAGAATGCAATGTTGACTTGACTTGTTTGACTTGTCTTGGCTTTAGCATCTGTGAGAAGACACAAACACAATGCTCAAACATTCATCTAGAAAATTGACTTCTTAAAGCCATTTTTTACAATGTTTTTACATTTTAAAATTTTATACACATGAACCTGGTGGCATAACTTATTCACTACTACTGTCAAATGCATGTCTATTTTGTACAGATTCACACACATGCAGTGTGTCATGGGTGCTGGCTGAGCTGAGTTGGTGACACCTCTGACTGATTCCAAATATGTCATTTATGTGTGACTGAACCAGTCATGGAGAGAGGCAGAGAATGGCAGGAATAATGGGATAGAGAGGGAGATGGGTGAGGTTTCCTCCTTTCTCTAGTTTGCTTCTGTGTCTCCGCTTCCAGGCTGTCAAGGTATTGATTTACACTGGAGTATCGTACAAGCTTCTGTTAATATAAGAGGCAGGGGAATAGGGAAGCATAAATTAGACAGAGAGCACTCTCTCTTTGTCTTTCAAACACAAACATACCCAACTTCGTGAACACACAGAGGATGCAGCGACTGTAAAAATCTCTTCTTTCTTCCCTCTGATGGGATCAGACTGATGGGATCAGACAAACCCAAATGTGAAAGACTTCCGTAAGCATGCACTTGTCTCCTGTACTACATCTCAAACCTTGAGGGGGATCTGAGAAGTGCACTAGTCACACACATAAACACACAAACACGCTCTATAGAAGCACACACACGTACAATGTTCTGCTGGCTTTGCACCTGAGTGTGCGACCTTGCGCATTCTCTCACTGTTTGCCTCTGGCACTGGCCACCGTTGAGTCTCTGTCCGCTCAAACACACAGGAAAGAAGAGTAAAGGTGAGGAGAACAGAGGGAGGAGTATGTGATAGCACAAAGCTCTTTCCATGAATACAATATACTTCGCTCTGTTACTTTTATTCAAGTATTGCAGGCACAAATCAATTTTTTTTTTTTCATTGTGAGAACTATTAGATCTACACATATTTAAATGAATTTTTTACTGAAACACAGAAATTGAAATTTACATTTTTATTTAGCCATTCGTAGTTCTTTAGCAATAAGCCACCTCTCGATATTCCGGCAGACCAATTTTTACCTGTTGCTAGCATCATTTTTAGTCAGTTTTGGTCACATACACATCATTGGATATATGAAATATATTATTTTGTCATTTCAACTGAATATTTTCCATTGTCAAAATTACTGCAGCATTACTAATTTTATAAACTATTATCTAGTACTAAAAACTAATTTAGCATGAAGAGTAGCTAGTTCAAAGACATCCCCACCTCTCACCTTAAAGAAAGATTAAACTGTCATGCCTTCTCAACTGTATCCAACAATGATACAAATTTTGCAATACATTAAACATTAATGTATTGTAATGTAAATACATTAATATTCAGTTCATTAAATAACTAATTAACTTGGAACTCAATTTAATGACACAAAACTGGGTCCCACTTTATATTAGGTGGCTTTAACTACTATGTACAATGTACTTATTGTGTTCATACTGTATTGCAAAACACTTTTTTGCTGCTTTGATGTGGAATACGGGTAGATTAGGGGCAGGTTAAGTGGTACGGGTAGGTTTAAGGGTGGGTTAAGGTGTTGGAAAAAAAATTATGTTGAAAAAAGCTGAGTAGAATTTTTTCAAGCTTCTCTGATGAATAGAAAGTTCAGAAAAACAGCATTTATCGGAAATAGAAATCTTTTGTAACATTATAAATGTCTATCATCACTTTAAAAACAATTTAAAGAATCCTTGCTAAATAAAAGTATTAATTTCTATCATTTCTTTCCAAAAGAAAAGAAAAATATATATTTCTTTATATATAATATAATATATAATACTTGCATATTTTTATTAGTGTATAATGCTACAAAAGCTTTTTTATTTCAGATAAACGCTGATCTTTGGATCGTTCTATTTATCAAAGAATCTTGAAAAATATGTACTCAACTGTTTTAAATATTGATGATAATAACAATAATAATAATGTTTCTTGAACATCAAATCAGCATATTAGAATGATTTCTGAAGGAGCATGTGACACTAAAGACTGGAGTAATTCAGCCAGAAATAAATTACATTTTAAAATATTTTTCAATAGAAAGCAGTTATCTTAAATAGTAAAAATATTTCACAATATCACTGCTTTTGCAGTATTTTGGATCAAATAAATGCAGGCTTGGTGAGCTTGGTGGTAGTGTATGTACGCAATAACTGCACTGTATCAAATGATTAAATGTAAATGCAAGTACGTAGTAGTTAAGGTCACCAAATATAAAGTGGGACCAAAAATGTTAGTATTTCAGCATTTTTAGCATGTTGCTGAACTCCCTCAATATTATACTGTATATTAATAAAAAAATAAAAAAATAAAAAAAATGCTATTATAATTGAAATATTTATTTAAATTAACCAGGTAAATAATCTTATTTCATTTCTGCTATTTGTAAACAAGCTTTAGTGTTAGCAATTCATAAAGCTCACTCTTGCTACCCAGTTTAAATTAGCATACATCTTAAAAACAAGGGAAATATAAGTTTATCAACCTTCAAACCACCATTTAATCCAAACTGGAATGCAGCCATATCTAAATTCATCTATGTAATTGCAACTGGTTACTTAGACATGCCCAAAATATTAACAGGGTTAACTAGGAAAAAGTAACTTATAAATATGTATTTGACCTCTTAAGGTTGACAACAACATTTTCTGTAGGTTATGCAAAATCATTTCTTTCTGGACCTATTTTGCACTCTATCCATGGAAAGTGCCACAAACAAACAAACAAAAAAATTAAACTGAGCAAAAGCATAATATAATCTACTAAAAGCAACAGAGGGGTGTGTGGGTGTGTGTTCAAATGAGCAAAACATACAGAGGAAAAAAAAAGCATTAGAGATGAAGGAGAACTAGACCATCTGAATAAAGATGAAAAGAGAGGGCTGGGAAAGGGACGAGTTTAACTGCCGCCTTTCATCTGCAGCTGGCAACACAAATGCTTCCTGATTACCACCTTCTCCCACATCAGCATCTCCATCCTCTCAGCCACCATTACTACATCCGTTTCTGTCTAAAACACTCCCCTTCCCTCTCTCCATTATCCTACCTGACACTTTCTCTTGTACAGGCGTGTTCACGACCACACGCCCACCACAAATACAAAGATACACACCAGAGAGGGATCCTACAGAGGCTGTCAGACTGTCACCCACCGGCCGTCTGTCTGAAAGCAGGCAGACTCCCTCAGGAGGTTCCTACACACCTGCAGCAGCAGATCCAGCAAGCCACCGGTCAACTTTTACACTGCTGCCGCATCCTGCTGCAACTTCACACATACACACATGCACGCAAGCCAACCCATCATCATGACAGCTCATCATCTGCACTGGATGGTTATATGCATTTGTTGTGTTTAACACAACCACATGCAATAAGCACCCATGAATTTTGATTAAAATCTGCTGCTTTGACCTGCATGCAGATACACACCCTACATCACACGCAATTCCTCCTGCCTCTCAATCACTCTCTCCAGCAAAATGACATCATTGACAAATGACATCATTGACGAAATGACATCATGGGCAGATGCATGTATGGAAAGACGCGTCTCTCGCGGCTCGTTACTCACAGCATTTGATGAAATGATAGTGTGACATTTTCTCCGCGGATCACACAGCTACAGGTTCAAGCTCTCCGGTGCGGTGCTGTAGTAACCGGTGCGATACATCATTCAGAGCCCGGCCGCTGGTATTCGCTTCAGCTCCCCGTGCATTATTAAAGGACGATCGGGTTGCAGAGGCGGTAGTGGTTGTAGTGAAGGAGGAGCGGTGGATGGATAAGGTGACGGTAACCGCTCGCTCTCTCTCCTATCAGCAGCCTGCAGTCGCGTCGACTCCACCGTGCCGCTCTATGACCATGACCGCCACACGTGCTATTGTAGCGCCGCTGATTGACGCGTCCTTAACCCCGCCCACCGCTGCACACACCCCTCGCACACAGAAGGAGGCGGGTGGTGAGGAATGGAGGAGATAGTGATGAGAGGAGGTTGGAGGTTTGGGGAAGCAAAAGAGAGGGAAGAGGGGAGGGGAGTGGATGAAATTTGGGCTTAGATTGAGGGAGAGAGAGGCTTTGGTAAGTTACTGCAGTGCGGCTATCTGACACGGTACGCTGAGAGCGCGAAATGCGACGCGGGAAATATCGAACGGTTAATACTTAAACGAAAGCATGTTGTGATTAGCTTTTACGGTGATAATTAGCCTGTGAATTAAAAATAATTTGTTGTCTAAATGCAGAATGCACAATCACACAGCATATTTTTCTTTCCTAACATCCTGGCATCATGAAGTGTTGAATTGGAGAAATCGAAACACTATCCGTTATAGTTTGCATTCGTCTCAGTGGTGATAGTTTGCTTGATGCTGTGGAAGTACTAGAAATAACTGTCACTCAGATCTTCAGCCTTTTTTTTTAAATAATGAGCCAATTACCTGAGCTGTAAATGTTACGTCACTAATGACTCCATATGAAAATGATGTCATAACAGTAGTGTTTAGGTCTGTTCAACTATATACAGTGCTGTGCAGACTGATCTTCGTCTGACTTGAAGCAGCTGCATTTCATTAAGAAATGCTGTCTGACTTGAGACAGCGACGATTCGGTAAGCAAGACAAATTCAAACGCGGCTATTAGTTCACAGGGGCTTGTCCTAAATCTTCACCTATAACCTTATGCAATGCACTGTTTGAGGGTACTGCCCTTGTAGGTGGTGTCCAAAACCAAAGTGAACATTATCAAGTGTACGTATTCAATCCCATAATACACCTCAATAAAGAGCGTACAGCTGATGTACACTGAATGGCTAGTCGCTAGAGCAGGGGTGCTCAACCCTGGTCCTGGAGATCGACTTTCCTGCAGAGTTCAGCTCCAACCCTGACCAAATACACCTGAACCAGCTAATTAGGATCTCAAGGAGCACTTGATAATTACAGACAGGTGTGTTTGATTAGGGTTGAAACTAAACTCTGCAGGAAAGTCGATCTCCAGGAACAGGTTTGGGCACCCCTGCGCTAGAGAATGCCCATGCACTGTGAGTATGGCTTTGAATGAATTCACACGTCTCAGTGTCCAAATTCACTCACTTACTCCCTTTTCATTTACTTATTTAGTTGGCTATATTAGTGGATTAGTGGGCCTTGAACATCCATGGAACCTATAAAAATGCAGAAAACATTCTTTATCGTGAAAAGGTTCTTCAGATTTTTAAAATGTTAAATGGTTTTAAAATGGTTCTTTTAAGAACTGTTCACTGAAACAGTTCTTTGGGGAACCAAAAATGGTTCTTCTACCCCTTTGGAGCCTTTTTTTAAGAGTGTAACACAGTGAATACTCAACCCAGGCTCATTGGAAATGCGTGCCTCTATATACATTTCTTCAACACTATAATTACGTACTTTACTGCATGTTTCGCGGCAGTCACAAAGTGAAATGTCCAGAGAGTGGCGCTAAGGCATGTATTGCAGCATTTTTATTACACTGCTTGAGGTACATATTGCAGCTGTTCACAATTCAAATATCCGGGTAGCGTCGCTAAAGGTTAACGCTCTATCATGTTGGAAAAATCCCCTACACCAAACCCAACCCTAAACCTACCTGACAGTGTTAACAAATGCACAAATGATATTATAACACATTTGTTGATGCACCCATGCTATTTTAATGTGCTTATGTAGATTTGAGCTGTTTAGTCGACCTGTAGTTTCACAGGGTTCATACTGGAGCTCTTCATCACTCAAGTGCAATGCTGTATCGCGTGAGCTACCAAGTAAACCTACTGAATTACAAAACTCATGCATATGAAGCTGTATATGCGATGACAACATTTAGAAGTATCAGTTTTCAAATCGTGCAGGATGTTAAAATTGTTTTTAAACCATAATATAATATTCTGCAAGTAACTATGCGAAAATTAGACTTTATTAATCAAAATTCTGTGCTCTGTGTGAAAAGGAATACAAGTTGCCTGCATTTTACTGCCTCTAATGTTTGTTTCAACTGGAAACTGCAGTGATTTTTACATATAGGTACGTTTTTTTCAGTTTTGCAGAAATGTAGAGGCACATATTCCCAATGAGCCTATGTTGTAAATACCGAATAAGGGTATGGGGACAATTTCGATACAGCCACAGAAGGTGGCTTTCACTTGAATTCCATCACTTGAATTGGTTACTGGTAAAAACGTGCAATGTTATTACAAAGTATTTGCAAAAAGATTTCGTAATAGTTATTTATGATTGGCTGTCAACAGAGAAAGATGCTTTATGGTGTAGCTATTAGAGCTGCCCCTAAATAGTCAACTAACCGTTAGTCGACAAGAGGCTTGGTCAATCAAAATTCTATTAGCTGCTTAGTCACACAATTAAAAAAAAAATCCTCAGGAAGTGACGAAGTCGGACAGATCATTAACAGCTGGCCTATGTGGTTAAACAGTACATCGAGCAGAACATCCAAATGCTCGCCTATCATTCATCACCCTCAAATATGGCTTATCATCTGAAATATCCAAATAGTAGTAACTTTACATGGCTGTTCAATCTAATGTTAGCCTAGAAAAATATGCGCTATTCAAGAAGCTGAATGGAAGCTGAATAGTAGCAGGCTTACTGCATGAAAGATGAAGACGCCAGTGCAGTCACTTGCTCTTAAAGTCCTCCATAATTTTTGGTCATTCAGATAAATATAATACATCTTTTGAATCAAAGCAGGTCAAAAAAAAAATTAAGAAATAACTCAGTGTATACTTGCCTTACAGACATGAAAAAATATATATATTGAGAGTGTCTTCTTTCAAATGAACAAATTCAAATGGAAAACAAATATTCTCTGATTATGTAATCCGTATGAAACATACAAGCGCATCCACTACTGTGTAGATGACAATTCAATGTTGCAACTTCTTCTCTTAAGCCAAAATTAAAGAAAGGCCTAGTTTATCAATACATTTTTAAAATGTTAGTGCAGCCTCCCTACTGTTTTTCCCTGACACATTCGTAATTATTATATCTGCCGTTGTGCTGTGGCAAGCTTTATTCATGCACTTGAGCGCTTATTAGGCTGTGTAGGCAATTAAAGGCTCATTATTACGATTTAAATGGTTTATTAATAAACATGCAATTAGTTGACTAAACGCTTAAAATGAACTACTACTAGTCGACCAGAAAAATCTTTAGTTGAGGGCAGCCCTAGTAGTATTAGTACTATTTCATCTCATTTATCACACAACTTTAAGATTGTGTAAGCTTACAGTGTACACTACAGTGGTTCTGAAAAGATAAATCACTGTCTGGCCAACAGAGATTACAGTATGGAGAAAAATTGAAAGACTTTTCAGTAGTAATACAGCACACTGTGAGTCTATATTAGCACTGTTTATTATTTGCTTTTGGGATCTGATAGAGCAGATTTACACTCAACAACATTGGTAGTTGATGAACTGTGTAGATGAACTGTTAGAACTTAATGAATGACTTCTGCATCCGTCTACACTGCAACACTTCTGATATAAGCAACAAGACTGTCTATATTTAAAGAGAGCAATGTGTTCTGGTAAAATAGGAAACGAACAAGAACCTACTTTTAATGTGACCTATCAAACAGTGAATAAACAGTGAGAAATCTGTCTGAGACATATATTGTACACAAACCAACAATGTAAGTAAACAGCACAGACACAATGCAGGAACAAAACGCCCTAGAATGCAGTGCCATTTACGATAAAGGGTGTATTGTGTTGTGTCTCATTGCTCACTCTCAGTGTTGATGGAGGCCTGACAGCTTAACTGCTCAGCAATAGTGTTTAACAGGCCACAAATTACTTCTGACAAGCTTCATCTCCCTTCTGCTCTGGGTTAACACCTTCATGCATGCACAGGAAATTGCAAACATGCAAAGTCTGCATATTCCATGTGACGTGTGTATGTGAGGTCGTGTAAAGCACATCAGACTGATTACATTGCATTTCCATCACCATTTTGACCAGTGAATCTGGTTCACTGTGTGTTGGAGTGTATGCCGGTATGACTGTACACGAATGTGTGCATATCTTTGTCTTCCTGCCAAACACCTCCACACAAACCCACACATAAACTCTGCTTTATAAAGAGAAAAAAACAACCATGAGAGCAAGAGAAATGGAGAAAGAGACCAAAATAAAGCCTGTCATGTGAATCCAGGTCACAGATTTAACCCTCTTCTTCCTGCATCTGCTCGGAGTGCCGGGATTCATTTGCAGTAAAATTCCTGCACCATAGATGGATATTGCAACAATGTTCTAACTGGAGGAGTCTTAAATGATTCAAAGCATCATAAAACCCAAATCCCATTAATCCACAGGACTCTAATCCATATTTACATCATTTACACAGATAATTAACTTATTCTCACGGACCGTGCACAGTATGCTTCAAAATAACATGTCTGAGTGATGGTTGTTTGTGTGGAAGCAGTTCAATCACTATGACCGCATTACCAAATGAAAAACTTTATAAATAATTCTTATGGAGAGGGGACGCATTTGAAAAGATACGTCTTTCTCGCCGCTATCATTCGCAACAGATGCGCTCACCCAGCGCCCTTGAGCAGACGGAATGAAAAAGATGCAGTATGGGGGAAAGACAGATGGAAGGGTGGGTGACAGATAGAGATATGAAGGCAAAAAGACGAACGAGTGGGCTGAGGAATGGACTGGAGGAATATTTAATGCAGCTTTTGATTTTAATATATTCACTTTGTGACTAGAGACACTGGTGACAGAGATGACCTGACAGAAACATGAAATGTGAAAGACTGCAACAAAATAAAATGAGTGGGGGGAAAATGTAATTGTAAGTATGTAGAAACAACTTTTGCGTTTCAAAATCTAGTGAGTTTTCTTGCTGTCTACTCCCTACATTTTATCCTGAAGTGGTACCTCATAAGTGACTGATGTGGAATGCACTACGTACGAAACAACTCTGTATGTCACACAACACATTCTTACTCCCAACTCTCATATTGATGCCTGGTCAGGACCCCTTGGCGACACTTTTTGATGCTCAGGGTACCTCTTTATCATCTTCACTTTTTGACATGCAGGGTCCTCCATTGCTCTTAGTTGTTTGCATTATGCATCACATTTAATGGTTTGCATGCATTTGCAAAAATAGAAATTTATGCTTTCATTGATATTTTGGAGCACATAACCCTACCTTGAACCTACCCACTTCTGAACAATATAAAACACCCAACAGGCCAATAACAGTACATTGACAGGTATTTATTGCAAAAACTGACCATAAAATGCAGTATTACAAATAAGTTGTGTTGCATTCCAAGTCATCAGGTTTTAATTGGTGAAAACGATCTCGCTCCTGCACATATCACATTCAAAAAGATACTCCCAAACTTGTTTAGCATGATGCAATCGGTCATGAGACAAACAAGAGCCAATGCCATTTCACAACCAAAGCTGATGTAACGCTTCTTCTGGCGGCAGTTTTCAAAAAAAAAACTTTTCAGTTTTGACTGATTACACTGAAAACAACCACACCCCAAAATATATGCAATAATGGAAAAATATTACCCAATATGTAATTTAATCATAAAATTCCCAATTCCCGTCAGCATATTGATGCCAAAAGTTTCTTATTTAAAGTAATGGAGGACCTGCATGTCGAAAAATGATGCCAATTGGACGTCATAGCCCTTATTGTGAATGGTTCATGTATGTATGTTACGTTTTTAATTATTTTTAAATTAAAATGTCAACTCGAAAATTCCAGCGAAAACAACAGACAACAGACAGCGATTTAGGCCACTTAAACCCTGCATCTTTTTAACAATTGACTGCAAGCTCGCATTCATTTTTGACCACATCTCAAAATCCAAACAATTGATGGAACTAAGTCCACATCCTGCATTGTTATTGTGATTTTTTTTGTCTCACAATTCTGACTTTTTCCTCAGAATTGTGTGATATAAACTTGCAATTGCAAGTTATAAAGTCAGAATTGCATGATATAGCCTAAGCCCACAACTTTTTTCTCACAAATGCGGGTTTGTAGCTCACAATTGCAAGTTTATATCTCGCAATTCAGACTAAATAGTTTGCTATAGTGTGTCAGCCTTTAGTCTCAATTGCAAGTTATAAAGTCAGAATTGTGTGATATAGCCAAAACTCACAACTTTTTTTTCTCACAAATGAGTTTGTATCTCGCAATTCTGACTTTTTTCTCGCAATTGCAAGTTTATATCTTGCAATTCGGACTTAAAGGGGTCATCGGATGCCCATTTTCCACAAGTTTATATGATTCTTTAGGGTCTTAACGAAAAGTCTATAACATGCTTTGGTTAAAGTTTCTTGATGGTAGTGTAAAAAACCTTGCCAAAATCAGCTCTGCAAAAATCAACCTGTTCTGGTCGATTTAGCTTTAAATGTTAATGAGCTCTGTAGGCCCCGCCCCTCTCTTCTCTCTCTGGAGTGACTAAAGTAAAGTTTACTTAGCCGTGTTTAGCCACGAAACTTGCTAGCTAGCACATTATTAGGAAAGGTGATTGCAAAGAGTCATAAAAAACCCTTATGCTCACTTCTGCTGTAAGTGAAGCTGGATCACAAATGCTTTGCGCACACATAGACGCATTTGTTAAGATCGGGAGGTGCATTTTTTCTTGCAATTGCAAGTTTATATTGCGCAATTCAGACTTAATAGTTCGAAATATTATGAGGAAAAAGTAACAAATGTGAGATATAAACTCGCAATTCTGACTTTTTTAAACTTGCAATTGCAACTTTAGGCTATGTCTCGCAATTCTGACTTTATAACTCACTTACGAGCTTACGTCACGTAAATCTGACTTCATTTCTCAGAACTGTGAATTTATATCTCACAATTCTGATTTATAACTGGCAGTTTCAAGTCTGAGCAAACAATGGAGAGTAACTAAAAAGAAAGAAAAACATAAGAGGTTGAAAATGCTTAGAGGAAGGGTGGTAGAGATCTTCCCCCAAGGATGTGATCTCAGAGAAGGTCACGTTTCATGGATGAGCAATAGAGATTATACATCACTTAAGGGGACAAAAGATCCTTAACCCCATCTCCTCCCACCAGCCAGAATCACCCAGTAGTTAGAGAGCAAAGAATTTGAGAGGGACCCATACACGCATACAGTAATAACCATAAGACAAAATAATAACTGAATTTACACCAATTTATTTTTAATGTTGCGTGTTGCTACATCAAGTATCAATAACTGTAGCTTTTTAAATAGTTGTGTATGAGTCCGTCTATACAGAAGAATTTGTGCATGTTTTGTGATTTTGTGTTTATGTTTTCATCTCTCTAAAACTTCTAAACATCTTACAAATTCTGCAAGGATTATGTAAACCTATGAAAAAAGAAGGAAAATTACATTTATGAGCATGACTGTAAGCATCATTACAAAAAAGTAATTCACATATGACAAAAAAAAGATGAGCAGGCCGACATGTCTCCTCCAGTCAGTGCTCTTGAGTCCACCTTGGTCAAAGGTCACAAAAGAGTACAGTCTATGCCACTGAGTCAAGACCCAGAGAAATAAGATGTGATGTTTCCCTCCATCTGTGCGCTATGAGAAATGTCAGACCTTCAAGTTGGAGATGAGAGAAAGCCAAGCGAAGGGAGGGAAACGGGTCTCCTCTGTCAGACCAATAAAGGATCGGAGAGAGGGGTGTCATTTGAGGTAAATGTCAAGACCGAGAGGGAGGAACAGAGATAGAGAAAGAAAGCCTATGAGAGAGCGAAATTACCCTATTTCCCAATGATGAGGTGAGGTATGAGTCCTAGCGTATGTATTAAGCTGTCAAGACTAGCATCGAAAAACACACTTATCAACAGCTGTCAGTCTCACAGACCTTTCACTGCCTTTGGGCGAAGAAGCCACTACAGTAATAAGTGAACACTGATCACAAGCATGAAGGACTTGCCATCGCTACATCGAAACCTCTGAGAGCGCAGCCATGTACTGCAAGTCAATATACAGAATTTCGAAACTGAGCAAAAGTCTAAAGCTGAAACTGAATACAATAGTACAGTTAGAGAAATATATCTTAAAAATAAATAAATACATATAGTACAATTCATATTTTGCTCACCTGCTCACCAGTGTTCTAAATCAGTATGTTGTTCATTTGTTTTTTTGGTTGGTTGGTAGATTTTTTTTTTTTTAAATACTTGTGTTATTTTGGGTGGATTTTAACTAAGTGAGGACACACAGTGTACGATGAAGGTCATTGCTGATCAATATTATCAGTAGCACATTGGTTCACAACCCCCTCAGGACTCATTTAAGAATGTCAGAATCACACTTGAACCTGTTTTCTCCAGGTATCACAATGAAAATACAGCTCAAAGCTCAATAAATGTATTTGGATCAACCATAGCAATTCATACAGTGTGTGTGAATGGCAGTACTTACAGCCATCATGTGTCTGTTCCTCAGTGAGTGGATGAGTAACATTTCCACTCAACACAAATAAGCATTTTTAGCACACTGACAGAAATACTATAAGACATCTTGTCATGTCCTGTCATATAATGTCATATAATTAGCTTTAAAGGCACAGTTAAACCAAAAATACTCATTTTGTCATTGTTTACTCAACCTCATGTCAATTCCAACCAGTATGATTCTCTTTTTCAGTAGAACATAAAATTAGTTATTTAGCAGAATGTCCAAGCTGCTCTGTTCCATTACTAAAGTATTGTTAGATTTGAGGAAAAACAGTATTTGTTCTTTAAGAATGTGTATCAATGAAACATGTTGTCAGAGAGTGGCAATCCGTCATTAAAACAATCTTTGCTTACATCATTTACAGTAATTACGCCTCTGCATACCATAATAAATATACAACATGATAAACTGTATAAAGCATCTGTCACAAGGAGGCAGTAGCATTCCTACTGTATGTATAATTTAACATGACTTCTAAAACAGGACTTATGTTGGTCTGGGTTTGTGAGGTCCTGTAGCATGAACATAAGAGTTCAGGCAAAACCTTTGTAATGCCTATCAAACGTTAATCTAAAGAGCATGCCATAGTCAAGCAGTATTTCATAGTGCCTATTAAAAACAGCATGTGTATCTTACCTCGCTATCTTGCTTTCATATTCACACACCACAGCTGTAAAAGCTGTTGATGAGACCCTGAGGAAGCTCTTTTCACTAATTAAAACAGCTTGTGACAAGGATCTCACAAACAGTAATGAATCAGTTCAGCCATATTGAACCAGCACTTTCAATTACGGCAGTATTCATGGCCTGGGGAGGCTAGGCGCCTCAAGAAGGGCCAGAGTTTAAGGAATGAATTAAACATGTGATGCAATCTCTACATGACATTAATTATTCAACCCCTGTGTTGTATTTACACTGCTAAATATTTCTTTTCCCCCAAATTTCACTGCTGAATTCTATTAGCATAATTCAGGGGTTAATTTTCCCAACCAGTAAACTGGCAAATGAAAATCTCCTAAAATGTTACCCTCAGTAAACTGTTTAGTGATACAGAGTTTGTCTATCAAGCGCAATGCTTGCATCTTCAAAGATGTTTTACTGGATCTACAGGTCACAAAAACGGTACAGTACGCTTATAAATCTAGTGGTCCATTAAGCTGTGGATTAATACCCTTATCTCTTACTTTCCTCGCTCTAACTCCTTAAGTCCTTTATCTGTCTTTCTGTCTCCTCACTTGCTCCTTCATCTATGAATATGTGGTTCACTCTCTGTTTTCGTTTTAATCTCCACTGTGACGTCTTAACACCCCCTGATGTCTTTGGATACTTGCAGTTTAGTGTCCAAACATAGGCTGTGTTTACATTAGTTTATCTTTGGTGACCCATTTATGAGGGGTCCAATACTTTTGAAATGTGACCATCATCCACTGGGTTAAAACAAGGGTTTAAAATTTTGACAGCTGTGTGCAGCAAAACAAAATACCTGTCTGAATCCAAATAATTGTTCATACATACAGTTAAGGTCAAAAGTTTACATACACCTTGCAGAATCTGCAAAATGTTAATTATTTTACCAAAATAAGAGGGATCATAGAAAATGCATGTTATTTTTTATTTAGCACCGACCTGAATAATTTCACATAAAAAATGTTTACATATACAGTAGTCAACATTTGAAGTGGATCATTTTATCAAAGTTGTCCTAAAACCAAAAACAATACCTGTTCTTGTCTTAGCTAGGACAACTTTGATTAACTTTTTTAATCCACTTCAAATGTTGACTACTGTAGACCTCAACAGAAAACAATAGTTAAATTTCTAAAAATGACCTAGTTCAAAAGTTTGCATACTCTTGATTCTTAGTACTGTGTTGTTACCTGAATGATTATTTTTTGTTTTTGTTTAGTGATAGCTGTCCTTTGTTGTTCTGAACAGTTAAACTGCCCGCTGTTCTTCCAACAATGACTGAATAATTTTGAGATCCATCTTCTCACACTGAGGACGACTGAAGGAATCACATACAACTATTACAGAAGGTTCAAACACCCACTGGTGCTTCAGAGAAAGAAAAAAAAAAACACAATGCATTAGGAGCCGGGGGTGAAAACTTTTGAAAAGAATGAAAAGGTATAGATTTTTTCACATTAAGTACTGAGCTTCAGAAGCTACAGAAGATGCTTAGATGTTTCCCAGAAGGCAACATAAGTTAAATTTACCCTGATCTTCAAATTCAAAAAGTTTTCACCCTCTGCTTTTAATGCATTGTGTTTCCTTCTGGAGCATCAGTGAGTGTTTGAACCTTCTGTAATAGTTACATCTGAGTCCCTCAGTTGACCTCATTGTCAAAAGATGGATCTCAAAATCACAGCCATTGTTGGAAAGGGTTCAAAAACACAGATGTGGATCATTCCGGTAACAACACAGTATTAAGAATCAAGTGTATGTAAACTTTTGAACAGGGCAATTTTTATAAATTCAACTATTGTTTTCTCTTGTGAACTATATGTAAACATCTTTTATTTGAAATATATTATTTGGGTCAGTACTAACTAAAAAAATAACATGCACTTTGGTTCTTATTTTGGTAGAATAATTAACATTTTGCAGATTCTGCGAGGTGTACGTAAAGTTTTGACCTCAACTCTATGTATAAATACACAAGACTTTACTGAACATCTTGGCTGTAAGCTCTCTTTTTCCAGTTTGGAGCATTTTCTTACATGAGATTTCAAAATCCATTAATTTAATTCTTCAGCACACACATCAGGGCAGGTTAAATCGTCTGTACATTAAGGTAAGTACTAAGAGTCAGGAATAGAGGTTGTGTTAATGTGAACGATGACTGTTGACAGTCCCACTTCAATGACTGGAGCCAAAGCACTCTTATTGGATTTAACGGCTGATTCTTCAAATGAGCTTGACTGGTTCAACGCCCATTTTGAGAGACATGATGAAGTAATGTCGCGACTGAGACTAAGAGACTCAGAGTCAATAGAGGCCAGTCTGCTGCAGTGGATCAGGTGTTTGTGAGTGGAATGATGGAGTAAAGAGAGAAAAGAGAAAAAGATGAGCTTTTAGTCTCACACAGCCAGACATTTGATTTGTGGCATAAAGTCTGGTCCAACAATTGAGGTTATCCTGCCCAAAAACCACACATCCTGATACTGCAAATGGCCAATTATAGTGCCATTTATAGCAGGTGTGGGTTGATCTGAAATGGATTATACCACAATCATACACTGGTATGAAAAATAAATAAATAATGGTGTGTCAGTCTCAGCAAATGGTTCTACAGAGAACACAGAGAAGAAATTATCAAAAATATCTGTCTATCCAAAATCAGTAAGTACAGATTATTTCAGATAGATCTCAAAAGCAAAGCAGAATAATGTCTGAGGTTGAGACTTTGATGTTAAAATATTCTAACCTTGTACACGCTGTACCACTAATGTTTCGGCTTTGTTCACATCAAACTGAACTTTTCTAGCAAACTTCATAAGTCAGAAGGTCACCTTCAGTCAAAAGTCATTGCTTACACATGGGCCTAAAATGAAAAATAGTGTTAAAAAGGCTTTAAATGTGTTAAGGTGTCTTGTGATATAAAAAGTACATGATATGACCTCACACCAGTTAAATCAAATTTATAGCCCAAAATAAAGGATAATCCGCACATATACACACTAATATCTAAAATCTGGTTCATTCCCTCACAATATCCCTATATCTATCCTAATCTCAGTGGCAAGCAGTATTAAATGTTTTAATCCTGTTTTGTTTGTTCCTTTATCCTCCAAAAAAGCAGCTCAATACTCAGCAGCATCAAGCGGATTGAGTCACTGTCACTGTGGCTGACCGTGAGTAATTAGTCTCTCTTAAAACTCTGTTATCTCAACTAAATTAAGACTTTTATACACGTATTGAAGCCAAAAACTTTTTTAAAGCAAAGGCTCAGGAGGACCGTCTGTGGTACCAATTAAAATGACTTTGTATTCCATGTAGTGAAGGCAGCAAGCCTGGAGTCAGTACGGTTAGAGCTGTCTCTGAATGTTTAATTGAGCAGTACTCACACTCTCTGCCACGCACTGCACCCAAAGAGCAGGAATCTGAACCGCCCTTGAATCACATCTACAATCACAGTCAGCTGTTCTCAGGAAAGTCAGGGGCAATTCCTGACAGAACAGCAATGAACAGTCTAGACTGATTTGACAAGCTACAGAATGAGAGAGTAAGAGAAATGAGAAAGTAATAAAGAAATAAGAGCCAGAATAAGCTACAAAGAGTATGACTGTCTGCCAGTTAAAATGATGGATCATTCTAATTAGACAGTCCCCATAATATAATATAAAAGTCACATTTTTGGAATGGAATCATATTCGTTTTCTATGCAAGTTTCATTTTGTCTTAGTATCGCCGTTAAGTAAACATAAGAGTGATTTTTAAATCATTTTACCATTTCGATTTGAGTAGATTTTGTCACTTTTGTTCCAGAGTGCTGTAACTTCTGACTCCACAATTTTTTCCATTGTGAATACTGTAAAATTAATTCATCTTGCGGACGTTTTTGCAATTTTGTGTTTAGCTCTGTGGTTCCACTCTGTTACTGTTTCTCCCAGTGAATAAATTATCAAGTTGATTGATGAAGTTTAATTTCTTAAGCATGATCAGAGGAAAGTCTAGTACAGCATACAGTTGAGGTCAAAAGTTTACACCCCCCTTTCAGAATCATTAAAATGTTGATTATTTTACTACAATAAGAGGGATCATAATACAAAATGCATGTTATTGTTAATTTAGTAAAGACCTGAATAAGATATTTAACATAAAAGAGGTTTACATATAGTCCACAAGAGAAAAATATAGTTAAATTTATAAAAAATGACCCGGTTCAAAAGTTTACATATGCTTGATTCTTAATACTTTGTTGTTACCTGAATGATCCACAGCTGTGTTTTTTGTTTAGTAATAGTTGTTCATGAGTCCCTGAACAGTTAAAATCCTTCAGGTCCCACAAATTCTTTGGTTTTCCAGCATTTTTGTGTATTTGAACCCTTTCCAACTTTTTTTGAGATCCATCTTTTCACACTGCGGACAACTGAGGGACTCATATGCAACTATTACAGAAGGTTCAAACGCTCACTGATGCTCCAGAAGGAAAAACAATGCATTAAAAGCCAGGGGTGTAAACTTTTGAACAAAATGGAGATTTGTACATTGTTCTTATTTTGCCTAAATATCTTTTATTACTGCCTTACAGAGGCTACAAAAGATAGTTACATATTTCCAAGAAAACAAAATAAGTTAAATTTACCCTGATCTTCAAATTCAAAAAGTGTTCACCCCCCGGCTCTCAGTCATTGTTGGAAAGGGTTTAAATACACAAAAATGCTGGAAAACCAAAGAATCTGTGCAACCTGAAGGATTTTTCTGAAGAACGGCAGGCAGTTCGAGAGAGTGGCATTTCAGCGGATGACATAGGACGTACAGTAGGCGTAGCGTAAGCTCCGGTGAGAAGTGACAAACACAGAATCGCGAAGGAGAGAGCAAAACAAAACACTGGTCACGAATTAGAAGTACAAAATGAGCCTAAAGGAGACTGGTCTTCCTTTGCTGTACAAAACTTGTCTAAAAGAAGAAAGTCATATACACCTGGGATATGGCTTGAGGGTGAGTATATCATGGGGGTAATTTTCATTTTTGGGTGAACTATCCCTTTAAGGCTTTATTTGTGTCCTCCACATTTGCAGTCAGTATAATCATGTATATTTATTTTCTTTCTCTCCATCTCTCTCGCTCACAAACATTGGCTGCTGGGAGACAAACCCTGAAAGATCCATGATTAATTTGGCCCATTAACTGCCGCTGCCAGGGGAGAGAAGGAGAGGGAGAAAAAGGGAGAGAGCGAAAAAAAGAAGCCTTACCCTCAATACTCATTTGCTCATTTAGAAAGAAAGAAGCAAGCAGGAAAGAAAGAATGAAAGGTCAAATGTACAGTCCCACGTCCTCATCTTACCCTCCCCATCATCTGTCACTTGTACTGTGAGCATCATACTGGTTGACCTTGCCTCCCTCACCTTTTTCTTTTCTTCTTTTTTTCTCTTTTTCCTCGCTCAGGGTTCCTTCTACTCCATTGAGACAACTCCTGTTATGCTATGAAGCCAGTTTGACAGCTGCTCCCTCTGAAGTCATTCAGCATTCTCAAACTTCCACCTGTCCCTCAAGCCACAGCTGTTTGACAACGGAAAACTAGACCTAAAAAAGAGAGCACGAGAGGGATGAAGGGAGGAGTCTGACCCTGACTGGATGAGATTCTAAATGACTAATACCAGGACTCATGCCAGGATGTCCGATTTGCTCTCCAGACCTACATTAGAGCTTAATTCTGGAGGAGCACCAAAACATGTGCTGTATTTTCCTTACCATGAGGCGGTAGGTCATATGCACATACACACTTTGCATTTTCCTGCTCAGGGAAAAACAGACGGGAACATGGGAATCTCTCAGAAGACAGCTCTGAGGAGACATGTGGTGGCAGGGAATATCTCCCCAGAGACTGGAGCAGAGCGAGGCAAGTGGGATCTGACCACAGCAGATGATCCACACACACATTCATTCGCGTGCTCACTCCTCTGTGGTGGTGTAAACAAATTGTCATGTTGCTAAGCAACGGCCTGTCTTGGTATAGCAGCTTGTGCACTATACTAGAGTATAAGTGTGAAAGCAAACACTGGGACAAGCACATAGACTATGTTCATTTGGAATTAGCAGCTTTATTTACTACTAGGGGTGACCCAAGCAGATCACATAATGTCTGAACAGGTGATCAAAATACATCGTAATTCGTCAATCATCTAATCACAGTTAACGTGCTCATATACACATATACATAACATGCTCATATTCTACATATTCTTCATACCATATTGGAGAGATACTACTGTGGGTCTTTCGTCCAAAATACTCTCTTCAAGTTTTTGTATACAAAAGCGAATGCTTATGCAAAGTATGTAAAAAGTCATTTTTGGGTATTTATATTAAAGATGGACTTGGGTGAGCTAGCAGTTAGCAGCACCTAGCAGTAGGTTAACACTCTCCTTTTTTACAAAAATTAACCATGGTTTACTACAGTAAATTAATCATGATTTTAACATAGCATTTGCAGTAAAAACCATGGTAACTACAAAATTAACCATGTTTTACTATAGAATTGCAGTAAAAACCATGTTAACTACAAAATTAACCATGGTTTTACTACAAGAACCATGGTTTAACTAAGGTTTTTGTAGTAAAATCATAGTAACCACAAAATTAACCATGGTTTTACCATAGAATTTGCAGTAAAACTATGGTAACCACAAAATTAACCATGTTTTACGACAAGAACCCCAATTTAACTATGTTTTTTGTAATAAAACCATAGTAACTACAAAATTAACCATGGCTTTAATACAAGAACCATGGTTCAACTATGTTTTTTGTAGTAAAATCATACTAACTACAAAATTAACCATGTTTTACGACAAGAACCACAATTTAACTATGTTTTTTGTAATAAAACCATAGTAACTACAAAATTAACCATGGTTTTACCATAGCATTTGCAGTAAAAACCATGGTAACTACAAAGTTAACCATGGTTTTAATACAAGAACCATGGTTTAACTATGTTTTTGAAATAAAACCATAGTAACTTTAAAATTAACCATGCACCTATTGCTTAGCTGTGTTTTTTAGTAAAACCATAATATAAAATGAAATATTGTTGTACTATAATATGTGTGCCGAAACGTTTATACCTTGGGAGAAATAAGTAATAAAATTGATTTTGTAAAGAAACTTTTTTTTATTAAAAGAATATCTTTTAGTGTCACTGTATAGTCCAACTATAAGCAGCAATAAGATATTGTTTATATCCCTCAATTTGGAAGGCCAGCACTTTAAAAACTTTAAACTTTAAAACTGAAAACATATGAAGTATGTAAAAAAAAAAAAGGAAAAAAGAGTCATATAAACAACATGTACATCATTTCAGACACAGCTCAAGTTTTATTCTTTCCTCATCTACCACTCTCAATCTGCTCAAAACATTTGTCTGTGGAAAACAAAAAAAGTTCTTCTCTGTCAGTTTTTGTCAGTTCAGGATTTGGACACCGTATACACTAAACAAAACCCAAACTCATGCTTGTATTAAGAAATTAAGATCTACCCCCTTCATGAGCGATCATGAGAAACGATGACAGATTTCAAATCACATGCTTCCGAGAATCCTGCATCTAACTGAACAAGTGACCTACGTAGAGAAAGACCTCCTTGATGGAGACAGTTATAGAGTAACATTGCACTTCCACACACAACCTGAGGGTGGCAGTGTTCGTACATTATCCATAGACCCACATTAGTACAGTTTGGGCTATATGCATCCAGACTGAGGAATGCTAAAGTTACCACAACTTGCTAACACAAGCTACACACATTTTGGCCATACATAGCGAACCCACTGTTAATAAATATCTAATCTACCACAATCTGGCCACCAATAAAAAAAAAAAGAAAATCCTACAGACACACTAACACTGCACTAGTTTAGCAGTCCTCAAGCTCTTTCAAAATCAAGACAAGGTAAAAAATAAGAATATGCGGTTTAAAAGGCACAAATAAAGTCTCAAACAAAGGCTCTCCTAGAGCTGAATATTTCCCTGCTCCACTGTCTTCAGAGAGTCGCTGTAAAGATTCAAATGAAGCTGCTAAATGAACCCACATGCATAATGAGCGGCATGAATAATTGAAAAGATGAAGTGAAAACGCTGATCATACCACAGCACTGATGAAAAAATGTAACAGAACATTTGCCCAAACTCTGACATTTGGAGTAATAACACACATGCATTTGCACAAACGGCCTGGTTTACGAACAACGAGCGGAACGAATTTGCGTAAAATGCTTGTAAAACACTCAATTCAATGCACCAATTTACGCATGAATGGTTGCACGCACAGTTTACAGTTTTCTGCTTATGTTAATGATGCCTAAAACACAAAGTGCACCTAAACAAACATCACACTTTTGTGTTGTGCAAAACAATTGTGTGGGAGACTGACTAGATCAAGCATCTTGATTGGTTTAGCCATGACCTTTAACCCCTGCTGATTGGCGCTCCTGCCATGGACACGGAGGTCGATGCTTGTCATCAATCACGAGCGAGTAGCTTGTAGCACATTGTAATGGCTGAGAGCAAGCGCCTTTTCTCGCGACGTGCTAATGCGTTACAGAGAAGCGTAGAAATGGAGAAAGCAGACATCATAAACATACATCACACACCTCCCACAGCCCCACATGACATTGACAGACCTTTTATACGCTGCCAAAGGAGAACGTGTGGGAAAATGGTGGCTCGCACATGGTGTTTACACGCTCACATACACTAACTTACAGTACACACTAATATACATGTACATGTCCACTAATATCCATGACCTTGGAGCAATTAGATGGCGATATGACATCAGCACAGTCCAATGGCATTTTTGGGGTCTAAAGTCCCCACAGTGATCTCATCCTCACACACACGCCGCCCCTCACGTTACACATGGTATATTTAGAGCAGAACCAACTCCACTTCAAATCAGTCCTCTAACTCAGCCTGACCCACCGACAGATCTCACCACGTTCATTCTCTTGCACTCACTCACCCCTCTTTCCCCAAGCACCCATTTACTCTTCTACCATCATGTTTCCAAAAAAGGCGAAAAAAAGCAGTAGAGTTTCACAAACAAGCACACCAATCAGCTGAAGTAAACAGTAAAGAACGCTTCCTACCGGCAATCCTGTCCAGCGCTGTAGAGGAAAGGGTGAACGGAAGAGAAAAGGTAGGGAGACTGAGAAAAACGTGCCTGGCTTGTGTACGCCTCCGCTCTGCTCCACCAAATCAATTTCACACTCTCTCACCTCCCAGTCGCCATGATGTCATTCATTCATCAGTTTGGCGTTGCCATGGAAACCCTGGCTGGCGTGGTTTTGGTTTGGCCATTCCGTGACACTGTTTGTTTCTCGTATATCCTTGAGCGTATGAGGTGTAGCGTAGTCGCTCCCCAATCCTCTGTCGGCACGTGGGTTGTGTATGTTGGGGGGAGGCGTGTAGGAGGTATCCTTGTTCAAAAGCTGGACTCTTTAAGGGGTAAAACCCCTGAGGCACTCAAAGACGGGGTGTTTTATCCAACCGCTAATCGAGACCCCCTACGCTCCTCATGCAGGGTCGAGTCTCATCATCCCATACTTCAAAAACCCATACGCACACAAATAGACTCCTCATTCTGACCCCACCTTATTGATTAGTCCAGTCTTTTCAGTCGCACACAAATAGACCTCAAAGCCCCCCTACAGCCCTGTCTGGGTGCTCAGGTTAAGCTCCCACCAAGTCTCCAGTAATGAATAGTTAATGGGACTGCCCCCCTTCATTGTGGTGCGCTCTCTGATAGTCTCGAGTCTGACCTTGGGGGATCTACATCTTCATGCAGACCCTGTACTTCTTCATATTAATCATAGTCTGTAAAAAAGATAAGAGACTCACCAGGAACCACCTCCCGCCCACTTATTACTGTCTGGACCAGAATAGTCGCTGTCGCTCTCAACTGGAATATCATCTGTCTGATTAATTCTTGCAGAAGAGTAAATTACATGTTCTTGTGGAATAAAGGAAATTGATTCCACATTGCCTCACTGGTCCTACATTAGGGTAATATAATGTGGATAGCATTGACCTTGTTCAAAAACGAATGGGATGTCATTTTTCTACTCTTTATCTAAACAGACCTGGTTGTGGACAATGATGGCTTAATCGCATTTCACGGCAGTCGAGCATTATAAAATGACATTCATTTGAAGTATTAATGAAGTATGACCTTTTGAACCACAGCCAATGGCTGCATCTGAATATACCTACTTCCCTGCTATACAGTATGTGAAAAACAGTATGTGAAAAGTATGATCGAATTCACAGTATTTATATAACAAAAGGCTACTGGGATGGCCTACTCTTTCCAACTAGAGTCTGAAGTGCACATCCAATGGACACTTTACTAGCCCATGAGGCCATGGTAGAGGATTTGTGAACGTCTGAGTACCGACGTGACCTTATACTGTAGGTCACATGACAATGGCAAATGTACAGTAGTATGTCCAGATTGCATTTGCACCACACACATTCATACTATATAAAGTAAGTGAGCCTTATATGCAACAACATAACTACAATATACAACCTGGTCTCACAATGAAAACGTACCTGTGGGAACATTTTTTGTGAGACATGAAATATGTACCAATAAGTACATACCACTGCAGTTTCCAACAGAAATGTCCACTGAGTGGTGCTAAAAGAGTGTTAGTTTTTTTCCCCAGAAAAGATGAACGTACAAAGGGTACGTTTTATGTGATGCTGGTTTTGGATGTGTCACTGCAGTGCTGACAATGTCCATTGAGTGGCGCTGTAACTCTGATGCTCTGTGACGTTTTAAAATAACGCACAATCTTCACTACACTTAAACCTACCCGATAGTATGAACAAAAGCGAATGTGATGTAAAAACACAATTGCGTAAAAACGTGATCTTACAGCTCTTTCATCATGAGTCATGTTTTTCAATGGATTCGTACCCAAGGATTTCACATCCCAAGTCCTGTTCTGTACTGGCTGAGCTACCGAACAAACCGGTTATGTTCGGTGTTGTGTCCATTTTTAACCCCCTGCTAAATTATTATCCCCTCTTGTTGAAATCGCTAGGTGATTGCCTAATCCTAAAGCGATTACAGGTGCTCACTGTTTTACCACCTCTAGTGTTCATTTCTGTTGGAAAATGCATGATGTGTACTTATTGGTATGTATTTTGCATCTTGTGAATATTTCCCACATGTATGTTTTTGTCATGAGATCAGGTAGACAATATATATCGACGTAACTATATAAATATGAGCATTAATGTAATTCTATCATAACAACTCAATGAAGATTTTAGCATGGTATAATGGATATTACAATGTATTTGGTCTTGGTGGAATAGCCAAATTGGTTATTGGTGTTGTTGAAGATTATTGGTGCAACTGCTGCAAAGCAAGTACAGGAACTACATACATACGCCAACACAATGCTGTGAGTATTTAAGACATACTGCTGCTGCACAAGTAGCATATATAATAACCTGTAGCAGATCTATACAGGTGGAGCTGGGGAGGTGGAGGGTTTTAGAGGTACTCTTAAAGGCATTCTGCGAAATGCTCTAGTGAATGCTAACCAGCCATTTAAATGTGAAGCAGCAAGCTTATTCGCTGCGTTTGCAACATGAACAAATCAGCTTTTGCCAAGTAGTTTAACGCTGTGAATATCATGAGTTTGCACCATCTAGAGTTTCATGACAGAGCTTGGCATTTAAATTTCCCCTCACCCATTTAGATGTCATTTAGAGCATACAGCCACTAGAAAGGTTTAAAAACTGTCATGAAAACCTGGTGATTTTTTTTAATGTCTCATAATTTATTTCTAATTATTTACATTTGCTTTATCCCTCTCATCCCTTTGCATGCTGTCACCTGATCCTTCAGCAACTCCTTTTTGTTCCTTTCTTTGAAGAATCAAAGCAATCGCCAGTACTTATTTTTCTTTTAAGCTTAAAAATACTGCTTTCACTGTGAAACTATTTATACTTTCTGCTATCTTGCTACCTAGCAACCTCTGCAATGTTATTTGTGTGAAGCTGACCAAAAACCACCTCTGACCTCAGCTGTCTGACAGAGGAACCCTTCCACTAAGAAAATATATTTCCTTATGTATTAACAATGAATACCACAAAACCAGTCATAAGGGTCAATTTTTTTTTTTTTTAAATTGAGGTTTATACATCAACTGAAAGCTGAACAAATAAGCTTTCCATTGATTGTTAAGATAGGACAACATTTGGCCGAGATGCAACTATTTGAAAATCTGGAATCTGAGGGTGCAAAAAAAAAAAAAAATATTGAGAAAATCACCTTTAAAGTTGTCCAAATGAAGTTCTTAGCTATGCATATTACTAATCAATATATATACTGATATACTGATATATACTGATATATTTACAGTAGGAAATTTACAAAATATCTTCATGGAACATGATCTTTACTTAATATCATAATGATTTTGACCCATACAATGTATTTTTGGCTATTGCTACAAATATACCTGAGCTACTTATGACTGGTTTTGTGATGCAGTGTCTCATTTCTGTTTTGTAAGAGAAAGTCTCCATTGCATCAAAGTTTTAGAACTGAGTGACGTCTTACTGTATCATCAACACTTACAGTCCGCTTTATTACAGTCGTAGACAGGAAATCAATCACAGCTCTTTGTCCTGCTGTCACCAAATCTGAATATAGTACAGGCAAGCAATACACGGATGACAAAGCATGCGATAACAAATGGTGAAAGGCAGACAGACAAAAGGATTTATGAAGCATTACGTTTTCTTTTTATTTTTAATAAATTATCCAACGTTGGGGTCAGTCTGACACTTTTTCAGACAGTGTGAAAACATACTACATAGCATAACTACAGTCAGGTTAAAAATGATCTTGTAATTGACACATTGAGCCTGTGATAAGTTGAGTAAAGTGTGCAGTGACATGAAAAAAAAAAACTGTGCAGGGTGACAAGCTTTAGTCTTTTAGTTTGAACTTACATGTCTCTACATAAAGTGGATGAACATGCTCAATTTTAGAGACCAGTAGATCTCAAACTTTGCCTTTTTTGAAGTGTGATAAAAGGTACAAATCTCTCTGATGTATTTTAAGTTTTACTTTAGCTAATAATAAATTACTGAATGCGTTTTTACAAGGTAAAACACACTTTATTCAAAGTCCATTTCAACTAAAGCAAGTTTAAACTCTATTTGCAATGACACTGCAATTTCAGGCAAGTCTAACTCCTGTCTTTTGGGGAATGGGAAATGCTGAAATCTCACAAACTGATCCATAAATGTTGTTTCTTATGCTTGAGTAGCATTACAAAGTGTGTATTTTGCACACAGTGCAGTCCAAAGTGTTCTTTCAGGACACTGATTGTTTCTCTAGGAACTGACGTCTCTAATAGCAGCTGCAGTGATGTGATGACTTTACCACTTGGCAACTGGCTCTATTAAACAGAAGGCGGGGCTCATTCCACCATATTGTGTTTTGCACTTTTTCATATTCATAGTAATCAGAGTACCATTTTGGTATACAGTCTTTGCTATGAGCACTCACTAAAATGCTTTTTATATTCAAGATGAGATTTATTCATGACCTTGAATGCCAGGAATGCGTGCATGCTTGTCAGAAGTATTTCTCTCACCAACAAGCCAGTGTACAAATTACCTTCAGCAAGGATCCCCTCATGGAATCTCCTCTTGCAGACTGAGCAAACTGTGAAACTGTGAAGCTACTTGACAGTTTTGCAAGAAACTGCAAGACGATCCCAGCAAGCGGTGACAAAGCTTGATGGGTTGTTCAGACCTCTCAAATAGCATGTAAACAAAGCTCATTTGTCCATCAGTTCTCATCTAGCGTACCAGTGCTGTGCCTCTGAAACCAATAATACAACAGCTTCTTTCTCTCAGTGGTGCATGAATGAATAGTTATACTAAATTGGCTGGCTAAATTAGATTCAGTGTTCTTCATAGTGAGATAATGTCCTCCCAGGATAGTGTTTATGAAATTGATGACCATAAATCTGAACCTCAATGGGAATAGAGCAGTGTATTATATGAAAGCTACAGTCAAAGCATAGCTTTGGGGGAAAACACTACAAAATGGTGAGAAGAGATACAGCGGAACAAAAGTAGGTCAGATACACATCTCAACCAACCCACAGCAGAGCAAAAAGACATCAAATAACAACGAATTGTAGGAGAGCAGGAACTGAAGCTCAAAGATGTGAATGATTTATGAATTGATGCTGATCAGTAGCTACGAGCTTCACGTTCTCCCAGCTAAACAAGACCGGAGAGAATAGTATCTCCTTCGCAGATAATTCCCTGGATCCCAAATTCTCAAGGGTTCACATTCCTGGGACTCTTGTTCATAAGCACTTGTTGGGTTCATCTGGGTTCAGGATGTTAAGGGGGAGTGTTAAGGGGGAGCTTATACCACACTGTTTCAACTAAAACCTGAAAACTTTTAAATGGTTAGTTCACCCAAAAATGAAAATTCTGTCATTAATTACTCACCCTCACATCGTTGCAACCTTGTTAGAACTTTGTTTATCTTCGGAACACATTTTAAGATATTTTTGAACTCCGAGATCTTTCTGACTTTCCAACATAGACAACTGACACATTTAAGGCCCTGAAAGGTAGTAACGACATTGTTAAAATAGTCCATGTGACATCAGTGGTTCAACCATAATGCTATGAAGCTACGAGAATATTTTTCGTAGTTAAAGGGAACAAAAATAACAACTTTATTCAACAATTTATTCTCTTCTGTGTCAGTATTCAGGATACAACGACATATTAGTACCACGTTAAAAGAATTTAAAAAATCAAATTACGAGATTAAAGTCGTAATATTTTGAGAATAAAGTCGAAATTTTGAAAACAAAGTCAAAATTACAAGAATTAAATTTTAGCACTTAAAGTTATAATATTTTGAGTATATTGCACATGCAAATGGCCCGGATTGGGTGCACTGGGAAAAGTTGCCAGGCCACCGGGATTTATTTGAGAAGAAGAGAGCAGTTATACTCGCAGGGACAGCATGCTTGGAAATAATATTTCACTTCTTCGACTGCATTCATTAGACCTATTTGTAGTGCACCAGCCACCCAATAATAGCAATAAGCTTTGTACTTTTGGTACTTTTAATATAAAGCAAAGCCTCGGCTTTCAAATTCTGTCAGTTTTATAGCAAAACACAAACAATGTGTCTTACAATAATGTGTTTTTCACGCTCCTTAATGCGTGATGGATCGCTGTATTATATTTTGACTTTATTATAATAATTTAGACTTTGTTCTCAAAATATTTCAACTTTATTCTCATAATATTGACTTTATTTTCAAAATATTTAGACTTATTTATCATAACTTTGACTTTATTGTAATAAAGTTATTTATTGTAATACATTTTGACTTTATTGTAATAAAACTTTATTTAAATATTTAGACTTTATTCTCATAATTTTGACTCTATTGTTGAAATATTTCGACTTTATTCTCGTAATATTTTGACTTTATTATTGTAAATTTAAATTTATTCTCAAAACATTTCAACTTTATTGTAAAAATTTTGACTTATTCTCGTAATATTGCTACTTCATTCTTGTAGTTTTGACTTTATTCTCGTAATGTTTTGACTTTATTCTCAAAATATTTAGACTTTATTTTTGTAATTTTGACTTTACTGTTGAAATATTTCAACTTTATTCTTGTAATATTGCGACTTTATTCTAAAAATATTTTATCTTTATCTCATAATTTAAACTTTGTTCTTGAAACATTTAGACTGTATTCTCATAATTTTGCCTTTGTTGTCGAAATATTTGATCTTTATCCTCGTAATATTCGACTTTTTTCTCATAATTTTGACTTTATTCTTGTAATATTTAGTCTTTATTTTCGTAATTTCAACTTCATTCTCAAAACTTTTTGACTTTATTGTCATAATTTTGACTTTATTGTCTAAATATTTCAACTTTATTCTCGTAATATTTCTACTTTATTCTTGAAATATTTCAACTTTATTCTCATATTTCAACTTTATTCTCAAAATATTACGACTTTAATCTCTTTTTTTTTTTAATTTGTCATGTCGGCACACGTTTACAAGAATACCATGACAAAACAATTCAGATTGTGTTCAATTTTCTGCATTTTTTGCATCTGTTGCAAGCATTCTGAGAGGTGTTTTGACAATTTAGAGCCACCATCACATTCTGTGTATGACGAATTTTGATGAATACGAAACGCATACAAAAATATTGGACCAATATGTGTCCAAAGACTATTACTGATAAAGCAGCTTGTTACTAGAAAAGCTTCTCTCCTTCATTGGTGTTCCACAGTCAAGAATCAATAATGATTATTTTATGATTATTTATGATAGCCTATATTTTGTATATGGGAACTGAAGCAGGTTAATGGCCAAATGAAAACTCTCTGTTCACTCATTCGTGACAAACAGAATTCTGCAGCAAGCTGTTTTGCCGCATCAGTAGTCTGCAAAATGCACCGCATCACCTATCAAAAACCCATTTCTGTCATTAAACACCAGAACACTGATATGTGACTGGTGGAACATTGGCTTGCTGTCAGCATTTTAATGAGAAGATGAAGCCTTTAAGGCACTATGATTGGACAAGCTCTAGGTTTGTAATGAAAACAGATATTTTTGGCTCTGTCAGCTCTTACGCAAAGACAAAGTGACAAAAAGTCGATCATTTCTAAAGGAGTTTGTGACTTTCAGTGACATGAGTTAGGATGATACAACCCATATAAATAAATACAGCTAAAAATCTATAGTTTCACAGTGGGTACTACAACAAGCAACACACGTGAACCCAGTAATAAAATTTGTGTGAATGCCACACATCAAATGTAAGTGTATGTGAAAAGCAGCTCGATAAAATCTAATCAGCACATTCATCATATAATTCCCAGCATCTCTCGTTCCTTGTCAGTGTCTGATGTGCAATAAGGGTTTGTGTTGTGATTTGTTGCAGTGACACGCTCCCTCCCATGCGAATGCATTGATCTCTGGCCCCGCTGTTATGTGACAGGATTGATTTCTCTGCTGTTTTTGTTATGGCTGCGCATGGGATGGCACTGGAAAAGGTGAGCGTAGATCTCTGTTATTGTTTCAGGTCTAAAAGGATATTCCATCATATTATGACAGACTTTCTCCAAGCGTGCTAATGCACTTTATATTACCAGATAGTTCACTGACCAATGAGATTAAATGTCACTACAGGCTGAGAGGACTTCATTTCACATCATGAAGATTAGAAACTCTAGCTACAGTACTTTTTGGAAAAGCGGTGAGATTGAGAGGGCGATCATAGACAAATTCTTACAATCTCTTCAAAATCCCCCCTCTGAATAAGATGACAAGAGAAGAGTGATAGTTCTGTCACACTGAAACTCATTTTCTGAGGATAAAGCTGTTCTACAGGAATAGGATATTTTATTCCTGTGAGTCATATAGCACATACAAAAAAGAGCAATAAAAGTATAAATGTATATTCAGTTCAACTAATGCACTATATTCCAAGCATATTATGGCATTATGTAAGGAACAAACTTAATAATTAACAGTTATTCATTGGAAAGTCTTTGGCATTACAACACTAATTTTAATTCCATGAAATTATATGCAGGGCAGGGGTATAACTTTATGACTGGATATGTTGTGGTATGAATCATATGGTAGCTCTCCATTTGTTGACACAGAATTTTACTACAAAACTCAAATTGGCCGATGCCCAAAAAGCCAACATAGGAAAATAAATACTGTTCAGGCATTCAGCATGCCATTTTGGATTTTTGGCCTTTGGCCAAACTGGTCAGAAGTTATAAGCAGAAATATCAATAGTTTATATCTTTTGACCAGCAGGTAGTGCTGTGCTGAAAGTACTTAGGTGCCCTCACGTCACGCTTGTTATAACACACATCAAGTTTAGTCAGAATCTACTAAAGCATTGCGGAAATATAGCATCATGTCTTTTTTGCCAAATTCGTGCTTTACTAAATGGTTTGGTATATCAAAAAACTCTGGATAACTTTTTGCCAGAATGCTCTGAAGATGACCTTAGCCAATTTTGGTGAAATTTGGACAAACTGTCTAAGACAAGATTGAAAAAATAAAAATGTAGGAAAATTCAAAATTGCAAAAAATCTTGACCATAGAAATTCAAAATTTGTTGGTGTTGGTGGCACTAGAGAGTTTGAGTCTCTGAGACTCTGAATCTAACTAGATCACTCTTACGATATTTGGTCAAACTGTTCAGAAAACATGAACAAAAATATATGTTTTGTGCCAAAACAATTCATGTGCCCTCAGGTCATGCTTGTTATAACACATACCACGTTTGGCCTACTAAAACGTTGTGGAGATAGTATCATGTTCATTTTTGGAAAAACTTCATCAAAATCGTTAACACACTTTACGAAAATGGTTTGATATATCAAAACGCTTCTGAAAACTATTTGCCAGAATGCACTGAACATGATCTGAGCCAAAATTGGTGAAAATTAGACAAACCGTTGAGGTCAATTTCGAAAAAGCAGGTTTTTGGAGAGTTCAAAATTGCAAAAAACCTTCACGATAGAAATTAGTTTTTGGTATCCATTCCAAGGAACCAGGGAATCAGAGGAAAAAAAGAATTTTGCTTTTAGTCCTTACGGTTCAAAAGTTATTAGCAGAAACATAAGTGCAAATTTGGCCAGTTGGTGGCGTTTGAGAGAGTTTGAGTTAGAAAATCCAAATTTGTTGTGGTTAATGATGAGACTGTCCTCTATTTATGTGCCAAATGTCATAACTTTCTTGCAAGCAAATCTATAAAATTAAGAAGATTCATAACAATACGTTAAAGTGTTTGAAAAATATAGCATTTTACTACAAAATTTGAAATGGCCTATGCTCAAAATTTAGTATTGTTTGATTTGGTATGAAAACATAAAAATATACATATTTTGTATTTTTTGACCAGTAGGTGGCACTGTGCCAAAACAATTAATGTGCCCTCATTTCATGCTTGTTATAACACATACGAAGTTTGGTCAGAATCTGCTAAAGCATTGTGGAAATATAGCCTCATGTCCATTTTTGCATAAACTTCGTCAAAATCGTTAACGCGCTTTATGAAAATGGTTCGATATATCAAAAAGCCTTTGACAACTTTTTACAAGAATGCTCTGAACATGATCTGAATAACTGTGGTTAATGATGAGACTGTCCTCTATTTAAGTGCCAAATGTCATAACTTTCTTAAAAGTAAATCTATAAGATTCAGAAGATTCATAACAATATGTTAAAGTGCGTGAAAAATATAGCTTTTTACTACAAAATTTGAAATGGTCCACGCCCTAAATGGCTGACATAGGAAAATTTGGTATTGTTTGATTGGTATGCTACTCTGAATCTAATGAGATCACTCTTGTGATTTTTGGTTAAACTGTTAAGAAGACATAAACAAAAATATACATTTTTATATCTTTTGACCAGTAGGTGGCACTGTGCCAAAACAATTGGTCATGCTTGTTATGACACATACCAAGTTTGGTCAGAATCTGCTAAAGCATTGTGTCCATTTTTGCACAAACTTCATCAAAGTCGTTAACATGCTTTATGAAAATGGTTTGACATACAATTTTTGATAACTATTTGCCGGAATGGTCTGAAAATGATCTAAGCCAATTTTGGTGAAAATTGGACAAACTGTAGTTGTTTTTTTTTTGTTTGTTTGTTTGTTATTTGGAAAATTAAAAATGGCAAAGATAAATAAATAAATAAATAACACCTTGACGATATAAATTAATTTTTGGTATTCATTCAACTTTATGTGAACCAAAGAATCAGAGGAAAATGAATTTGCTTTAGATCTTATGGTTCAAAAGTTATTAGCAGAAACATGAGTGCAAATTTGGCCGGCTGGTGGCGCTAGAGAGTTTGAGTTAGAAACTCCAAATTTGCTGTGGTTAATGATGAGACTGTCCTCTATCCGTGTGCTAAATTTCATAACTTTCTCCCAAGCGATTCTATAAGATTCACAACAATACACTAAAGCATCTTTGATGCTTGGCCCCTAATAAAACACATAGCAAAAAGACCTTGCAATTTTATTTTTTTATCTATTTATTTATTCTTAGTGGTTTAGTAGTGGGGTCATTTAGGTTCTAAAAAGGTTCTTCACTTCAGTCTATTGAAACCTGAAGGCAGGTTTCTGAAAGCATTGAAACACACATCAGGTAAACACACAAACTGCATTATTTGATGCACTGGGAATGAAAACAGGCTGCTGTTGAAATGAAATAACATATGGGTTTACAATGACCTGAGGGTGAGTAAATAATGACTTTTGTTTCATTTATGGGTGAGCGACTCCTTTAATGTTTGATTGCCTGAATAACATCTAACATGTCACTCACCTGGAGAGCGTGAGAGAGGAGGAGAAACAGATGAAGAGACCGAGAGAGCAAGACTCTAGAAACAATATATGAATATGATTGTGCCTTTTGTGTCACTATCTTCCCACTAACCATCTGTTCTTTCATAGCAGTGAATGTTCATTGCTCTGCATGTGTGTTGGGCTTGAGTGGTCTTCTCCAGTTGAGCCGCACAGACCTGGCCAGATCACAACATGCAATGAACATGTATAGAAGACAGACGCATCCCAAATCTCCTGATCCCCCCTTTATCCAGTCAGATATGGCTCTTCTGCTCTCTACCCATCTGTTTCATTCACACACACATACACATACAGACACACACACACACACACACACACAAACATATTCCTTGTGTCTTTGTTCTTCATATTTCTCTTTCACCCACATTGCTGTAAGTTCTAAGAGCTGACGTGAGCTGTTCTCTTCATCTTTTCTCTCATTACATATTCCATCTTCAGCTCATTTCCAGAGCTCTGCTATCCTCTCATTCCACCATCATCTGGCATTCTGAATTTCTCTCACTTTTTTTTTCTGTCCATTCCCATCGTTCCTCCAACCATCACTAAACTCAAGAGAGACGCTGCAGTGAGCTGGAATATGTACCTTATTATCTTAAAAATGAAATTGATTTAAGCCTGAGACAAGTACCCAGAGAAAAAGATGTAATGCTCAGAGGTTATTCTTGCATCACTCATGAGACTTAATGGCGTACTCTGTTATGTTTAATTTAAAGTCGAAGCATGTATTTTTTAATGTTAAAATACTTTCTTATATCCCAGAGACCTCTATAATTAAGCCATTCTTTACAAAAATCATAAAAACTATGTCTCTGTGAGCATCTCAATCAGACCAAAGCACGCACATTAGCTGCGTCTCAATTCGGAGGCTGCGTCCTCCGGAGGTCGCATTTGTAGGATGCATACATTATCAAGGTTGTCTTATTTAAGAAAAGTGATGGTAATAAAATGGACTGTTGTTACTTGTGAGGTGTAAAATACTGTAATTTCTTTTTACTTCGCAATTTAACAGTTACTTTTCTTAAATGAGATTGTCCCGATGACGTATGCAGCCTTTAAATGCAACCTCCGGTGGATGCAGCCTCCAAAATAAGTTGCACATATTGATTTAACCAATGGCA
The DNA here is from genome assembly GCA_012976165.1 of Labeo catla. Taxonomy (NCBI): domain Eukaryota; kingdom Metazoa; phylum Chordata; class Actinopteri; order Cypriniformes; family Cyprinidae; genus Labeo; species Labeo catla. The sequence goes on along the minus strand of VONZ01000708.1, from coordinate 259,242 downwards.
GATGGGAGAGTGTCTAGAAGTAAACTTGCCTAAACGTAGTAAGTTTGCAGTTTGGCACAGGGTCTTCTTTCAAGATTTTTTGCACCATATGTACCCGTTTTACTGGACATGTTCTGGTCAGGATTTTAAAATTGCCTAAAATGTCTGGGTTTTGATATTGTTGTCAAGTAGTTTGACCAATAGCAAGCAGACACTGTGCCTGATCTACCAATCATTGTATACAAGTAGGCGGGATCTACAGAGAGCGATAAAACCAAAATAAATTTGAGTACATATACTGCGTAGATATAATGTCTGAGTATTGTAGCGAGGAGCATGTCAATAAGAAAAACAATGTCAGGTCATGCCAGTCAGGGCATGTCTGGGAAAAGGAGGACGTATGGTCATCCTTAACTTACTGACCCCAAACTTTTAAAAGGAATCCCCGGGTATTAAGACTTGTATGGCTTAATATGACGTAAATGATGTCTCTTACTGAAATATGTAGTAGAAAACCCATGAAAGATGTACGTTATATAAAAATCCACATGACTATGGGGGAACCATTATTTTGGTGATGTGAAATGGTTGCTACTGGTGCTATCTGTTGCTACAACACAACTTGGAAAATAAAACACTAATATGATGCCACATTGTGCAGTTTTTGGTTGTAATTTTCAGTCGAAGGCCAACAAGAGAAGTGATGTAAGTCTTCACTGCTTTCCTAGCAACAAGAAGGGGACAAAAGGACAGGAAGATGCCTGTGGACGAATAAAACTTTCTAAAGACTCACGTCTTTGTTCTCTCCACTTTACCTCAAAGCTTTTGATGTTATTAGTAGACACCGTTACTGAAAGAGCTTACAAATGGCAGAGACAAGAAACGCTAGATGCCATCCTGGCAGGATGTAAACATGCTGATGCTTGTCATGACACCGCAGACACTGAAGGAGTTTCTCAGAGTGGATTTCATTCAATATCCAGGGGCATTTAGACTCCTTGTGGGGAAAAAAACAATGGTGCGGCATTTGGTTTAAGCCTACGCTTATATACATCACTACCTGTAAGCTCTTTCAGCAGCTGTGGTCATCGTATCAGTATTTTATTTTCAGAGTTGTGTCGCAGTAAAAATAGCAACAGGTAGTGCCAGTAGCTCTCAGAGTGCAACCATTTCACATCATTCAAATAATGATGCCCCATAGTCCAAAATATGCATAAAACGATGTGGATTTTTTTTTTAAATAACGTCAATCTTTCATGATTTTCTACTATATATTTAAGTAAAAGACATTATTTATGTAATATTTAGTCAAACAATTCTTAATACCCGGGGTTCCCTATGAACAGTAGTGTATATTACAGGTATTGTTTTACTGCTAGAAGTGTAAACAAATGAAGTTGCTGTAACTGTGCATGTATGTGGGTGTGTGTGAGGACTGTCTGCTCTGTGGACCGTCTGTGTACGATCACTGATGCAGGATACTTCTGCCAATCTGCTCTGCGCACCTGCCCATAGTTACATACCATTCCAAGCCCCGAGAGCCTGCCAGCTGCTCCCAGAGCTCCTCTACACACACACACACACACACACACACACTCACATACTGTACACACCTCTCGTGTTGGCACCCAGAACTTTCCAAACAGCTTCATGCAAATCACAAATCACAACTAATTTAGTAATTTCCACAAAAAAATACCTAAAAGTAGGTTCCTCCTTCAACAGATTTTTAGCTCTACACATGTGACTAATACCAGTGCCTGGATGTTATGCCAACAGTCAAAAGCCTGGTTACTCAATAAAGCCTGTCTCTGAAATAAGTGTCATATTTTGAGCTAAACTAGACTGTCTTTGTAATGTGTACTGTACGTCACTGTGGATAAAAGTATCTCCTAATGCAACACTCAGTAACTTGTTTCACTCCTGACACAAACATGACCCTCTCTCAGTCTTTCTGCATGTCCAGACGGGCCCAGACGTCAGCCCTGACACTGTTACCCAGCCAAGACAGTCACCAATTATAGCCTGGAATTGGAAACAGAGTTAGCAAGGCCACCTATCGCCTGCCAGGAACAGGTGAACCGAGACCATCCTCTCATACCTTCTGGAGGAGCTGAAATCTGCTTTTTTACACATATCTCTGCCTCATTGACTAACAACATGTGCTTTCAGAGTATGAATCTTCTGTATTTAAAGAGATATTTTCAAACAAAATTAAAATTCAGTCAAATTTACTCACCCTCATATTGTTCCAAACTTTTAGATATTTTTAAGTTGAATGTTGGGAAGCAAACAACATTAGACCACTGACTATTATTGTACAGGCAAAAAACTTTTATATTAAAAGTTGGCCTTGATTGAATGGATGTAGAAGATAAGTGCCTATAGGCACAGACTGTAATATCAATATCAGGGTCACCGTTATGCAATACATTTTCATATCTCCATATAGCCTATATCTTAAAATAAAGGATATGTTTTAAACACATAATTTGTTATAATGGAAACCATATTAGTTATATACAGTTGAGGTCAAAAGTTTACATACATCTTGAAAATAAGAGGGATCATACAAAATGTTGTTTTTTGTTGACATGAATACGATATTTCACATAAAAGATGTTTACATATAAAAGATAAAGAATAAGAGAAAACAAGATAAACTAATGTTAAATTTGTAAAAATGACCCCCTTCAAAAGTTTACATATGCTTGATTCTTGTTGCTACCTGAATGATCCACAGCTGTTTTTTTTTTTTGTTTGTTTGTCTGTTTTTGTTTGTTTGTTTGTTTGTTTTTTCAGCATGTTTGTGTATTTGAACCCTTTCCAACAGTGACCTCGTGATTTTGAGATCCATCTTTTCACACTGAGTACAATGTAAAGGAACTCATATGCAACTATTACAGGAAGTTCAAATGCTCACTGATGCTCCAGAAGGAAAAAACAAAGCCAAAAACATGATGCATTTAGAGCCAGGGGTGTAAACTTTTGAACGGAATGAAGATGTGTACGTTTTTCTTATTTTGCCTAAATATCATATTTTTTCATTTAGTACTGGCCTTCAGAACTACAGAAGATACTTACATCTTTACCAGAAGACAAAATAAGGTAAATTTACCCTGACTCCGGCTCTTAATGCATTGTGTTTCCTTCTGGAGCACTATATGTAAACACCTCATTCTTATTCAGGTCAGTACTAAATAAAAAATAACATGCATTTTGTATGATCCCTCTTACTTTGGTAAAATAATTAACATTTTGCAGATACTGCAAGGTGTATGTAAACTTTTGACTTCAACCGTAAGTCTGCTTTTATTTGTATGTCTGTTAATGACCTTTTAGAAACACATCCTTGTGCAAGCATTTTTTCTAAACTATATTAATAGTGTAAATGGTACTGATTAATTTTTTTCTATACTATGATGCTTAAAATGAATTGTTTCTTGCATTTACCCTGCTGCCCAATCATCTGCTGACTGAAAGGACGTAAGAAGCTGAAATGGATCTGTAAGTTTTGAAATGCACCAGGAGCCCAACAGGAAACAGAGTAAGCCGATCTACTCAACCCAGGAGCCCAATAATAGAAAGCAGCCCAAGCAGGGCTTATTACTGTGCCTCTGTGAATGTATCTGTGTGTGCCATGTCAGGAATGTAACAAATGGCCAAACTCCTGAAGCATTCTCAAGATTGCAAACATTTTTCTGATCGCACTATCGGTTTAAACCCAGTTCTCAGATACAAAATGCTAATTCAGAGCAATTAAGCTGCACATTTCCCTCCTTCAGATAGCATAATCTGTAAGAAAATCCTCATATTTCTCTCAAGTTTGTGATCTCTTGAGTATCCATCCATCACTCAATCTCTGCTTTCTGACCATTTCAAAAAGAAAGAGAGAAAGCAGAGACCCTCAGTCTGTTCTAAGCTCTTTGCTTGAATTATGTTGATACACGTACACTTTACGTGTATTCATTGTGCAGACACTTTATCCAAAAGATACCATAAATATACCATTATCGAAAAACAACTCAACAGTTGACCAGGGAAAACAAGCCCAGACTGTAAACATGAGTTAAAGTCTAAACTAACAACAGGTCTCCAAACAGCCGCTGTTTATGGATTACTGAGGAAAGATGTGAAAGAAAATGGCTTGGAGAAAGAGAGGAAGATATCAGTCTTCTGATAACTTCAGAGAAACATATTCCTCCACAGGCGATTGCAGGGAGGAGGGAGAGAATTCGATTAGACTGTCATGGCGTCTCAGATGCCTTAGCTGATACAGAGATGGAGGAGAAAAGGTATTGTGAAACGGGGGGAAAATACTAATAAGATGATTGTCTCTGTCCAAAAGATATTGTTTGCACACATGAGTGATAACAGTTATTTTCCTTAAAGGGATAGTTCACCCAGAAATGAAAATTTTGTCATTAATTTCTCACCCTCATGCTGTTCCAAAAACTATGCAGGGTCAGAAAGCTTGCAGATATCTTAATTTGTGTTCCGAAGACGAACAAAAGTCTTATGGGTTTTGAACGACATGAGAATGAGTAATTAATGTAAATAATGAGTAATTTCAAGCCCAATATTAGCAACTTCTGTTACATTTTTGTGCTTTAAGTTGTAATTCTAGTCATTTAACATTATATTTTGAACTAACATTGGACTAAGTAATTTAACAGACAAAATGTAAAACATTCTAAAAATGGTGCAAAAACATATATATACAGTTGAAGTCAAAAGTTTACATACACTTTGCAGAATCTGCAAAATGTTAATTATTTTACCAAAATAAGAAGGATAAAAGGCATTTACAGTTCAGAAGAGAAAAAAAAATTTTTTTTTAGTAGAATTTATATATATATATATAAAAAGACCCTGTTTAAAAGTTTACTTAGATTTGATTCTTAATACTGTGTTGTTACCTGAATGATCCACAGCTGTGTTTTATTTATTTATTTATTTATTTTTAGTTTTTTCATAAGTCCCCTTTTTTCCTGAACAGTTAAACTGCCTGCTGTCCTTCAGAAAAATCCTTCAGGTCCCACAATTTTTGTGGTTTTTCAGCATTTTTGTGTATTTGGAGCCCTACAATGACTGTATGATTTTGAGATCCATCTTTTCACATTTCATGTTGAACTATTACAGAAGGTTCAAACACTCACTGATGCTTCAGAAGGAATAAAAATCTACAGATGATAATATGAAGATGAGACCACAGTTCACTTTATACACCAGAATGGATGCATGGATTTATTTATTTATTTATTTATTTATGAGGTTTAAAAATAGGTGTAGTGTCTCAAAATGTTGACCGATATAGCTGAAGGACATGTAATAAATAAATATATATATATATATATATATATATATATATATATATATATTATACATATATTGCATATATATATATATATATATATATATATATATATAGTACTGTGCAAAAGTTTTAGGCCACTAGTATTTTCACCAGCTAAAGGTTTAAAGTAAGTTATTTCTATCTTTTGCTGTAGTGTGTCAGTAAATAATGTCGGTTTACATTTCCAAACATTCTGTTTGCCATTAATTGTAATAATCTAGTGAGATTTTTGTTTGCACAAGCAGTCTGACAACAGCCAGTGCTCCACACAGAGATCTGATCTCACCATCATCCAGTCTGTCTCTGGAATGACATGAAGACACAGAACAAACTGAAACAGAGTAAATCCAGAAAAACTGTGGCAACGTCTCCAAGATGCTTCAAGAGACCTACCTGCAAAGCTACCTGAAAAATTTTGTGCAAGTGCACCTAGGGCAAAAGCTGCTGTAAACGCAAAGAATGGTCACACCAAATGTTGATTTCATTTAGTTAATAGAAGGTAATTGATAAAGAAAATCTATTTATGACAGCATCCTAATTTTACAGCATTTTTACACAAGTGCCTAAAACTTTTAACAGTGCTGCAGCTTTGCAGGTAGGTTTCTTGAAGCATCCTGGAGACTTTGTCACAGTTCTTCCGGATTTAGTCTGTCTGAGTTTGTTCTGTTTCTTCATGTCATTCCAGACAGACTGGATGATGATGAGATCAGATCTCTGTGCAGAGCACTCGCTGTTGTCAGACTCCTTGTGCAAACAAAAATCGCACTGGATTATTACGATTAATGGCAAAATGAATGTTTGAAAATGTAATCTGATATTTCCTACTGACACGCTACAGCAAAAGACTGACTTTAACTGACTTTAAACCATTTTTTAGCTGATGAAATACTAGTGGCCTAAGACTTTTGCACAGTACTGTGTACATATATATATATATATATATATATATATATATATTTATTACATGTCCTTCAGCTATATCAGTCAACATTTTGAGACACTACACCTATTTTTAAACCTCATAAATAAATAAATCCATGCATCCATTCTGGTGTATAATGTGAACTGTGGTCTCATCTTCATATTATCATCTGTAGATTTTTATTCCTTCTGAAGCATCAGTGAGTGTTTGAACCTACTGTAATAGTTGCATATGAGTCCCTAAGTTGTCCCCAATATATATATATAAACAAATTACTTAAAATAAAAAGTAAAAAATATGACTTAAATATTATAAAAAATGAAAAAAATTTAAAAATTGCTACGTGTTCGCACAATCTTTTGTTTCTTTTAATCTCTTTAATCTACTTTAAAATCAAGGAGAAAGCATTTAAAGCAAATAAATGTGGTGTCATATGACAGAAGTACATATGCTGTTCCCATTAAAGTGCTGTTTTTCAGTAACTGAGGATGTGAAAGATACAGAAATTATGCTGTTTACAAATTATGTGGATTTCTATTGCAATACACCATTACTAATATGACAATTTATTTTTTTAAAAAATGATGTAATTACACCAGCCATTATGCAAAAGGTCAGTTGGATGGAAACTGCAGACCGATAAATTACCATTTTTTTTTTCCAAGGCATTTTTACCTTGTCACACACATATTTATCAGTAAAAAGCCAAATAGATGAAAACCGACTAAAAAGAGCCAGTTTATATATATATATTTGGAAGTAGTATGCAGTATTTATTTATTTATTTTTTGGTAGTAGTATGCACTATTGAATATCCACTGACCCTATTGAGATGTTCCACTCAAACATACACATCCAAATGTTATATGATCATCACGATGAAGGATTTGACAGCTATACTCACACTGTTTATGTGACGATGTGGAAAGCAAATGAGAGAGTGTGAAACCTGAAAAAAGAGGCTTGCATTAGTTGCAAGCGACCCTCTAAATCAGGTTAATGTGGTGGATTTGTTCCAGGCCCTCCAGATTTTCAGTTTGAAGGCATGTGTAGAAACCATCACTCACTGATATTGCCTTTCTACCACCACCACCCGTGATACCACACGCACAATTACTCCTGACCTACTTTAGTACACCAGAATGCTGCATTCTGAGAGCATTTCCTCTGTGGAGGCTGAATATTTAGTGACACACTCTTAAACCATGCTGCTGCTAAATGTGCTCATCACTCTTCAATCCATTCTGAATGCCGTATATTATCTAGAGAAGTTATGTTCTATAACACAGTTTGAACTGCTACCTCTTAATGCAGTGTCAGCAGTTTCAACTGTTTACAGACTGTTCATCTGAGGTGCTAGAAAACCATAAAACAGAGAACTGGTCTTGAATCATTTGCGAACTTTAATACTGTTTGTCTCCACCATATAGTTGCTCCCATCAGCGCTGCGGTCCAGAGGAAACATTACACTCCAGAGAGAGAACGCTGTTAGTACGCAGCAGCTTAATGAGCATAAACAAAACACACTGCCTCTGTCGACACCAATGTAATAACAACTGCTACACATTAGCATATCTTAGTTGCTCACAATTCTTTCATCAAATACAGCTGATTTCATGTTTAATGTTTACAGATACGAAACACCAGAATGTTGCTGTTTTTTTATTACAGGTACAGTATGCCAGTCAATGCAAATCTAACATAGAAGAGACTATAAAGTGAGAATTTGTAATCATAAACCACTGTGACTGGTGTGGCCTGACCAGCGCTGAGAAAAGTAACAGGTACCATGTCAACACGTTCAATTTGCGTCAGCAGTCAAGACAATATACATCAATTTTACATCTTAATACTGTTACTGATGAAGGTCATTAGCCATATGGATTTAAAGAAAATTAAATATGAGATATATTATTTATACTTGTCATACCTAACCAACTAAAGACAAATATAGGGCTGCTAAACTCTGCTAGCATTCACTTATTGTCCCTGTGGACACTGTCAGCATATGGAGGGGGTGACCTGAGGACCCCTCAGACAGGACAAACATCACAGTGCTTCCACTGAATGTGACCACCCAAATTCAGCCAAAAATCTGATCAAAATTCTAAAAATGAATAGTGAAAAGGAAAGCTATCTAAATGGTATGGAAGGCCGTTTCCACCACTGAATAAAAGATAAATTAAAAAAACAAGGTTATTGCGACTTTTTTTATCTCACAATTCTGACTTTTTTTCCCCTCAGAATTGCATGATATAAAATTGCAATTCAGACTTTTTTTTTCAGAATTGTGAAATTAATAGTGCAAATGTGAGTTATAAAGTCAGAATTGCAAGATATAAACTCGAGATATAAACTCAGACTTATGACGTTTTTCTCAGAATTGCAAGATATAAACTCACAATTCTGACTTTTTTTCCTGCAAATGTGAGTTTATATCTCGCAATTCTGACTTTTTATCTCAGAATTGTGAGAAATAAACTTATTTCTCTGAATTGCAACGTTATAACTCGCAACTGCGAGTTTTCTATTTTTTTATTTAGTGGTGGAGCTAAATATTAGATATTCCATAGACTTCCATTGTTTTACACAACTAATGCCATCTTATAAATATTATAATCAAACCATATCCCTTAAAGAAACCTTAAAAGAAAATAAAAATGTTATTTGTTTTATTTTATTGCGTTTTTTCATATAAGGATGTCTAAAGGTTTTAAAAGAAATTAATACATTATGCATCAAATTGATTAACTATGACAGTAAAGACATTTTTAATATTGCATATCTATTTCAAAGAAACCTGAAGAAATAAAAAAAAACATTGATAATAACATGAAGAATTGACACTAAAGATGGGAGTGATTGCTGCTGAAAATTCAGCTTTGGCATCACAAAAATAAATTACATTTTAAAACATTAAATAGAAAATAGTTGAATTGAACATTTACATTTTAAATTGTAAATAACATAAAAAAAAAACCAATACACTCTAAAAAAAAAAAAAAAAGCTAGGTTGTTTTAGCCCAACTTCGGGTCAAATATATATGGAAGCCCATTTTATCGACCTTTTATCTCACAGTTCGAACTTTTTTCCCCTCACAATTGCATTATATAAACTCGCAATTCAGATTTTTTTTCTCTCAGAATTGTGAGATATAAAGTAAGAATTGCAGGATATGAATTAAAAATTGTGAGAAATAAAGTCAGAATTACGAGATACAAACTCTCCATTGTGATCTTGCAATTCGAACTTTTTTTTCTCAGAGTTGTGAGATATAAACTCAGAGTTATAAAGTCAGAATTGCGCAATATAAACACAATTCTGACTATTTTTCTTGCAGTTGCGAGTTTGTATGTTGCAATTCTGAGTTTTTTCTCAGAACTGTGAGATATAAACTTGCAGTTGCAAGTTATAAAGTCCGATTCTGAGGAGAAAAAGAATGATATGTTCATAGAATTTCAAGTTTATATCTCACAATTCTAACTTAATTCCCAATTGGGAGTTCATATCACACAATTCTGACTTTATAACTTGCAATTACGACTTTTTATCTCACAATTTTTTATCTCAAAGTTTATATCTCACAATTCTGATTAAAAAGTCCCAATTGTGGGATAAAAAGTCACAATAACCTTCTTTTTTTTTTTTTTTTTTTTCACTGGCTTCCATAAATATGGACTAACCAAACTAATATAGGTTGGGTTAGTATATATTTGACCCAAAGTGGGGTAAAACATTCCAGCATTTTTAGATTATACAAACCCCAAATTTTTGAATGGTACAGAATATAGACATATAAAATTATATTGACTATAAAGGATATAACACACATGAAATTTTTAACTTTTTTTTAAGTTAATTAAGTCTTAATTATAACCCTAAATAATAAACTAACCTTAACTCAAACCCTAACCCAAGTCCTGAAGGTATTTGCATTTTCAGAATAACCATAAACCATTTTACATATGAACCACTTCTTCCACTATGTCCAGTTTTGTCCACGAACTTGTGAGTGTGGATACTTCTGTCCCCAAGTATAGCAACATAAACACAGTGAAACATACACTCACCTCATAGTCCTGATCTGTTCATCTCTTGCAGTTTGTATAATCCAGATCTTCTACATTGCTTTAGACACCTCAGATGATCACAGTTTCCCGCTCTCTTTGTATGTCTGATGCACAGAGAGCTATGTGATTTACTAAGCTGCTTCCACTCCACACAGCTCCCATGGGCTGGTGTCTTCCACAGCTAACTCATCCGATTGAGCGAGCCGTATCTCTGTAAAGAGAGACAGAGGGAGAGAGGGAGGAGTCACAACGGAATCCAATTTGATGAGAATGAGCCTGTATTAAAAAAAGAAGGGCACACTGATCATAACAGAACTGTGTGCTAGACTGCAGACGAACTGAGAACGACAGACACTCCAAATCTCTGATTACATCTGCTTAGTAAAGAGCAGCTGCTCTGAAACAGTGACACAGGACTTCTGCTGGCCATGAAACTGTGGAGGGGGAGGGGGAACGAGGGACGAGGGGGTGCTGAAATGTCTAACATGTACAAATATATAGTATATACAAATTATGTAATTCAGTTAGCAAACAAACAGAACAGGATGGGAGAGATTACCTGTAAACTGGTGTATAATATAGCAGTCTAACTTTAGTTGTAACGTTCACAGGACTGTTGCTGCTCACCATCTGCATAACAAAGACACTTCACCCTTCTACACTGACAAAAAGATAGAGAAGCGATGGGAGTGAGCAAGAAAGTTTTGAATTTCCACAAAAAGTTGGGAAAATTACCATTTTCTTTACCCAATGACCATTATCAAAATGATCATTTTACCAGTAGTTTATCCAGTGGTGAGTTGCAGGTTACTATGTACATTACTACATAAAATAAAATAAAATAAAATAAAATAAACTAAAATAAAATAAAATAAAATAAAATAAAATAAAATAAAATAAAATAAAATAAAATAAAATAAAATAAAATAAAATAAGCCATGTAATCTGAACAAAAAATAAATACAAATACAATTATAGAATAAACCATGAACAAACAAATATGAAAAAAGGAAACTATAAACAACAAACAACTAAAATAAATATATATATTAAATTACAAAAAGAAAACTATGAACAACAAACATTACAAATTACAAAAAGAACAATAAAACTTACTATGAACAATATAAAAATATATTTACAAAACTATGAACAAGCAACCAAACAAACAAATAAAAATAGATCAAAAGTACATACAAATATATATGCAATATATAAATAAATAAATTCACAAAAAAGATCAATAAACAAACAAACAAAATAAATAAATAAATAAATAAATAAATAATAAATTACAAACAGAAAACTATGGCCAAACAAACAAACGCATAAATAAATAAGCAAGCTATGAACATTAAACAAACAATAATATTATTAATAAACACATGAACCAATTTAATGAATGCATAAATAAATAAATAAGCTATTTATCTAAAACAAAACAAACAAAAACCTATTATAAATAAACAAACAAAATTACAAACAGAAGACTATGGCCAAACAAACAAACAAGCTATGAACATTAAAGCAAAAAAAAAAAAAAAGTAAACAAATAAATAAAATGACAAAATAAAAATATGAACATACTATGAATTAACAAAAAGAAAATTATGAACAACAAACAAATAAATAAATTTACAAAAAGAAAACTTTAACCACAACCAACCAACCAAACAATCAAACAATCAAACAAATGAAATAGACCAAAAGTACATAAAATAAATGCAATGCATAAATAAATAAATTCACAAGAAAACTATTACCAATAAACAAACAAATAAATAAATTAATTAATTAATTAATTAATTAATTAAATTACAAACAGAAAACTATGAGCAAACAAACAAATAAATAAATAAATAAATAAATAAATAAATAAATAAACAAGCTGTGAACATTACACAAAAAAGCAAACAAAAAGCAAGCAAAGAAATCAAGAAATCAATGAATAAATTACAAAAGAAAACTATGAACAATAAACAAACAAATAATAAATAAATAAAATTACAAACAGAAAACTATAAATAAATAAATAAATAAATAGGCTAGCTATGAACATTAAACAAAAAGCAGGCAAACAAATAAATACAATTCCAAAATAAAACAAACAAATATGCAATAAGAAAACTATAAACAAACAAGCAAATAAAATTAATAAATAGATTAAATTCCAAAGAGAAAACTGTGAACAATGAACAAACAAATAAAGAAATAAAATTGAACAAAAGAAAATTATGAACAACAAACAAATAAATATATTTACAAAAAGAAACCAACCAACCAAACAAATAAAAATAGACCACATTTACATAAAAATAAACTCAATGCATAAATAAATTCACAAAAAACTATGGTAACACTTTAGAATAGGGTACACTTATTCACTATAACTATAACTTTTCCCTCAATAAATCCCTAATTTGCTGCGTATTAATAGTTAGTAAGGCAGTTGTAAAGTTTAGGTACTGGGTAGGATTAGGGATGTAGAATAAGGTCATGTAGAATAAAGCATTAATATATGCTTAATTAGTACTAATAAATGGCTATTATTCTATTAATATTCATAATAATAAGCAGCTAGTTAAGAAACCATAAAATAAAGGGTTACTATCAAACAAATTAAATAAAATAAACAAAAAAGCAAGCAAATAAATCAATGAAACTATAGCAAACAAGCAAATAATTGAAAAATATATTAAATTACAAAACTATGAGCAATAAACAAAATGCACAAAATGAAAATTATGAACAACAAATAACGTCTCGGTTACATCTGTAACCCTCATTCCCTGAAGGAGGGAACGGAGACGTTACGTCATAACAGACGTATTTGGGGTCTCCCTTGGGAGGCCAATCACCTTTGAATAAACTGGAAAAGGCCAATGAAAATTGGCGAGTGGATTTTGCATGCCAAGCCACTCCCCCGTACATATGGGTATATAAGATGGCGGCGTGCATCCACTCATTCAGATTTAAGCTGAGGAGCTGAACCAAAACCGAACGCCCCAGCGCAGTCCAGAATTGTGGCAAGAGGATGTAACGTCTCCATTCCCTCCTTCAGGGAACGAGGGTTACAGATGTAACTGAGACGTTCCCCTTCAGTCGTTCTCTACGACGTTACGTCATAACTGACGTATTTGGGGTCTCCTCTGGAAAACGCCACAATTCTGAACTGCGTTACGTGATTGAGATACAAATGCTGACAGGCAAGCGTGTCAGGACAGATGAATCTCAACACGTAACCTTCCCAGCACCCTGAAGGCCAGAAAAACAGGCCTACCAGGGGTGCCAGGTGACTGAAGCAAACGTTGGGGGGCGGAGACAATGACAATAAGTCATGTGGTAAGACTGGAATAGATGGAAGGGGAACATGGAGATCCCATGGAAAGAATATAAGGCCACGACCGGGAGGGGTGAAGGAACCCCCTACCGGACACAGTCCAGAAAACTCCGTCCTAATCCGAACTGTGGGGGCCAGGAGGACCCAGAGTTCACATAAGGGAACTGGGAAAATAGCGCACGGATCCAATAGGAATGGCGCGGCAAGCCGACACCGAGCCGTCCTCCCGCAATTACCTTATGTTACCTTAATACACGGGAGGAGACAGGCTCTATGCGGAGATTGTATAATCTTGCGAAGGTGTTTGGTGTCGCCCAGCCTGCAGCTCTACCGATGTCTGCTAGAGAGGTGCCGTGCGCCAACGCATAAGAGGGGACCACACTCCGGGTGGAGTGGGCTCGAACTCCCAGGGGGCACGGCTCACCCTGACACTGGTAAGCCAGGGTGATGGCATCAACCACCCAATGAGCCAACCTCTGCTTTGAGACAACATTCCCCATCTGCTGACCTCCAAAGCAAACAAAGAGCTGCTCGGAGTGTCTGCCTCCTCCGGGGACAGAGCTTGCAGGCTCACCACCTGATCCCTAAAGGGAGTGGTGGGAATCTTGGGCACCTAACCAGGCCAGGGTCTCAAGATCACGTGAGAATCAGCCGGACCGAACTCAAGGCACAACTCGCTGACAGAGAAGGCGTGCAGGTCCCCCACCCTCTTGATGGATGTGAGCATGGATCAGGAGCGACGTCTTTAAAGACAGATTTTTCAGCTCGACTGATGCAAGCGGCTCAAAGGGGGCCCTCCGAAGGCCTAATAGCACAACGGAGAGGTCCCAAGAGGGGATGAGGTGCGGACGAGGGGGATTTAGCCTCCTAGCACTTCTCAGGAACCTGACGATCAGGTGATGCTTCCCGAGGGGCAGGCCATCAACCGCATCATGATATGCAGCGATGGCTGCCACATAGACTTTTGAAGTGGAGGGCAGCCTCCGCACCAACTTTTCTTGAAGGAAGGAAAGCACACCGACCGAGCATCTCTGTGGGTCCTCACGGCGGGAGGAACACCAATCAGCGAACAGACCCCACTTCAGAGCATAGGCCTGCCTGGTAGAGGGGGCTCTAGCTTGAATGATGGAATTAATCACGGCCTGGGGAAAGGCCAGTGAGGTCTGCCGAGTCCCGTCCAGAAGCCACACATGGAGGTTCCAGAGGTCGGGACGCGGGTGCCAAATTGTGCCCATCCCCTGAGAAAGAAGGTCCTTCCTCAGGGGAATCTTCTAGGGAGGGGCTGTCGCGAGGAGCGTGAGGTCGGCAAACCAGGTCTGGGTGGGCCAAAAAGGCGCAACCAACAGGACCTGCTCCTCATCCTCCCTGATCTTGCACAGAGTCTGTGCAAGGAGGCTCACTGGGAGGGGGGGCGTACTGAGGAAGCCCCGGGGTCAGCTGTGTGTCAGCGCTTCCCTGCCGAGGGGGGCCTCGGTCAGGGTGTAAAACAGGTAGGGTGACCCAACCCAACCCAACCCAACCCAACCCAACCCAGAAAACAAAGCGTTCTGGAGAAAAGTCACGCTGCGGCAAGCAGCCCTTACCTTCACCCCTGGTTCCCGCGATGTTGGTGAAGACATACTCCGAGTCTGTATCTGAGGAGGCAAAGCGTCGCTCACAAACTGAACTCGGGTTGAAAAACCCAGAGACTTAGAAAATTGCTCTTTTTGTGAGTGGTTGGGTACCACCAACCCAAAGGTAGGCGGCAGCAGTGAAGCCACCCTCTCCCGGCCCTTCCCCTGGGAGAGGGGGGGAACAGGAGTTGAAGTCCCCCGTCGAGCAATCTTCTCCATCCCCGTGTAGCCTGCTTCCAGGAAGCACCATTTCCTATTATTTCCACAAGGCAACCCAGATGGCAGACTGCCACCCCTAGGTGTGGTCAGCTCAACACCCCCAAAGGGGAGCAGAGCAAGTCCCGCTGGGACCGTTGGGACCACCGGGGCAGATCTTCGGTGAAGGCAGACAAAAACGCGGCCCTACCATGGGCACTCTATCTGCGCATGAACTGCCCAGGACCGCTGGGCAAAGTCCTGAACAGTATCACCGAAGAGGCTGGCCTGAAAGATGAAACACCAAGAAAGCGAGCTTTGTCAGTGTTGTACGTCTCACCAGGTTCAACCAGATTTTTTTTTTTTTATATTTATATATATATATATATATATAATTATATATATATAATTTTTAGGCCACAAAGATGGACATCACCTGACCGAGGGACCGCACCGAGATCTACGATCACCGTATGCAGTTCCTGCCTCAACCTCAAGTCAGAACCCTCCTCGTGCACATCAAAATCATGGCCTATGTAATGCAGGAGGGCCATGGTGTGCAGAGCGGAGGTGGCAAGGCCTGTAGCACTGTGAGCCCTGCTTTACAGCCAAGGCTGGCAGTGCTTAGAAGCTAGGAGGAAAACACGGACAGCCCACCAGGTGGCAGCGTTTTGCACCGCAACCGCACACTCCACCAGAGGGCGTCAACGTGCTCCAGGCCACCCCGGCCCATGAGGAGAGTGCGGGGAAAGAGCCGAACACGTAGTTAAGCTCTTCCTGAACCTCCGGGAAGAAAGGTACCAGAGAGGGCGCAGCAAGAGCCGCGTCCGTTGCTGAAAACCCATCGTTAGACCACAAATGGACAGGGAAGGCGGGAACTCAACCTCCGACCTGATCGTCGCAGCCACTCAGAGGAACGCGGCCGTCAACTTAGCCTAAGACACCGGCCACGCAGCCACCACAACGGGCGGCAATCCTCGGCGACAGAAGACGAACCGCTCCCCTGATGTGGCGATAGACATCTTAACGTCCTCATGAGCACTAAATGAGATGCAGGGCTCGTGGTAAGACGAACCGGCATCGGCATTCAGAAACTTGACGGTAATACGCTAAGAGGAGCCGGACCTTCGCGGGGGCAAACCCGACAGAGCAGCCCAGACTGTAATCCTCAGGTCTCCCATGCTTCTAGCCAATGCAGCCTCGGGAGTCAGCGACCTGCAAAACCGGAAAGGGTGCGCAAAGGTAGCCCACATAACAAATGTAAGCTATGACCAAGCGTAATAATGGGTCTGCCCACGAGCGCGGGCATAACCCATCCACAAACGCCATCTCAACGTGCATTGTTTACAACCCAGACCTATAAGACAGCGGTTGTGTCCGTCATGAGGAAGTAAGGAAACTATCGCTCCCTAAAAACACACGATCGGAGATGCGTCTTGAAAAAGACACTCTCAACAACCGTGCTTCGTTGGAAAATTGCTCTTTTATTGCTGGTTTGCCCAGGGAAGGACCGCGGCACAACCGTGCACTCATGAGGGGTTCTTCGCTGTGATACAAAGTTACCTGTGCAAAGATGCACCTGGCTACGCAGCATCGAGAGAATCCAACGATGCGTTTCCAGTCAGCTTGCGGGTGAAGCTCTGAAGCAGAAATCTGAATGAGCGGATGCACGCTGCCATCTTATATACCCGTATGTACGGGGGAGTGGCTTGGCATGCAAAATCCACTCGCCAATTTTCATTGGCCTTTTCCAGTTTATTCAGAGGTGATTGGCCTCCCAAGGGAGACCCCAAATACGTCAGTTATGACGTAACGTCGTAGAGAACGACTGAAGGGGAAATTAATTTACAAATAGAAAACTATGAACAATAAACAATATATTTACAAAAATAAAACAACCAACGAAACAAAAATTTAACAAAAAAGTAAATCAAATACATACGTAATACAAAAATAAATACTTTTACAAAAACTATGACCAATAAGCAAACAAACAAGCCAATGAATCCATAAATTAAATTACAGCATGACCAGGCACACAAGCAAACAAATAAATAAATAAAGCAAGAGTATATGCTTGTAATCACTTGCAATGACAGCAAACCTATGACACTATTTTTTATTTTGTGTGATGAGTTTTTGGCTGCTGACAGCATGAAACCATTATAAAAAGGAATATAAAATAAAAAGAAATCCATTTGTACCATTTCCACTTCTCCAGCCGACTGCACTTTTCTAAAATTCTTTCTGAATTAACACCAGGATGAGCTTGATCAGCACAGATGCTGCCTTCTCATTCCCAGAGATCTCACTCCCGTTCTCCAGCTGCTACAGCTCTGCTTTTTGCCTGCTTCAACTTGGCTTAAGATATGACACTAAATTCCTAAATGATTGACTATAAAATTTGTCAATCTCTTGAACATTGAACTAAGATAATAATGTCACCTGTGTAGATAATACGCCTCAAAATAAATTGAAATATCACATATTTTCTATGGGCAGCAAATACGTCATTCTGTTATTTACCACATAAAACCATTCTGACTTATGATGACATTTGTTACTTTACAGCATTTAATATTGTATTTTAAGTGTGTATGTCATACATTTGAACATTTTAATCTTTATTCTCAGTTAGAAAGGTTAGAATAGAATAAATATTCTAAAGCCATGTGCCACCTGTCTTTGACTCTCAGAAATAAAAAAAGCTAATGTGCATGTATGGCTGTGTTCAGAATGAAATACTAACTCCCTATACACTATATATAGTACACTTTTTACTCCACACTGCATTATACATATAAAACTGGAAAAACATTGCCTCTAAAGATTAAGGACAATTTTAATTTCCAAAATGCTCCCTTGTGTTCTGTCTTCTGCTCTTTGCTGAATAACCTTCATTATTTCAACAGGTCATGGTCAGTAATGACCTGAGTAACTACACGCTGTGCTTTTAGCTGAGAGTACATCGACACCCACCCTATTAGAGCATTCATTATGTGAAATAACCCTTACTTCCTTTCATCACCCACTCATTCTCATTATTATCACTCTGAGATCCCTGGACAAGCGTGGTGACAAGTGAGTTTGCTTTTGCTTTGCTAACTATTGAAAATAAATTATTTTGATATATTATTCATCCTCATTATTCAGATTTGTTGGGTACATTCAAAGTACATGCCACAAGCGATTATAAAGTGGTTTGCATAATAATAATAAAAATAATAATAATGTATATAGCTTATTGCTTAAATATGTACTCATTTCACAACAGGGACATGAAATGTAAATAATAATAATAATAATAATAATAAAAAATATATAAAAAACACAGCACATGAAGCTTACATTGCTTCTTTCTTGGTCAGTATGTTTTTCATTCAGTACATAATAGTCCAGGGCTGTCATGATATCCGATTTTCACCATACGATCATCGTGGCCACAAAAATTAATGATACTAATGTATTGTGATATACACCGAAATCTTGAAAAATATAAACAAACAAACAAACAAACCATGCTATCAGTCAGCCATCTCTGTTTTTCCTTTTTGACCACACAAAAAGAACACTAAACTAGAACTGTTACTAATGATTATTTTGGTAATCAAGCAATCAGACGATTATTCTGACGATTAATCGAGTACTTGGAAATTAGAATTATGTTTTATTATTATTATTTTTTTGTCGTAATAAAATAGATATACGCCGTTAAAATTACTTAAAATACATATAGCAGTGAGGCAAGTTCAAACTAAATATCAAAAGCAAGTAGTCATATGGCTTTATTGAACAAAACTGTCAAAATACATAATATGTTACTAATAATAGAGCTAATGTACATTACACATTATAAAAAATGCCTGCAGAGGGCGCCAACTGCCTAACGGTTGTTTTTACACTTTACTGCGCAATCTAAACTTTGTTTAAAGGGTTATTACAAAAATGAAAATCAGCCTATAATTTACTCCAGGCATCCT
The DNA here is from genome assembly GCA_012976165.1 of Labeo catla. Lineage (NCBI taxonomy): Eukaryota > Metazoa > Chordata > Actinopteri > Cypriniformes > Cyprinidae > Labeo > Labeo catla. Next base: position 239,786 of record VONZ01000708.1, on the reverse strand, counting down.
AGGTGTTAATGACTTCCTTCTTTCAGACAGATGCAATTGGAGTTATATTAAAAATCATCTTGGCATTTCCAAGCTTTATTGTTGCATGGGTGGGTGTTTCTCTTCATCAGTCCAAAACAAGTCCAATAAAGTGCATCCATCCATAATAAAAAGTGCCTCACACAGCTCCGGGGGGTGAATAAACGCCTCCTGTAGTGAACAGATGTGTTTTTGTAGGAAAAATATCCATATTTAAAATGTAAGAATCACTTTAATGTGCCGGCTGGTCGTAGCCAGAAGCAGATCCAGGCGCGTGAATTAAGACATTGGTGTTGTGCATTCACCGAGCAAAAGTAATGAACGCGAACGCACCATAGAGAGATCATCTTCCCGGAGCTGCTTCTGGCTATACGACCAGCCGGCGCAAGCTATATTAAAGTGATCATTAGATATAGATATTTTTCTTACAAAAACACATCGATTCGCTACAAGAGACCTTTATTCACCACCTGGAGCCGTGTTAACACTTTTTATTATGGATGGATGCACTTTATTGGACTTGTTTTGGACTGATGAAGAGAAACACCCACCCATGCAATGACAAAGCTTGGAAATACCAGGATAGTTATTAATATAACACCGATTGGATTCATCTGAAAGAAGGAAGTCATATACACCTAGGGTGTCTGGAGTGTGAGTAAATCATGGGCTAATTTTCATTTTTGGGTGAACTAACCCTTTAATATTGACTAAACAACATTTCATTCAAATGTCCACTTAATCTTTAAATATTTATCTATTTCTTTAAGGGAGAAATACTGCAGTCACTGTAATTTCTTGAATGTGTGGACATCAAAACGAGTGAACTTAGAATGTTTCAGCTTTTATTTTGAAATTGTGATGAACAATTATCATATTGAGAAAGATACTAATATATTCTCCTGGGTTTGCATAGATTTACAAATGATTTACCTTATAAATCTGATGAAATGGCGCATGTTGCATTCCCAGATGAATGTTATAATAAACCCAAACTCACAGCAATGTGCAGAAATGGAATTTGAGATGTTTCACACACGAATTACACACATAATAGAATAATGCAGAGTGAGTGTTTTAAATAACTTAATTCTGTGAACTGATTCACAGAATGAGGCAGAGATTATATTATTTTATAGTATTCTTTACAGTGATAAATGCTATGTTGATTAGCATTACCATATAAATACACATCCTTAGTAAAATACCTGAGATGACTTGAAGAACATAGATAAACCATAAACTGTCTGCTGGAATCATGTGTTGCCTGTCTTCATGTTTAATAGATAAAACATTTCTTTCTGCATTTTACTCATCTACACCAATAGCTGGATGCCTACAACGATTTCCTGGAACTTTGTAAATTCTATTACCCTTAAGTCTTGCTTGTGGACTGTCTGTGCGTATGAGTATGAATGAAACAAATTACTGTACATGTGAGAGTTTTGTGCATGACGCTGGCATTGGATTATTATGTGCAATATTGTACTATGTATTTTTGTTAAAGAAACAAAAAAGTAATATGCATGTATAGTATGCACAAATAAACAAACAACAACAACAACAACAAAAATCTATTATATATCAATGTATGGCTTATTGCTCAAATATATACACATTTCAAAACATGTACACAATAAAAAAGAGGAGGTGGGAGTATGAGGGGTTGGGGAATTAATAAATTCCTCTGATTTATGTTGTTCCACTCTCTCCCAAAACTTTACACAATCTATTTTTAAGCCTTTCTTTCCCTTAGTGGTGTAAGGGAAGTTTCTCGTGCATAGAGCTACAAACTCTTTGAGGCAGAAAGACATAAAATTATGAGAATTTGATTGCATTTCATTATGCTGCTGAAAACAAACAAACAAACAACAACAACAAAAAAGAGTAAGATATTACATAGTAAACACATGCACTTTAAAATTGTTTTATGCGAAGTTTATTTATTTATCTGTGGGTGTCAAAAGAAATTAGTTTTCCAACATGAGTGCTCTTGTGTCTTTGGAGTGTAGACTTTTGACTGGTTTTCAAACATCTAAATAACGTTTTCTGAACACAATGTCAAATCCATTCTTTAGAGGCTAGCCGTTACACAAATATAATATAAAACGCTCTCGAACGCAGGCAAGAACCACCAAAACCTTCATTTGTCTCAACCCTGTAGCCAAACCAGCAGCTCTTCAACCTTCTGCCAGACCTGGACAAGAGCATCTACAAGCAGATATGAAAAAGAAACTGAAGAAAGTTGTCACAGCAGCCACTTTTGTTGTTTTATATTCATTTGCAGTGTTATTCCTGTCTGTGCTTTCCTTCAAGCTAAAGGCCTTGAATGGAAGTGTGGTGAGAGAGTGATTTTTCATTGCTCCGTCCTGTGACAGAGGGTTTGATAAATAGGCTTTAACTTCCCCTCCTCACCACACAGACACATGAATTATTAAAGCCAATTTCAGCGGCTCTGGCTGCGGCGGTGAAAATGTAAAACCACAAACAGCACATGAATAAACAACCAGCAGAGATACAAACAAAATCTCACAGTTTAAGGACACAGATCATATACAAAGCTTTCATTACATTTGCCAGCATGTTATTATTTAGTCATTACAAGCACACATCTCAGAACGGCTGCAGTCAAATGTTTGGACACACTGCTGTGTATATATTTATTAAATGCTCCTCCTATAAATATTGTAATGATGAATTTATCTCCAATTATAGAAAGGACTTCATTCAGATTTATGTAATTTGGTTCAATAAAACATGTCTGATCCTTCAGAAAAAAAAATTATAAAGTTTATATGAGAAAAAATAAAAGATGGGAAATTATTAAAAGTAAAAATGATGTTACATCTCATTTAACAACAGCAAGTAGTCATAGCACTAAAAATAAGATTATTTATATAATATGTGGTGTAAATTCATTCATTGTCTGACATCTGAGATGATCAGTGGTGCAGCATTTTCACCATTTTTATTATTACAAGGGGAAAAGTATGGGAAGAGTTTCTCAGTGAAAGACTGACCAGTAAAAGAATGAAGATGAGAACATGACTCCACATCATAAAAGGAGACCAGACCCTCCTCATAATCCACAAACACACCCACGACCTGAGGCTTCACTCTCAGAGACAGAGAAACAGGAGGAGATTCACAAGCCTGATACTGATTCTCATTCCTCAAAATGACAGTCCAGTATCCATTCTCAGGATTCTCTGTGATCTTTCCCTTCCTGTTAATGGACACTCTGGCCACTCCTATATCCCAATCAGTCTTTCCCCTGACCTGCACCTCAAAATAAAATCTCCCTGAGCTGAAACCCTCTTTTGCAAGGACACAATAACAACTGTCAAACCGCTCTGGGTTGTCTGGGAGTTCAAGCCTAACGCCTCCAAATCGCACTTGGTTTCTGTCATCAGACAGGATGAGCTTGGTATGAGCTGTATCAGGATCCAGAGTCACATTCACTGCAAGCAAGGTGTAAGATATTAATCTGAATTTTTACTGTTATGACAATATGAAGATGTGCATCACAAATGTACCTGCATGTTGCTGCATCCTCTTCAGCACTGTAGAAACAAATGGCAATAAATGATTATAAGTGAAGTTTTAATATAATACAGAAACACTGTGTTCAGCTCCTTTGTTGCACACAAGTAAAAAAAAAGTTTTATCTTTGCTCAGAATTGATCTCTATATGTTGCAATAACTTTGGACAGTCTTACCAGTTTTGGTGAGTTTCGCATTTAGAGTCTCCTGCAGCGGAATTAGAGCTTTCCTTAGAGTTGTCACATCCATCTGAGTGTCACTAATACTGATCTCAGTCCAACTGTTGACGTATGGAGGTATGATCAGGGATGGGTAAATCTACAGCAGGAGAGAGCAGAAATCCTTCAGCATGGGCAGTGCTGTGCTGTGATGTGGCAAGAAAAAGGACACTCACCTGTAAGAGGTGCAAGTGATCCTCAGTATGCGTGAACTGCTCCAGCTCAGTGTCTTTATTCTTTAGCTCAGTGATCTCTTGCTCCAGCTCTTTAATCAGCCCTTCAGCCAGCTTCTCTGCTGCTTTCTGCTTCTGCTCCATCATCTCCAGCAGCTCAGTCTGACATCTCTCAATGGAGCGGATCAGCTCAGTGAAGAGCTCAATGCTCTCTGCTTTCTCTTTCTCTGATGCTTTCTGATAAATCAGTTAACAAATTATTTTATTGTTACTTCAGCTTTTTTATAAAACACCATATAGACTATTCAACTTCTTAAATAAATAAATACAAATAATTATAGCTGCAAGCAGCAATTATGGGGCCAATCACTAGGCAGGCAAGGCAGCAAGCATCAGAGCAACTGAAGCAATGAGTAATTGGAGCCATTTTAAACTGATTTTAATCAAAATGGTGGTGCTTTTATCAAATCGATGTGGTGTGTTCAGTGAGAGATGAAAATGACACCCACAAAGTTTGTCAATATGTCAACATTTTGCAGAGATAAAGCTTCAGAGTCATTTTAACATTACGGCTCAAATTTCTTGCATTGCAATACAAAGAGTTTCGGCTATCGACACAAAATCCATAACTTTTGTGTCAGTATAGTCTGAAGATGATCTGACTTGATTTTGGTGAAAATCAGACGAATGGTTGTGGAGAAGTTCAAAAAAGAAGGTTTTCAACATAAATCAAAATGGCAGACAGGAATTTCGGCCAATTATGGAATAATTGGTATGTATGTTGTTGGCACCAACAAGGGAATATTTTGAGACCAGTTTCATTACAATAGGCTAATGCCATCAAAAGTTATTTGCATTTTTGGAAATTTTAGAATTAATGGTTAATGAATGGTGGATTACCAGTAGGTGGCGCTGTTACCAAATTGATGTGGCGTGGTCAGTGTGAGGTGACAATGGCACATACAAAGTTTGGTGCAACTATTTTAAAGCTTTGCAGAGATACAGCCTCAAATGCAGTTTGGCATCTTTCCAGCAAATTCGTTGATGCGTTTAACAAAAACTGTTCCATATATCGACACAAAATCTATAACATTTTGCCAGCATGGTCTGAAGATGATCCGAGTCAAATTTGGTGAAAATCGGACCAGCGGTCTAGGAGGAGTTTGAAGCTTTCAACACGAATCAAAATGGCGGACAGGCAGTTCGGCCAATTTTTGCATAATTGGTATCGACGTTCTCGGCATGACTCAAAGAATATATTGAGACCAGTTTTATTACAATAGCCCAATTTATTCAAAAGTTATTAGCATTTTGGAAATTTCTTTATAATTTGTGGCCACAAGGTGGTGCTGCCCCCAAACTTTTTGAGTATTGTCAGGCCATGGTGCCGAAGACACATACAGAGTTTCGTAACGATTCACCAATGCGTTCATAAAATATAGCATTTTTTGACAAAATACAAAATAGCCAACGCCCAAATGGCCGGTGAGGTTCGACTCGGCATGCTCCTCTGAAACTAAAAATACCAGTTTTGTGATTTTTGGCCAAACAATTTACAAGTTATGAGCGAAAATATCCATTTTCATATCTCCTGACCAATAGGTGGCACTGCGCCAAAACAGGTAGCCTCAGGTCATGCTTGTTATATGACACACCAAGTTTGGTCTCAATACACCAAACCATTGCGGAGATATAGCCTCACATCCATTTTTGCATGGTTTTTGTAGAATTTGTTTGTGTGTTATTTGACAATGGTTTGACAAATCAACTGGAATTCCATAACTTTTTTCCAGTGTGGTCTGAAAATGATCTGAGCCAATTTCAGTCAAAATCAGACAAGCCGTCTAGAATGAGTTTGAAAAAGTAGATTTTACGAACTATTAACAATAGCAAAAAACCTAAGCCATACGATTTTTACATTTTGGTGTACATTTGACTCTGTGTGAGCAAAAGAGTCTTCCTTCTAGACCTTACAGTTCAAAAGCTATTAGCATAAAATTATTGAAACTTTGGACAATGGTGGGGCTAGAGGGTTTGAGTTAGAGACTCCAAACTTGCTGTGGTTAATGTTCAGACTGTCCTCCATCTGTGTGCCAAATTACACAATTTTCCCGCAAGAGGTTCTACCGGCTGCCACAGATTTCCGGAGCGGAAGAAGAAGAAGAAGAAGAAGAAGAAGAAGAAGAAGAATCCTAACAGATACAACAAGTGCCTTTGCACCTTCGGTGCTTGGCCCCTAATAAATGAAGTTCCAATATAGAGTTATTTATTTTCCAGATCAAATCTGGTATTCTTCGAATCAAAAGTCTAAGATTTCTATAAGAAAATTTAGGTCAATATTCTTGTTACAGACATTTTCATTTTTGTTTCTAAAGAAACAAATATTTTTAAAATATTTGAATCAAATATTCTTGTGAGTACTTTTCTGATTTCTTCTAAGTGTTTTATGTCTTGAACTCTCTTCATTCTGTCCTGGATCATCTGCTGCATGTCTGTCTGCATCTTCATCAGCTCAGGCTACAGACACAACAGAACACACACACACGACAGATTCAACAACATTTAAGAGAAACATCTTGTTAAAACATGCATTTACATTGTTACCTTCCTCTCTCTGCTCTCCTCCTCTACAGCAACAGTTTTGTGATTCCTGTGGTCTGTTACAGCGCAGAGCAAACATACACATGTCATACATGTGTCGTCTCTACAGAACAGCTCCAGAGGTTTCTCATGTTTCTGGCATATAAAGTCCTCAAGATTCTCCACTGGATCAATCAGTTTGTGTTTCTTTAAATTTAGGACTCTGTGATGAGGCTCTAGGTGAGTTTCACAGTAAGAGTTCTGACACACCAGACACATCTTCATTGCTTTCATCTTTATACCATCACAGATGTCACAGAGAACCTCAGATTTACTCTGACAAGACTTTTCCTTAAAGAGCAGCACAACCTGTCTGAGTGCTGTGTTGATCTTGAGGTCAGGTCTTTTACTGAATGTTTCTTTACATAATGGACATTCGTAGGTCTGACTTGTGTCCCAGCACTGGTTCAGGCAGGTCTTACAGAAATTGTGTCCACACGGAGTGCTGACTGGATCAGTGAACAAACCCAGACAGATTGAGCACTGGAGCTCCTCTGCCAGAGGACTACTGGATGATGACAGAGCTGAAGAAGAAGGTAAATAAGCACTATTTTATCACCATTTTATGTATATATATGTGACCATGGACCACAAAACCAGTCTTAAGTAGCACAATTATATTTGTAGCATTAGCCAAAAATACATTGTTTGTGTATTTAAATCTCCATCACGTGTGTTCAGCTGGAGCAGCAATTAATACACAGAGCCGTAAATCACTGACAAGCTACGCAAAATCGTGCTCATTATCGCAGATGAATCACATTTGATTATGAGCGTGATTTTGCTTAGCTTGTCAGTGATTTACAGCTCTGTGTATTAAAGGAGAAGTCCACTTCTAGAACAACAATTCACAAATAATTTACTAACCCCCTTGTCATCCAAGATGTTCATGTCTTTCTGTCTTCAGTCGTGAAGAAATTATGTTTTTTGAGGAAAGCGTTTTAGGATTTTTCTCCATAAAATGGACTTCATTCGTGCCCCAATCTTGAATGTCCAAATTGTCGAGTGTTTACAAAGCGAACGCGCAAAGACTAAGAAAGTGCAAGAAAGTCAAACGCTGTTTACAAACAAAAAGGTATAATGATGTCGGACGATTTTAAAGTTGTAGGAGAAAATAACATGGAGTTTTTCGACATATTCTACCTTTTTGAGTACACGCACGATGAACTTGTGGTGATTCAAAGACGTGATCGGACGTGTTCAGCCGAGTTCGGATCATTTTACCGACTCGGACCCTTGAGTCTCATTTAGCAAACTGAACAAATCTTTTTTCGAGTCATTTCGTTCATTTTAGCAAAATCAGCATCACGTGACAGCCCCATAAGATGAACGAACGACTCGAAAAACCCAAAGACTCGAAACAGGTGAACTAATTCCAGCACAGAACCTAGGATGTTGAGACGACTCGTTCTTCCCAAGTCACATTAAAGATTTGTTTAAAATGAACGAATCGTTCAAGAACAACCCGTGGATTCCAGAGCCTGTGCTACACGAGCTTTTGTGCTTAAAAAGTATACAAATTTTTATTTTTCAAAAACAATGACCGATCGTTTCGCTAGATAAGACCCTTCTTCCTCGGCTGGGATTGTTTAGAGCCCTTTGAAGCTGCATTTAAACTGCATTTTGGAAGTTCAAATTCGGGGCACCAGTGAAGTCCATTATATACAAAAAAATCCTGAAATGTTTTCCTCAAAAAACAATTCTTTATGACTGAAGACAGAAAGACATGAACATCTTGACTGACAAGGGGGTGAGTAAATTATTTGTAAATTGTTGTTCTGGAAGTGGACTTCTCCTTTAATTGCTGCTCCAGCTGAACGCACGTGATGGAGATTTACTACTAATCAAAGAACTGGCTTTACTGACTAAACGTGCCTGACAATCACATGCGATTTAGATTTTTTTGCACACTCAGATTCCAGATTTTTAAATGGTTGTATCTTGGCCAAATATTGTTGTATTTTAACAAACCATTTATCGATGGAAAGCTTTATTCTTATTCTTATTCTTATTCTTATTCACTTATTCAGCTTTCAGATGATAAATCTTCTTGACCCTTATGACTAGTTGTTGTCCAGGGTTACATATACAAGAAATCTATTAAGTCAAGGAAACAGTTTGCTACTGTTGCAACTGGGTGTTTTTTACAGCAGTTTTTTTTTTTTTTTCCTTTTTTTATTATTAAATTACTAGGGATGTTTCCAGACTTTTCTCTTGTCCTTACATTGTTTTCGTGGCGTTGATGAAGCCATTGCTCTTCCCCTCTATAAGCCTATTCAGGAAAAAGTCACCACACACAAACACATTTCTTAATGTGTGCATGAAATAAGAACAGTTTTAAAATTATATATGTATAATGTGTGAATTATTAAGTAACTCCTATGTCAAAATACCTTCTCATATCTAACATACTGTACAGAGACAGATGTAATCTGGTAGGTTGAACTGGTCAACTCTGAAAACATCACCTACTTGTTTGAGCAGTCCAACAAGTCTGACACAACAACACTGACTCCAAAAAGTATGCAGTTCTGGGGTCTGTCTATCTGGGTCAATGGTAGATTGATAAAACGTTCAGGAAACCAGTCTGAAAACATTTTTGTAATTGTATTTGGTGTAACTGTAGGCTAAGGAATTTTACCTTTAAATAAACTTTACCTTTAAAGTCTGGATAAATTTAAACTGAAAAGTCTTTTTAATATGTTAATATTGTGACAGCTGTCAAATAGTACAAATAGTCAGAATAAAACTTAATAGTGGAAAAGTTAAAAGAAAAAATATCTAACGCCACTCTAAGTTAAGTTAGTTTGCTGGTCTCCAAACCTGCTTAAGTGTTTTTGAAAGGGCCATGGCACTTTTCACCTGGCAAGGTTGGGAGACCAGCGAGACCAGCGAGACTAGCGAGACCAGGAATCCAAACTAACAAACCAGGTGTGTATTTGACTCGTACATAAATCAGTTTTTTCCCCAAACTTTTTCCAGTAACTGAAGCAGACAACTAATATTAAAACCATGTTCAGTAAATTCTCTTACCTGTGAGTGAGAATCAGCTGTGGCCGTAGATTACCTAAAAAATGGCCTGTTGTTTAACAAGAAAACTAGTTCTGCAGTTTTAGACTGTCAGTCATCAGTTTTGTTACTTTCACTGCAAGGATTCACCCACCTGCAGTGATGTCACAGCTCCTCCCCTCTAGGAAACATGATAATTTACTTTTATGGATGTTTAATTGTGCTGTAAAATGCAATTTTATGTCACGCAGCCTTCTGTTTGCATGTGGATGTGTAAGTGTTGGCATCTTAATCTTGCATATAATATATATGGAAAGCCATTTTAACATTTAATCCTTAAAACGTACTGCTATCTATTTTCATGCTACTAGTACTTATTTTTTTAGCTACTAGTAGAGCTTGTTGATTCTGTATAAACTTCTGTATAAATTTTTTTTTTAAATAAAGATCATGATTTAAATAAAATAACATGTAATATACTAGATGATCTGAACAAATATGAATTGCTGCAGTCTATTTAAAAATGAAAAAAACAAACAAACATAAAACATACCAGTTGTGCTTACTCACTCTTGACTTGCTGTTAAAGGAGACGTTCACTTCCAGAACAAAAATGTACAGATAATTTATTCACCCCCTTGTCATCCAAAATGTTAATGTCTTTCTTTCTTCAGTTGTAATTGGAAGATGGATATATATGATAATAATATATTGCCCTATATTTAACATATATGAGAGTAGCACTTCTGATATAGGGACATATACGTCATATATTACATTTCCGTATGGGAAGTGTTAACAACAGTACAAAGTGTCATGCCATTTTGATAAAGGTAACTTTTTAATTATTTTTTTTCAGCAAATGTTATTTGGGGTCAAAAAGACCCAGAACAGCTTAGAGTTAATCTTTACATTTCACTTCAATCTTTAATGTCCCCTCCTCAAACTGCCATACACTATATTGGAATCAGTGAAGAGTGAGTAATTTGTAACACAAAATGAGTAGAATAAAGAAAAAAAAAAATTGAAGCAGAACACAGAGCTAGATAATGGGAGTTTATTACATTGACTTTTATCATATATTGAAATACATTGTTTCTGCATATACATACATACATGTGTGCATATTGCTATACAGTATACAAAAAATGTCAAATGCATTATGTCTAAATACTCAGTAGCCATGGTATAGCAAATAACCTGATTAGATTCTGATTGTGATATTAATTAAAAACCTTTAATTAATATGTCTAATATGTTTTTTAAAAAAAATGGTCTGGTTTCTGTTCTGCAATTGTTTTTAATGTACAGTGATTTTAATACCCTGTTGTTCCAGTTACTGGAGAGGAAGAGACAAAAAAAAAAAAAAAAAAGACACTAATAAATAGCAGAACATAGACGTGAGGGCAGATAAAGGAAGAAACTTGGATGCTAATTTTTGGGTAACAAATGGAAAGCAGTTTTGTGAGAGTGTATGTAAATGAGTGTGTGAATGAGTTCATCAGTGTTTGGCCAGCCACAATGTGTGCACAGCTTGTTTCATTTCCTGTGGGACAAAAATGTCTCCGCCGTTCCTGCTTTCTCTCCATCACCCCATTCGCCTCCCTTCTCCTCATAAGCACATTCACAATGACATCAGCTTCCGCCAACACACCAGCAGTTGCCATGGCAGCACACAAAGACATTTTTGGGAGGGGGGGCGTTGCCTGGCTGACACATTCAGACATGAGGCCGACCAATCCCCTCACCCCGCGCTCAATAGACATTTGCACCGCCAGATGCTCTGTTTGTAAAGCCTTTAAAGACATTGGCTGATTGCATGTTTGGCCTTTCACTTGGCCCGGCCTTTTCTCTGCTCTCCATTATAGTTTTAACCGCGGCCATCTCCAGTGCACTCTGGCCCTTTCTATTGTTTTTCTCACTTTGGTTCTCAAACTGTGCAATGACTCTGGAAATTTACAATACTGAAAATGCAGAAACACAATTATTTGGATTTTTACTTATTTCATAATTCTGGAACTTTGTGTATCTAACATATAGTGTAACACTTACAATAACACTAAAGATACACCAAATTAGAGAACAACCTATAATTTCCTAAATTTCAAGGTCACTGCTTAGTTATATTTGAAGTTATCCTAACAGGTGCAGATGGGCAATTGTTAAGAATATTTCATAAGTTAATTCATAAATGCATTAATGCACAGAATAAAAAAGCTTAAATGAAATATTTGGTAAATTAAAGATAAAAAAAATTAGAGAATACTTACAGATACATACAAGTTATTGGTGTTAATATGGTGTACCTGGTGCTAATTTCCTTAATTATATATCAAACCCTATTTAACTGGCAGCATTCCTCTGATTTTTACGGTTATTGAAACCCTGTGACAGGAGGTTGTCCAGATAAAGGCCAAAGGAATGACTCTCTTAGCCACTGCAAAACAAGTTAGTTGTTCCAAATATGTGATTTCCCGAATATTTCAGGTTTACAATGACACAAATTTGTTTAAGTCCCCCCAAAAGGCTGGTTGTCCACATAAGACAAATGCACAACAAAACAGCATAATGCAGAGACTCTCAATGGGGAATCGGTTCAACACTGCAACTGGGATTGCTTGCCAGTGCTGAACAGGTTAAGGATCAGTCTCAGCATGTTTAAGAGATGTCTAAGGGTGCTTTCACACCTGTAGATCGATTGCTTTGTTCTGAAACAGGGGTTAAAATTATTACAATGTTGCTTTTTACTCATGGTGTGGTTCGCTTTCTCACAGCAAAGTTTCTAAACGGACCAAATGTGTTAATACATTACAAGTCACACGCTAGTAAGCTGTCATCTGTCAGGATGGAACAACAACAGCTTTGTGGGCTTATTGTTGAATTTTTTTTTTTTTTTTAGGTATCGTATTTTTTATTTTTAGGTATATTAATTTATAATTTTGAGCAGGAGTCCAGGATTCAGGAAAACATTTTTAAAACACACCTACTACAAACAGAGCAATAAGACGGCATTATAAAATGAAAAGGCGCAGACACAGGTTTATTTTAAGCGGTATTAGCAAAACAACAAAGCTACTGCTGTTCATGGAACTGTAATTACCCATTATACAGTGTGATAAAGTCTGGTTCGTTGGTCCGTTGGATCGGATTGCTTTCTCACTATAACCGAACTGCTCCAGTGTTCGTTTGAAAGCGTACGCTTCTTTGGTCCGCTTTTGGTGCGCACTCGAGTGCGATTGCTACATTCACACCTGCCCAAACGAACCGTACCAAGAGGGAAAACGAACTCTAGTGCGATTCAACCGAACTAAATGAGGCAGGTGTGAAAACACCCTAACTGAAAGCACGTCCTGCAGTGACCAAACCTCTCATCAGCAGAAAAGAATCAAAATGCTAAGCTCACCTTTGCTGAGGAGCATGTTGTGTGGAGAGAGGAGAACTGGTCCATTAGAGCAAGCTTTAATTTATTTGGGAAATATTTTGTTTGGCGTCAAACAGAGGAAAGTAAAAGGTGAAGGAGGAAGTGTCATGATTTGGGGAATGTTTTCTGCAGCAGGAGTTGAGACTCTTATACAGCTTTTAAAATTGGACATTGCTTTACTGTGAAATTGGTACTTTAAAACATTTTAGTAACCTCCTTCCGCTAGTGGCTTTATAATAAAATCTTTCTCTAATCTTGACAAAACACATATTGTTGGTTTTGTTCCAAGTATTTTGTGATAGAAGTAATATTGTGACAGAAATCTATACATTTCTGACAGGACAGTATAGTTGTCACCCGGTGTGTATTTTTGGTATAGTGTCTAAATAATATATCAAAGGAACCTCAACTTTTGTGATATCAACTTCAAATTTGGAACATAACTTTGTTAGACATATAGTTTTGATTTAACAGCAATTTTAGCTTGCAAAATATTTAGTAAAATAGTAATTTTATACAGTAACATAACATTTTTAAATAGTACAGTCAACTTTCTTTACTGTAAACTTAAAATTTGCACTTAGAATAAACAGAATATTATTGTACAGAGTATTATTGTGTGGACGCTAGTTATTATCTTTTACCTATATAGTTATTTCTCTTGGTGTGACTTCTGCTGAATGTTTATATCAACTTTTGTCACAATTAAATCCATTTTAGGGCTTCAATTATGTTCTGTATTTCTATTATCAAACCAAAGGTTTGACTATTTGAATAAATTACAATATCATTAGTACAATATCTGCATTATTTCAGCTCACTTTGCTATAACATGGAGGCTGGTATAAATATACATTTATGCATTTGTTTTTTTCCAAAATGATTTACATTCAAGATAAACATTTTTAGTTCTTGCAGCCCCTTGGAATTGAACCCATAATTAACTAGACAAGATGAGCATTTAAGGTTAAAAAGTATATAAATTGTAATTTTTTTTAAGGAAATAACCAATCGTTTCGATAGATGAGACCCTTCTTCCTTGACTGGGATGGTTTAGATCTCTTTTAAGCAGCATTTAAACTGCATTTTGGACGTTCAAACTCACGGGCACCATAGAAGTCCACTATATGGAGAAAAATCCTGAAATGTTTGCCTCAACAAACATCATTTCTTTACACCTAAAAAAAGAAAGACATGAACATCTTGGATGACAAGGGGGCGAGTAAATTATCTGTACATTTTTGTTCTGGAAGTGAACTAATCCTTTAATATAATAATGTATAATGTATGATGATTTATATAATTAAGTATTTGCATCTACAAATTTGTGTCTTCTGCAACACAGGATGTGAATAAGTGTTGATCGTTTTTAAGATGTAGGCTAAAAGATTTAGCCTGTTTGTGCCTAAGAAAAACTGAATAGTGATTAATTTTGAGTTACATTAAAATTGTTTATCCTTAAGACTCTCCACAACCTCTCATAAAGTTCATATTTCATGTATATACTAAATGTTTAAACAAATTTAAATATTTAAACTCTATGAGGATTAAACTGTGCAGAGGACCTGTCATAACACACGTCTTATGATTAATTCATATGCAGTCTTGTAGGATAAAATACTCTGACTACATATTCATTTAAAAGAACTCGGCCACAAAACTGCCTCAAGTAAACCAGTACATGTGTTTAGGTGGATAAAACGTGAATAAAAGCGGCTGTAAAAATGCTGTATTCTCATTTCTCTCAGTCATCCTCTCTTTCCCTCCAACTATCTCTCCTTTCCTACCAAGAATTTTCTGGGATGGTGCTGGAAAAGGTAAAACGAGGATGAAAGAATAGTAACAGGGAATGTGAGAAGGGTTTGAAAGTGGAAGATATGCCAGTCACGGGGAGTTTTCCTTGCAGGCTGCACTTTTTTCCATTTTCTCCTCATGGTTTCTCCACGCTCAAGACACACTTCACACGTCCTTTCTGCTTATCTGTCTTTCTGTTTATCACAGCAGGAAAAACTAATGAAATATGGTTGGAAAAAAAAAAAGAAAAAACTGCTGTTTTCATCAAAACGTTACTTAGAGAACTGAATTAGCATTCATCTTTCATCACCATCATATGCAGTCAACTCACGGTCTTCATTTAACTCTGCTGAACTACACAGTGATAGTGATTCCCCATCATGGATACATATACCACTATAGGCGGAGGGTGAACTAACTCTATGGTAAGATTAAAAGTAGCCTAATGTTAGTGTAATCTATTGACAATGCACATCCTTATCCAGTCTTTTTAGTACCAGATATGGGTGTCGTAAAAAATGGTTTTGCATTTATCTTGATCACAATTCAATAAAAACATTATAAGTTACTAACAATAAAACTTTAGTTCACAGTAACATTTTACATTATCAAAGAACATTATGACTTCAGTCTAAATTTAAGCAAAACAATGAACATAAAAGATCTCGTTATAATCAATGAAGATGCCTTGAATGAATCCCTTACATCATACACAAAGTGCACATCTGCACTTTGTTGTTTATGATGAGGGAATTTGCAAGAGTGCAGAGTTCAGTCAGCAAGAGCACGCCATCAACGACCTCAAAAGTGTGTTTCAAAGACTTGATTCTGATTTTTCAATTCATTTTTCCCCAGAGACTTCAAAAGTCATCGTGAAAGCATTACAAGCCATGAATCAAGCCAACCAGCTATGAGGTAGAGTACAACATTACAAACTTTTATTTGAAGCAAAAACGTAAAAAAAAAAAAAAAATACAAAGATTTAAATAAATAGAACACTGTGTACTTAACTTTAAAGGGATAGTAAACCCAGGAAATTTCTGTCATTAATTACTCATCCTCATGTTTTTCCAAACTTCTAAGACACAAATTAAGATATTTTTGATGGAATTCGAGAGCTTTCTGACCCTGCATAAGCAGCAACGCAACTCACACATTCAAGATCCAGAAAGTCCATGTGACTTCAGTGGTTCAACCGTAATTTTATGAAGCTAAATGAATACAAAAATAACAAAAAAGCTCTCAGATTCAATCAAAAATATCTTAATTTGTGTTCTGAAGATGAACTCTTATGGGTTTGGAACGACATGAGGGGGAGAGATTAATGATAGAATTTTCATTTTGGGGTGAATATCCTTTTAATGAGGGAAAGAACTACAATCCCATGAAGCATTGCGAATGACATAAATGTAAAAAATTATATATCAAGTTGGTTGTGTCTATAGAAACAATACATTTTAAGTTCACTGCAAAATATGCATATATTCAAAAATGTAAGTATTTTGAAAGCCTAGGTAGGAAAACGTGATTACATTATTTGTGAAACTTCATAGGAGTGGGTGGAGCTAAAGAGCAGCATTTTGCTTGTTTCAATTCTCTGATTGGTGAAATTTGGTTAAACAGCTGACGGCTTCAATAACAGCATACACAACCAATTAAAGAAGTTCACTTCCAGAATAAAAATTTCCTTATAATATACTCACCTGCATGTGATTCAAGATGTTCATATCTTTGTCTACAGTTGCAAAGAAATTAAGGTTTTAGAGGGAACCATTCCAGGATTTTTCTCCATAGTGGACTTCAGTGGTGGCCAACAGGTTAAAGGTCCAAAATACAGTTTTAACGCAGCTTCAAGGTGCTCTGCATGATCCTAGCCAAGGAAAAAGTGTCTTATCTAGTGAAACGATCAATCATTTTTTAAAAAATAAAAATGTATATATTTTTTTAACCACAAATGCTCATCTTTCACTAGCTCATTAAGCAATCCTTTTGGAAAGGTCACGTGTGGTTAGTTCTTCATCTGTGTTCTTCAGTTCAGTTTTCTCATGCAACTTCAAAATCGTTTTTACCTTTTTTTGTAAAGGGCGTTTGACTTTGCAAGTTTGCTTTGTAAACACCGGGTTGGTACTTCCACCTACATCATGCATGACCTTTTCAATGGGACTATGTAATACGTGGTGTTAAGGTAGTGCAAGACGAGCATTTGTGGTTAAAAAAATATATACATTTTTATTGTTTTAAGAAAATTACCACTTATTTTGCTAGATAAGACCCTTAATCCTCAGCTGGGATCATGCAGAGCTCTCTGAAGCTGCACTGAAACTGGATTTTGGACCTTCAATCCGTTGGCCACCATTGAAGCCCACTACATGGAGAAAAATCCTGGATTGTTTTGCTCAAAAACTTTAATTTCTTCACAACTTAAGACAGAAAGACATGAACATCTCAGATCACATGTAGGTGAGTGAATTATCAGGAAATTGGGGGATCAGCTGAATAGCAGATGAACATCAAAATGATCAGCACGACAGCCTGCGAGTTTCACCACAATGACGGTCTGTTTTAAAAAGAAAAGTCATCATTTTGAGAGCAAAATCAATAGAGCATCCTTTTAAAAACCCAGAGTCTCAGCTGAGCAATCTTTTTTTTGAAAAATAATCAAAAGGAATGGAGCAAGAAGCATTGCTGAACGCTGCACATTGATCTTCATTCAGCCTCCCAACAGAGTCCAAGTGTGTTTGACTGATCTGATCTCTGAATCTGGGGCCGTTCCATCCCCGCTGAGGAGTCAATACCTCAGCTTGAGAGACGATCTTAAAAGTACCCATCACTTCCTCAGGCTCCTCAGGCTCCCCAAGTGACAGGATTTAGAAGTGTAGTCTCTCCGTGGGTGAGCTATTCAAGGATTTGGTTATATTAAACCAACACTTTGCCAAACTCTGTGCATCTCTCTCTCAGCGTTCTAAATCAAAGAAAGGATTTGCCCTGGAAATTGCAATGCAAGCAATTGTGTGAAGGACTTTAAAGGTTTAATGTAATACAGTTTCCTCAAATTAACTGTATTCAGTTCATTTGTTAATAACTCAAAAATAAAAGCTAACAAGACCACTCTCCATGAAGCTCATAAACATGTCACTTGTGGCCTGCGACATTATGATTGTTTCTGTATGAGATGCGGCTGACAAATTCATACACCAGAAGCATATACAACCTCTGTCAATGAACAGAAAACACTGTCTGTTGGAGTCATCTGAAGCACTCAACACAAAGCAAGTACTTACTATATCTTCCAAACTGTGATAATGCCTCCATCTGCTGGTAAAAACACGAAGGCTACATGTTCATGCATATAGGGATGCATGAAAGCCAGTGTTGGGCATGTTATTTTAAAAAAGTTATTAGTTATAGTTACTTGTTACATCTAACAAATAGTAACTGAGTTAGTGACTGAGTTACATCATTATAAAAGTAACTCATTACCAGGGAAAGTAACTATTGTGTTACTTTAAAAACAAAAAAACAAAGTTCAGACATGTCAAATAACTTGGATGCCCCCAATATTAAATATGTTAAATTAATGAAATTTAAACGAAATAAGTAACATTTTTTTTCAGACTAGTATTAAATATCTGATATCCTGTATGTATATAAAGCTTTATGGCACAGATTTTTAAATATCTAAAGGTACATTTAGCATCAGTCGGTCAAGCATTATATAATACGATATTATGGTAATTTAGCATTAAACTTTAGTAATTAGAACTAAAGTAATTAGAATAACCATGTATGAATGCATATTTGTCATTCTGAACTTAAGACTGATGGTGGTGCTAAAGATACTGTTTGTAATTTCGTGTTTCTGTAAAAAAAGGGGGAAAACGAAATATAAAACTGATAAGATAACAAAACTACTACGAATTCTAGTACTAATAACAATATTAAACGGACTAAGAAATAATGAGCTGCTGGGTTTATGAATATTATTCACGTTGTCTGCGTTCGCTCAAACTGATTTGCTGAAATCAAAAGAGGGACGATAATTGGTGAGCGCCAGCCAATGAGATTGCCGTTTGAGCATTAGTTCCGCCTACCGGAAAAACCGGCTGTTCTTAAAAGCTGATGAATTCGGAAAGAACTCCGTTATTTTGACAGGAAAATACAACAAAGTATATGGTTTACATGGTGCACGTCAATTCTGCATGTTATAAGACTCTCTCGCTCTGTATCTTTCTTTTCGTGTGTATGAGAAAAAAACGACGGACTCTTCTTCACACTACAGTTTACGGCTCGTCAAATACAGGTAACGTTACGCTGATAAACTAAAAAAAAAAATTATAATAATATTATAACGTTAATAGATTATAGTATTGCACTGAGGAAACAGTAATTCGTTTGATTACTCGTTACTGGAAAAAAAAAGAATAATAATAACGCTGTTAGTAACACCGTTATTCCCATCACTGATGAAAGCAAACAACCATGCTAAAATGGTCAAAGTACTTGGTTAAAATTATATTTTATTAACCAAAGCACATACTGAGGTATTATTCCATAACAGATATTCTGAATAATATTAAACAGAAGTGTGCCTGTCCACAAAGACAAGCAAGGATGTTAAAATCGACTTGAAATTGTGTTTACAAATTATTTTAGAGTAAAATAGGAACATTTATTAAATAGAAAATACTGAGTGGGATATTATGTAATCCACCCGAAACTGAGTGGATTGTGAAAAAGGGGCGTTACATACCTAAATGAGTCAGGCGGTTAGAGATAAGTGGAAAACAAAGAGGGCTTGGCCTTTGATAAGATAAAAGTAATTTCCGAGACGTTACATGTTATAACATTTTCATAAAAGATTATTTAGACTTATGAATTGGGACATGGAGGAACATCAGTTTGTGGTAAATAAAGTCAATTTTGTGCATGTTTGATGAAACGCCACTGAAGTGTGAACCAAAGCAAGTGCAAAAATAGTTCCATGAAGACATTTTCAAGAACACTCCACAGCATAAAGTAGCTCTTGTATTCATAAAGTCCAGTGAATGTCAATATTTATCCAGATGAATAATTATATATGTTGCACCAGGCTTATCCAGTCTCATTCAGTGTCTGATCCAAAGCCCATTTCCTCACTCAGGCCAGTTTTATTGCTCCTAAGAAGGTGGAATCCCCATCTAGAGAGATATTTGCGTTGGTACGAGGTATCAGAAGCTCCAGTCTGTCTCCAGAGTCCAGCTTCACTACGCCTGCACATCACATGCTCAGTTACATTCATGTCTAATAATAGGTACAATATATATTTATCCTTACTGTACAGCATTGCCCTTTCCGTATGAGACATTTTCATCAATACTATTATTCTCAGTATGTCATGATACACAATTTGAAAGAAAGAAAGAAAAAAAAAAGACATTGCCCTGCACATTTTCTTTTCTGTGCTATTCCTGGACTTTCAGACTGTGCCTCTAGTTTGTGGTCTAGTTTCTGTAACATGTCTGAGTCATAGTTCAACCCAAAACCACAAGAAAAAAAAAAATTATATATATATATATATGTGTATGTATGTATATATATATATATATATAAAGAAATAACCTGGGAATTTGTCTGTATTTTTTTTTTTTTCCAGGGTGTTTTCTGCATTTTTTCTAGATAGGACAGTGAAGATTGACAGGAAGCTAGTGGAATAGAGAGAGAGGGGGGTGGGATCGGGAAAGGTCCACGAGGTGGGATTCGAACGCGGGACGCAATTGCGCCATATGTCAGCGAGCTGCTCACAAGGCTTTCGGCGTCGACTTGTCTGTCATTCTTAAAAAAGTACTGACAATACACTACCAGTCAAAAGTTTTTTAACAGTAAGATTTTTAATGTTTTTTTAAAGCAGTCTCTTCTGCTCACCAAGCCTGCAGTTATTTTATAGGACGTACAGCAAAAACAGTATAATTTTGAAATATTTGTATTATTCAAAATAACTGCTTTCTATTTTAATATATTATATCTGTGATCAATCAAAGCTAGATTTTCAGCATCATTATTCCAGTCTTCAGTGTCACATGATCCTTTAGAAATCATTCTAATATGCTGATTTGCTGTTCAAGAAACATTTTTTATCATTGTTTTTATCAAAATTGAAAACAGTTGAGTAGTTTTTCTTTTCAAGATTCTTTGATGAATAGAAAGATCCAAAGATCAGCATTTATCGGAAATAAAAAGCTTTTGTAAGAGTATACACTATACCATTATAAAAATTAATACTTTAATTTAGAAAGGATGCTTTAAATTGTTCAAAAGTGCTTTAAAATGTTACAAAAGATTTCTATTTCAGATAAATGCTGTTCTTCTGAACTTTCCATTCACCAAAGAAACCTGAAAAAAAATTCTACTCAGATGTTTTCAACATAATAATAATAATAATAATAATAATAATACATGTTTTTTTTGAGCAGCAAATCAGAATATTAGAATGATTTCTGAAGGATCATGTGACTGGAGTAATGATGCTAAAAATTCAGCTTTGAAATCACAGGAATAAATTACATTTTAAAATATATTCAAATAGAAAACACCTATTTTAAATAGTACAAATATTGCAAACTGTTTTTGCTGTTCAGGCTTGGTGAGCAGAAGAGTCTTATTTGAAAATCATTAAAAGACTTTTCATCACAAACTTTTGACTGGTAGTGTATTTATACATTATTTCAGAGTATTTACAATTTAAATATATATTTAAAACAATGTAGTCAGCATTGCTGACTTTTCATGCTCACCTCCAGTGTAGCAAGTGTTGAAGTGGTTGACTCGATTCATGCTCTGAATACAGCGGAACAGAACGACGTGCTGACTCTCGTCTCCCACGACGTTCTTCTTTATACGAATCACGATGTGGCCCATGGCGAACGTGGAGTCTGTGTAGTAAACCTGGGAAAAGGAGAGCTTGAAATAATGAGGGAAAAACACTGAGCACGGTGTTGGGATGTTTCAAAGATCATTTATGAGTCATACATATGCCATACATTGAGAATTGATATACCTGACTATAGATAAAGAAGAATCCTTCCTCTTTGACTAAAATGGTGCCCTGCTCTTCCTCCAGAGCCGAGCCACGCTTCAGTCCGACTTGCCATGGGATGGCTGTGCATATTTCCAAAGCAAACTCTGACAAAAAAAAAAGAAAAAAAGAATCACATTGTATAAATTAATAAGAAATTCCCACCTATATATAATGCTATTTTAACACCGGGATTTGTCTGATGGATATGCAGAGTCGTAGGTGCTACATTTATGCAGCTTTCCTGTTTTATACCTCACCATGCCAAGATTCTGGACAGACATCATAATAAATGAAATGTTGATTGATTTATCATTGTGATGCAACAAAGTTGCAGATGTTCAGAACATGTCATTGCAGGCCAGTAATTACAAATGCTCTGTTTGGACTGGGAGTTCAGTTTTGAGTTCTGAAAGTTACAGTGTGTTTTCATAGTACAATGAACGCTTTCATGGCACTAGCAAAAGCAAGGTCATAACTGATAAGAGGAATTGCTTGAAAGTAATTTAACTTAAGTCTATGCCAAATGTCATGGTATAAAAACACTACAAATGTACACACTCCTCCAGTACCTTTCTGGAAAGTTTTCTTCTTGTTGTTTGCCATCATCTGTAAGCAGGGCTGGGATTCTGTGGAAAGATATTTTCATAGGAGAAAACAAGAAAAACAAACAAACATGTAATCAATTTATTGTGAACATAAATGTATTCTTATTACACAATTAAATGTATTGTCTGTAAGAGATGACAATGATTATGGCGGTGCAACTATAATAATAATAATATAAAGGTTTCACATTCAGTGACTCATAAAGCGACAGGATATGCAAATGTCTAATGGTGCGCTTTTGCACATTGTGCATGTTTTTATTTATTGAGTGGTTTTAATCTTACACCATCTGTGCAATGCATCATTCCTGTCAGTATACACACAAAAAGAAAACCACAGCTCTTCTCAGTTAACACTCTAAAAAGAAAAGACAAGACGAGCATCACGGAATAAGCAGAAGTGTGGGCTTGCCTGCTTTGTTTGACGTGTGACCCAGGCTCCTTTTTGACAGGACAGTGTGCTCTGTCACGGTATCATCCATCTCAGTCTTTTGCAGATACTGTATACAGACAACCAGAAATCCTGCTGAATAAAAACAGCTCAAACATTTTATACAAGCTTAAGTTTCAAGACGGTCTGTTATTGGAACGGAACTGATAAAGCTGGTTATTGTGTGTGGTAGATTATAATGGCCACTTTGACCAGTATAAAAGTGCCAAAAATATAAAGTCCAACCAAAAATTATTCATACAATGACCTGACCATGTCTTAAGTGTTTTCTTCTTTAATGGACTACTTGCACAACTACTTCCGCGTTCTACTTATTGCGTTTCGGGAGTTTCCGGTTAGCGTTCAGCGCACCTACATACAGACAGTTTCTCCTGAGAACGCAGATTATTACTACATTTTAGGGCTGGCATTTCTTTAAAAAACAATTAATCATATTCTCTGCGTTAACATGAATCATATGAACGTGCCCCATTCTCAAAGAAGTATTTTTCTTTTACTGACCATATTTCATACCTGATGAATGTACAGTTTTAAATGAGTTTGAAATTGAAAATGAGTATTAAATTAAATTACGAAAATTAACCATGCTTTTACAATAGTAAAAGTGCAATGTTTTTTTTCTATTTTTACCATTTGTATAACAACACTTTTACTACAAATAGCCTACCATCGTTAAACTATGGACAGTGTAGTAAAACCCGAGTTAATTTGTGTTTATATGGTTTAACTTCAATTGCAATTTTTGGTTTTATTTGGATAAAACCACGGCTAATTTGTTTGTGTGCGTTGGTGCTTATTCCGAGCCCCTACTGCTTACTCCATTGTTTAAAATGGCTGAATGAATGTGCGGCATTTAAATAATTTTTAACAGTAACACACTGACAGTGCGACTATGAATATTCAAATTTTGGCATTTGGCTACATACAGTGAAATGATGATAGAATATGACAGAATAGTGACATATTTAATACAGATAAATAAAGGTTCATTATGATCTTATTTATCAGATCTCATAAAGTGCAGGGTCGTGATTAGGCCACTATAGAGCACTGACACCCTGTGGTTCATGTTCCGTTGAGTTTGGAAAATTCTGTTCTCAGTAATCATCAGAATATGTCTTCTCATGTCTCTGAAAATTTCAGAATTAAAAATCATCTTGCGAACTCTCATTATATTAGGTGTTTAAGTCAACTAGATTATTACAGCGCATTGATAATGTACATAACCGGAAATAACTGAGCCGTAAGATTTTAAAATGGAAGTGCGTCACAATTCTCAGTAGTCTATTGCTAATGCAACCTTTTTATACCACAGACTGAACAAAATTAAGCATTTCTTGGTAATTGGTCAAAGTATTGATAGTTGTGTAAATACTGTCAAACTAATAGTTGTCTCAATTTTTGGTTGATCGTAATCCATTACATACCTTTCTATCAAAGTTATCTGACATTATCAAGATGAATTTGTTCTGACACAATTTGATTCTTGCGTTCTTGTCATATTTTATTACCAGTTTTCAAACTATAGTGAACAAACTGATAATGTAAGAAATGTTAAAGGTGTCTGAACAAAACTTTGGTTTGACTGTACATATAATCAGTTACTAACCAGCTTTGTTGATGATGAACTTAGTCACTGTTACTGAACTGAACTACATTAACAGTGAGCTTAATACAGATATTATTAGTTTCATAACTGATGAACTGCAACATTAACACTGTTAATTTCCTGTTTAGAGGACATGCGTTCTCCAACAAGCATTTGGACTCTTGACCCCACACTTAAATTAAATTTAGCGAGATACAACCCTTCAGGAAATTTAGATTTGTTTTAAACGTACCATATTGACATATTGATCATAAAATGTATTTGTGACAATTAAGTTCTATCAAATTTAAACCACATAACATTTTAGAAGAACATTTGATGTACATGTATTGTGGTCCAAACCTCAATTCTCTCTTTGTTCTCTTCTTCTTCCTGCTCATGGGTTTGTTTTTCTGCCCCATTCATAGGTTCTTCTAGTTTCCCGCTTTGCTCCTCTCTCTTACGGACCACCTCGGCTTTCAAGCCCTCCACCTCAGCCTGCAGGGCCAGCACATGGTACAAGGAGATCACAGACAGGGAAGAGGAGGTGATGGCAGCAATCACCAGCACTAGAAACAGCCAGGGTAACCTTCTCCGTTCCCCCCGACCTGGACCAACATCTTCAGCAGGCATGGTGGAAACAAACTTTTAGAAAATACAGTTGTTAGTGAATAGATGTAGCATGAATGCCATACAAACAGATTCTGAAGAAGCTTTAAAGATCTGAACCCACCTCAAAACATGACTGGATCTTTACAGTGAGAGGTTTCTACTCAGAAAGAAGCTTGTCTGGAGTTTTTCATTATGCCTGCCGAATCCAGTTCATCTTCATATGGCATGAACGTTCCCCTAAAGCTCTTAGTACACATTTCTTTCAGACAAATCCTAGATCAGACTCTTATTTGTAACTACCCTTCCTCTTTAAGCTGATATTTGTTGATGTGGAAAAGAGGAACACTCCTGGAATCCACAGTTTAAGTCAAACTAAGTACAAAAGCAGCTCTGCTCAACAAATACGTCCTGTCTGGTACAATTCTCCAGCTAACCGTCTGGTTTTTGTGTCCCTTTCCTGCCAAGCTGTCCACACCCACCGTATTTAACACTGCACTGCAACCGAAAGTTGCTTTGTCACCACTTACTTTGTGGCTGTTCCGACAAACTGCGTCAAATGTGCAAAGATACACAGCAGATAAATGAAAATGTCAGATTTGTTCATCATAAATCAACAGCACATAAGAAAGTATATAAATGATGGGGACAAGCAAAACGAAAGCTATTCTTGGTACAAAATCTAAAAGAACAAACAAAAACACATCAGTTTCGTTCTTTTTAAAGTGGAGTTTCCACATTGAAAACCAGAAACAGGAACCAGTGTCTTGAAAGTACGACTCTTGCAGCCAAATTATCAGAAGGGTTTGATTTCTTTATTGCATGTCACCACACAGAAAATAGAAAGTGTGATTCAATCGTATGTACATGAACAAATGATTCGAATAGAAAATCCATAGCTCAAAACACAAATGTCAAAAGAATAGGAAAACCCTCCTTGCACATTCAGAACTGAATCTTTCCGCTCTGCTATTTACTGTAAAAAGCAAATATAAAACATGAGCAGCACTTTATATTATTTCATATATTCAGTTTATGAACAAGATGAAATGAGATTTCAACATACAAACTAGCCCCAGAGAATGGCCAGAACATGCCAACGGTGTGTGTTAGTCAAATCTAGTAAACTCTAAAGTAGTATTTTGATTATTTGATCATTTTTCAGCATCTTTGTTTCAAGGTTTACACTCAACCACACAGACATTCAATAAGGTATCATGGCACGTCACTTTGAGTTCAACTAAATGAGACATTGCAAATTTGAAAATATTTCTTATAAGGTTTAGAGGCAGTTCTTCTTATGAATTAGGCCTATATGATCGATAATGACCATTACGAATATTTCTTTTAAAATCAAAAGCTCAACAAACTGACATACAAAAGCATCTTGTGTATTGAAACCATCCAAAAGCCAACTTCCTGGGAACTTCTTCCACTTCTCACTCAATTACAACAGTCCTGTTACTACGTTACTACTAACCAAAAATAATACAAGACATAACTGAAGACAACTAGAGCTCAGCTGTGCTACTATACAATCTTTTAATTACCCTTGAGAACGTCAAGTCCCGAAAGGTGGACTTTGGAAGCCTGACATAACCTCTGGTTTGAAAATAGCAATATTTGCATGCAAACTGACATAGGATCACTCTGCCGTGGAATCTGTCATCTTAAAATTCACAGGCAGTTTTCACGCACTACAACAGACGTGAGCGTAAAAGTGCATCAGAGCTAAACGAAATGTGCTGAGCATCTAAAGCATGCAATAATTACAGACTTGGATGTGCATCGATTCAACACTACATAATGGGTCAGGTTTGCAAAGTCCACCGTTCACCTTTTAACGGGTGCTTGACGGTCAACCACCAATGTGAGACTACAGAAACACAAACCTCATGTCTTTACCCCCAATTCAATACATTAAATAGTTGAAAGAATGAACATTTTGCCAGCATTTACTCTTCTTTCTTCTGTGGAACACAAAAGGAGACGTTTCAAAGAATGTGCTGGCTGCTCTTCAAGTGCAATGAAAGAGGACAGAATCTATATTCCAATTTCTCTCTGAAATTTTATTTGTTCTTCACTGAATCATCATGAGAGAACATTCTGGATGAATCTGTTGAACTATGTTGAAAAGGTTTCAGAATTCTGACAGATTCAACGCACTGAGTCTCCAGTCAGTTTAATCTGTCAGAATCTTTGCATCATTTTTAGTGAACAGCAAAACTTCTCAGCTGCCTTTCACTGTATGACTTCAAAATAGAAGTCATATGGCCAAATTTTAAGATACTTAGACCTGCAACTGCATGGGAAAAGTGACTCAAGTACTCTTCGAAATGTCTCCTTTCACTGAAGAAAAAGTAAATGATGGCAATTCTCATTTTTGTGTTAATTAATCCTTACATTGTTGTGAATGTTTCTGCTTTTGAGGGGAGCTGCATGAAAATGGATGTGTGACACAGCGCAACAGTCACCAATGGGCAGGTTTTCCAACATGATCCAAACAAAACAGGTCATTTGTAAAGATGACGTTAAGCACTTGACCGTATTAAAAGAAGGGAAAGATCTTATTTACAAGTTGTGCAAATGGACTGTGCTTGGAACACTGTCAAGCAGCTGCTATGTGCGATTGCGCTCTTACTTTCAGAAGATCACTAAGCCTGAGAGAGAGTAAACATACTTTAGGCTTGTGGTGTTGGAATTTTCATACAGTGCTCACAGTGAACTGCAGCCTACATGAAAATTAGTATAGAAATCTATACTTCTCACACACAGCTCCATATGCAAATCCAAAACATGGGATCAAACCACAATGAGCCGATTTCCTGAGTGGATTTTTAACCTTCAGTAAAAAAGAAGGCAGTGTGATAAATAAAGCTCCAACACGTTACAGCCGGACACAGAAGATTGAATGCATGAAATGCCATAGACAAAGATGTGTGAACTAGGATCAGTTGCCCCTGGTCCATTTAACTGTATTCACTGGATATTAAAAGGCAAAAAATAATTTTAATGAGCCCTCTGTTTTGCTTAAAAAAAAAGAAAAAGAAAAAGAAAAAGTTTGTATATATTACATATAAACAAAATAAATACAAATAGTTTGTTTGAGTTATTTTAGTAGTCTTGAAACCTAGGAGTTTTTGTATGGAAGCCTGTTTCCGCCACTGAATTAAAAAAAAAAAGAAAAAATACTGCAACTTTTTATCTGGCAATTCTGACTTTTTTCCTCACAATTGCAAGTTTACATCTTTGTAAACTTTTTTTTTCTCAGAATTGTGACATAAACTCACATTTCTGAACAATTAAGTCAGAATTGTGTGATATAAACTCACACCTGTGACTTTTTTCCTTGCAACTGCAAGTTTACATCTCGCAATTCTGACTTTTTTCAGAATTGTGAGATATAAACTCGCATTTCTGAGAAAGTTAAAATTGTGTGATATAAACATGCAATTGCAAGTTACGAAGACAGAACTGCAAGACAAATTCGCAATTCTGAGAAATAAAGTCAGAATTGCAAGATATGAACTCAAAATGTCAACTTTTGTCCTCAGAATTGCGAGTTTATATCTCACAATTGTGACTTTTTTTCATGCAACTGCAAGTTAAGTCAGAATTTTGAGATATAAACTCACCATTCTGAGAACACTGGGTTTTTTTTTTAATTGTGAGTTTATATCTCACAATTCTGAGGAAAAAAAAATCAGAACTGCAAGATATAAACTCACAACTACAAGAAAAAGTCAGAATTGTGAGATACAAACTCACATTTGTGAGAAAAAGTCAAAATTCTGAGTTTTCATTTTGTAATTTTGACTTTATTTCACACAATTGTGAGTAATTAAATCAGAATTGTGAGATATAAACTCGCAATTCTGAGAACATATCAATCTTTTTTTTCAATTGTGAGTTTATATTTCACAATTCTGAGAAAAAAAGTCAGAATTACAACATATAAACTCACAACTACAAGAAAAAAGTGTGAGATACAAACTCGCATTTGCGAGAAAGAAGTCAGAAATGTGGGTTTTTATTTTGCAATGATGAGAAAAAAAAAATTGAACTGTGAGATAAAAAAGGTCCTTTTAATTTTTTTAAATTCATTGGTGGAAAATTGGCTTCCATATTTTTTGCAATAGTAGTTTGTCATTTATGAGTAAAATAAAATTTGTGGTTAACAAATTACATACAGTCATACTTCAAATGTGATTTTTTAATCAGTTTTGTTTTTTTAATGTGTAAGTGTCAAATTAAAGTATTTTTTAGCAACTTTAACATTACTGTTACCAACTTATGTATGTAATACAAGTGGTGAAACAAACGTGACAGTCTCCTCATATAATGGTAACCACAGACATTATTTTACTTATGCATTTTAAACCACTATTCTAAAACCGTCTAGACTGGAGAATTCAAGCTAAGACGGAAGTTCTGACCATCGTGATTAGGCAAATAACTATTTCCAATTACATTTGGATGTGGTGGGGCTTTCAATATACTTTTGAAGTTAGAAATGGTCAGTAAATAAAAAAGAACTGAGAGGGCATTAAATCTGAGGCAGATGCATTCATACTTGATATAAAAACTGACAAAAAAATATTCTGAAGGCTTAAAAAATACAGCCTTTTCTATTAAATAAATGAAACTGCAAATAATGAATTCTTGGTGTGTGATCAATGGAAAGAAAGACCTTAGGAAGTTGGGGAGAAGAGAAATAATAAAAAAGAGAGAATAAATTGTACATTCTATCTGAGAGGGTCCATATTTAGAACAGTCAACAATAGTTACTGTTCTAGATTATGGTGACGTTAGCCGTCCCCTGGGCCGTCTCTTCTCGGGCATGGCTTTTAAGAAGCTCTTTCATAAACTGCTCTAGGGCGGCAAAATAACCCTGGCACTGCCAGGTGTCATTGTGCGTCCCCTCGGGAAAGATGGCGAGGCGTTTAGTCCGAGACGGCGACAGCTCGTACAGCTGTTTCATCATCACCGGAGGGATGAGTTGGTCTGATAAGCCCGAAATGAAGAGAGACGGCATACGGCACAGCGCCACATGTCTATAGGACAGAAACTTGTTCTTGTAGCACCAGAGCGGTAGGTAACGCATGGGGAAGAAAGAGAACAGCGTGGCCGCCATGTGCGGGATGCTCAAGAAAGTGTTCTCCACCATGATGGCGGCCACTCGATGCGGGTTACACGATGCCAGACGGATGGCCACGGCGCCACCCAACGAGCGGCCGAATAGCACCACCTTGGTCTTGTCAATGTCCGGCCGGGTCATGATGTAATCCAAGGTGGCCTCGGCGTCCTGGTATAGGCCCTCTTCGCTAGGTTCTCCTTCGCTCTTTCCGTAGCCTCTGTAGTCCAGCAGTACCACGTTGGCCTTCAGGTTGACTAGCATGAGCAGTGCGTTCGGGACGCGGTGGCCGATGTTCCCCGCATTGCCGTGGAAATATAAAATGGTGGGAGCAGCGGCAGGGTTTTCACCAGTGTAGCGAAGCAGGATGAGGTTGAGCCGCACGCCGTCTTTGGTGCGGATGTACACGTTCTCGTGGGGAATTCCCGTCGGCATGGGGACGTAAAGCCGCGAGGATGAGGGCTGGTCAGGAAAGTAGAGCAGCACGTCCTGGAACTTGTACAGGATGCCGGCCACAGAGGCCAGGATGAGTCCCAGCAGGATGAAGCCTCCGTACAAGTGGAAGGTCAGAATGAGGGCCAGCAGGGAGACACGGCAGACTCCCCAGGACCAGGCGCACATGGTCAGCAAACACGCCTCCAGTGCCCCCCATAACCTCCATGGCTTCTCCATGACAACCGGGATGACAAGAGTCTCCGAACTCA
Source organism: Labeo catla (assembly GCA_012976165.1). Classification (NCBI taxonomy): domain Eukaryota; kingdom Metazoa; phylum Chordata; class Actinopteri; order Cypriniformes; family Cyprinidae; genus Labeo; species Labeo catla. Next base: position 208,825 of record VONZ01000708.1, on the reverse strand, counting down.
CTGCAGGCGTAATCTGGGGAAACACAGGAGTTAGGTTTGCAGGGTTGCGCTGTATTATTATTAGAATTTACTATAACGTTTAGAATTTTTTTCTAAGAATGCCACTGTATTTGTACTTGTTGCATTATTTTTAATTATATTATTTTAAAATGTAATAAAAAAAGATATGCCTCAATGGCACATGTGTCTTCCTATTTTCACCCCCTTCTTACAGTAAGATATGGCAGGCCAAAACAATGGTCATAACAAGCCAACTTTGATCTCAAGATGAGGAAGAATTTTAGAAGTCAGTGTAAATTGCACCTTTTCCTTTTGTTTGGAGTGTTCGGTGACTTCGGCCATGAAATATACATCACTATGCCTTTAGGTTCGGTATCTTTAGGTTTGCGGTCAAAAATGCCAGTGTGAACACTAAACGGACCACTACCAAATGCATCATTTTCCTTTATTGTTCTGGACCAAATAAACCAAACAAACCAAACTGCAAGTGTGAACACACTAGGGGTGTAACGGTACACCGGTTCGACAGTCACAATTCGATACAATTTTGGTACAACAGAAAAAATAAAAAAATAAAAAATCTACTATGCTAAGTTTCTTTTCATTTATTTTAAACAGACAGCAGTACAAATTACTTTTTTTTTTTTTTTTTCACCTACATGTAAAAATACTAAATATTATATCAAATTAATGTCTGCAGTACATATATACATACATAGAATAAATACTTGAAATATATTTAATTTAGTTAACTGATAGACAAGGGGAAAAAAACTGTGACACGTAACGTAGCATATATTTGCTACAGAAACGAAACTCAAATGGCAGAAAGCGACATTCTATTTTTTTTTTTTTGTTTAAGTTGATTTTGCTGGTATGAGGAAAGTTGAAGTAATCACGCCGGCACACACAAAAACAAAACATTTCAGTTCCAAGCTTTTAGCATTGCTAACTTGACAGCACAGTTAGTACTTTATTCGTTGTAAGGCCTCATGCACTGAACCGAGATGCCCGTACTGTGACGGTTTGGTACGAATACATGTATCATTACACCCCTAGAACACACCCTAACTTATCCATTGGGAATTGACTGGATCATGAAAAGTGGCCAATCACTAGAAAGTTACAAGCCCGTGAGTTTGATTAAGGTTGGAGTTAAACTCTGCAGGAACGTGGACCTTGAGGGCCAGAGTTGAGGTCCCCTGCCCTAGACCTTCGCAATCAGGGAAGAGACATAAAGGATAATAGAGCATTAATGGGGGCTAGTGCTTTCGAGTGCACTGCCGCATTACTTTGCTGGCCAAAAGAGGTTTGGCCTCTTCTATTATGGTGTAGACTGATTGGAAAGGCACAAGAAGTTTTTTTTTTTTTTACACACTATCATTAGAAGGCAGTCTGAAGTATTAAAGCATTAGTTTGACAATATTTTGTGCTTACAAACTGATTCCAGAGACATATCAACAAAGATTCTGAACCCATAAAATGAAGCCTAGCCAGACATTCGTGGAGGCTGCGTGAGAGAAGAGGAACCTGTTCGATGAACATTGTACTGTGAGCAAAGTTGATGATTTTAGTTCACTTGGAGACATAAACAGCAGTCCCAGCCTCCTAAAAGTGTCACCTTAAACACAATTCAGACTTTTGAATTACCAAATTTCCCAGAGTCTTTTGTAATGACAGGGCTGGTTTCTCTATCTCAGGGTCCTGGAGGGTCGGTGTCCTGCAGAGTTTAGCTCCAACCCTAATTAAATACTGGGTGTATCTAAAATAGGGCTGTCACTTACAATTATTTTGGTAATTGAGTGATCAGTCGATTATTCTGACGATTAATCAAGTAATCAGATAATTATATATATTTTTAGACCTAAGTGAACAATAGCCTTTAAAACGTAAAATACATGTATTATAATCAATAGATCTAATGCACATTACGCATTATAACAAATGCCTGCAGAAGGCCCCGTTGGCCTGATGATTGTTTTTTTACACTTTACTACACAAACTAGTGTGCTTAATATTGACTCAACAACATTTAATTCAAATGCACACTTAATCTTTAATATTTGGCCATTTCTGTATGATAGTAAAGCTACAGCCACTGTAATTTCTTGAATAACTGTGTTCCCAGATGAACGTTATAATAAACCCAAACTCACAACAACATGCAGAGATGGAGTTTGAGACACTCCACACATGATAACGGTTTGTGTAGCAGCATTTACTATAACCGAAGCCCGCTGAGATGCAAGTACATAACCTACATGCATGTAAATAATTAAAGCGCATATATTAAACCTGCATCACATATATTTATTTTATTGAATCGTAGTGTTTGTGAATTCTTAATAGCATTATGCTTTATTATGATTTTAAATGGGTTTAATAATATGTGGAATGCGCCACTTCCAGTGTTTTGCAGATTACTCAAGACGGGCAAAATGCAATCAAGGCTTTTTTTCTGGGTACTCGAATAGAATCAAGGAATTGTACAGCCCTAATCTAAAACATATGATTGCAGCCTCCACTTTGTCCAAGGTGTTGGATGAAGCATTTGAAGTGCTGGTTGATTATTTTGGACATCTATCAAAGACATAGTCAGGTAATCAGTATCTATGCACTATTATCTGTAGAGCGATAAGATTGCTTGAAGCCATACTATTGCACAACATAACGGCTCCTGTCAATTTGAAAATGCTGACAAAATTCTTTTCCACATTTGGCTTTCCCAAAGTCATTTAGACAGATTATGGATCCAACTTTTTGTCACGTGTTTTTGTTTAAACACTTCATCCATGGCATACATAGTGTTAAGAGCATTACTTTAAAAGCAATGCTTCAAAATCACTCCAGGCCTGCTGAGCTGATGCTCGGGCATACTGTTCAAGGTCTGCTCAAAATTCTTAAAGACAGGAAATGTAAAATGCGCATTTGTCATGTTAACATTAATCATGTCTGAGAAAATGTACAACATGGAAACTGGCGTTGCACCTGCTGTGGTATGGTGTGAATTGTCTGTTACAGATAATAGAGTAGAGGCAGCTGTAGATGAAGACGGTCTAGTGCTAAGGAATTCTCCAACAATTTATGAGGTTAGAGAATTCAGGCATCTTAAAGAATTTGCCTTCTCATCTTTCTCATCTCTCATTTGCCCGATGAACATATGCAGGAGGTAGTGAACATTATTACTACATTCCCAGCCTTATTTTCAGATGTTCAGACTCAAACCACTATGCTGCAGAACAATATTAATATTGTTGGTGCAACACCTATAAAACGACATGCATATCAGTTCAATGCTATCAAAAGAGCTATCATGAAGGAAGAGACTGCGCTTCTGTTGATGAATGGATTGGCTAGGCGTAGCTGTAGTCTGTGGAACTCTCCACGCCTTTTAGCAAACAAACCTGATGGATCATTTCTGTGCTGTGACCATGCATGATCGTTATCTTCTTCCCAGGATGGAAGATTGTGTTGACAACATAGGACCTGCTGAATTTGTCAGCAAACTTGACTCAGAGAAGGATTACCAGCAAGTGTGGACAATCCTGTTTACTATTTTTCCCATAAGTACAACAGACATTAAAAGGAATCATTCTACAACTGAGAAAGAAACCTTGGTATTGTTACTCGCATTGCAATTTAAATTTTATCAGGCTCTTCTAATTTTCTGGGGCATTCTGATTGTTACATGCCACTGTCAATCATCATCAGGGGCTGGGTCCAGTGTGCTGACGTCAGCTTATAAAGAGGGCATGTCCTTATTTGTATATATGTGATATACATATTGCTGAATAAATAAGCTTTCCATTGATGCACTGTTTGTTAGGAAATTACAATATTTGGCTGAGATACAACTATTTGAAAATCAGAAAACTGAGGGAAAATCGCCTTTAAAGTTGACCAAATAAAGTTCTTAGCAATGCATATTGTTGACCAAATAAAGTTCTTAGCAATGCATAATATTAATCAAAAAGTTTTGATATATCTACGGTAGGAAATTTACAAAATATCTTTATTGAGGATGATCTTTACTTAATATCCTAATGATTTTTGGCATAAAAGAAAAATCGATCATTTTTGACCCATACAATGTATTTTTGGCTATTGCTACAAATATACCCGTGCTACTTAAGACTGGTTTTGTGGTTCAGGGTCACATATTTATTTCTTACTGTGCTGTATATCGTCCGATTTTATGCAAAGCACCATCCAGGGGCACCTAAATGAATGTATTAAGTGATGGAAAAGCCTGATGTTTTGCATAAAATAAATGATTTTATTTATAAATATACAGAATATAAATACTTTGGATGTTAAAATATGTCCTCAGAGCTGTTAATGTTTGTTCATGGGCAGGTTATGCAAGTTTTGATGTGAAATACAGGGCGGTGGTCAGTTCCCCATCTAACACGATTCCAGTTTGGGCACAAGAACCACAAGTGCCGTTACGGTGAAAACAGGAAAACAGAGGCTGGTCGATTACACTTGAATTACATCTGTTTAATGTTCCATTTTTACTTTTATTACTAATGTTTGTTAAATTAGTTTAAATATAAGCAATATGCATGTTCTACATATTAAAAATGATATAAAATATGCTATGCTATAAATGTTATAAATAAGGGAAGCTTTCATGCAAACCAGTAGTTGTGTGGAGTATTTTACAAAAGTTCAGAGGATTTAAGTTAAACTACTAAGGTAAAAATTAATGTATGACGTAAAAAAATAAGACAGTATTATAGTAAAAATGAATCAACCCAATAAGCTGGGTTAACAACCCAATTTGCTGAGTAAAATGAACCCAAAATGTGTTCTGTCCTATATTTACCCAGCCCTTGGGTGAAAAATAACCCAAATTGGGTTGTTTTTAACACAGTGTTTTTTAGAGTGTGTGTTTTGTCTTATGGTGGACTAATGTTGCTTTTTCCATTCCCTAAACCTTCACAAGCAGTGAAAGAACATACACTTGTAAAAGTGGAAATGCATTTTTGTTGTTTGTGGTTGCCAAGAAACATTACAACACAGAACATTAAAGAAACAGTTCACCCAAAAATAAACATTTTGTCATTTACCCTCCCAAACCTGAATGACTTACTTTCCTCTGACTAAAAGCATATATTTTAAGAAACGTCTTTTTTCCCTATTTAGTGAAAATCCATGGTGATCAAAACATTGGTCGATATGATATGATACGACATGAGGGCGAGTAAATGAAGACACAATTGCAATTTTTGTCCATATATATATATATATATATATATATATATATATATATATATATATATAGATATATATATATATACACACACACACACACACACATATATACATATACATATATATATATATATATATATATATATATATACACACACACACACACACATATACATATATATACATACATATGAAGAGTTCAGATGCAAAACCAGCTAAAAGCCATCTCAGTCAAAAATGAGACAATGATACTGAGTGAATGCTCCTGACACATAGTATACGTCCATCAAATACTTTTACTTCAAACTCGCTAAATTCCAGCCTCAGCCCAATCAGAAGTACCAGTACTTACATAGAAACCTCATACATCTGAGCCTGATAAAAATGCATTTTTTAAAGAAAGACGTCAGATGGATTTAGCTGGTTTTGCATCTGAACTCTTCATATATATATATATATATATATATATATATATATATATATAAATAATGATGGAGTGCCTGAAAACTATTACTGTGCTATTGTCCTAGTCAAAACTTCCCTGAGTGGCAACTAGGCCTAGTCTCCCTATCCCAAGTGTATTTTGTAACATATTTATGCACGTGTTCAAAAAGGTAGGCCTAAATAAAATGAATTTCCTGATAACACATTTGATAATGTAAAGCATATATATATATATATATATATATATATATATATATATATATATAGTTCAGATGCAATATAACTTGCTTATTTTACAACAGCTTTGAATGTGCCACATCCACTCAGAAAAAGCGTGAATCATTTGTTTTATAATATTAGTCTTACTGTTCTCTCTCTCTCTGTAAATTTCTAAATAGAAAGAGAAAATATTAAATTAGATAAAGTACTTTTCATCTGTAAAGTGCTTCATTCACTGGATTACCCCAAAACAGGCATTAACACACGGTTATGTTTAAAAAAAAAAAAAAAACTCCTAGCCCTACCACGACTTTTACTGAAATACCGTGGTATTACCCTCTGTAATGCCACGGCATCACTTTTTGCAGAAGAGAGTGGGTGCACATATACATTGTATCTAACACAGAGATAAATTCTTTACAGCAGGCTATTATCTGATGACACAACACTGTGCTGTCTAAAGCCCTCAAGGTGTTTAGGGACCAAGTCCAGCCTTGACCAATCAATTACGCTGGAATGCAGATGAGGATCTGTATTCACTCATTCATCTAAGTTATACTGCACACAGATCAAGCTGTTTTCCCAGATCAACATAACATTCGCCATGCAACGTCATAAAAAAAAGAAGCTGTACCACGATCTGACCCCAATATGAAATCATACAGTAAAACACTGTCAGCAGATCCGTACTAAACCCCGCGCGTTTTGTTTTTCATCCCGCTGTTGACATCGTGAGAGAGAGAACACCCTGAAGTCCAAAACCAGCTGACACGAATCATAAACGTACGGATGACAGATTGATGTTGACAGCAGCTTTTTCCCTCTGGACTTCATGTACTGCACAGCTAATACAGCTGCTAGCAATGTCTACCACACATCTGCTGACAGTCTGATACAAAACTACTCACATCTATCGCATTCTTCAGCGGCACATCTTCAGAGAGCTGAGCTTACGAGCAGGTGAAACGGTCATCTATACGAACATCCCATAAAATAACAGCTGATCCACTCTGGCTAGCAGCAAATCTAGCCGGACTGCTGCTGTACACTGGTGTCGCTTCTAGGAAGTTCCGGGCGGAAACAGCGGAACCTTCTGCTGGAGTACAATATGCGAGTTCAACATGTTTACTAGTGTTTATTATTGTTTATTATTAACAAATAGCGTATGTATCCAATAACATTGCTATTAACACACCGTATAGTATTTACACACTGAAATGTATTTCGCTATGTTGAAATTACCTGACCCATTGTGTTTCACTAACCGTCATAAAGCAGAGAAGCAAACTTTTTAATACAAGGGACCAAAAATCATACTTGATTGATATTTTTTCCCTTCCTCTTGTGATATGGCAGTCAAGGGTCATCGGTGGGCCCTGGTTTGGGCATCTCTGTCACAGAGAATCCTCTTGCTCATTGGCTGCTGATCGATGTCGATAGATGGCAGTGCAACTTCTGTGATATCAGTACTGAAAGTTGAGCTGTAATCGGGCCTTAAAAGTTGGGCCCGACATTGCCCGAGCCCGACAAGTATATTTTGATTGACAGCTTTTTAAAAGCCCGAACCCGTTTACAGCCCGATATTATTCAAATATGCGCAAGCACACAGCTCGTTTGCCTTTTGTCAAGAATGAGTCATTTATACATGTTTTAACATAATTTATGAATGACTAACATAGGCTATAGGCCACTTGGAAGTTGGAACAAAGAAATATAATAAGTCCTCTGTAACATCGTAACATCTTATCACTCTAAATAGGCGTACACTCAGCCTATAAATAGGCCAACGCTTCAATAAAAAAGACTCTTTCTTAACAAATTAAATTAAGATAAGTTCTAAATTAAGATGGGTTTTTGGCAATAACGAAATCAGGGGCGTAGATTTAGGGTGGACGGAGGGGATGTGTCCCCACCAATATCCTCCGACCATTGAAATGTCCCCACCAATAATTTAATCCACTTAAAAAAAAAAAATCGTGCTGTCAACATTAACCTAGACACGCAAAAAGGGATAAATCACGTTCTCTCCTTGAGTCCTCCCGCCCCCAAAACACATATGAACATTTTGATTGGCTGTGCCTTTCCCTGCTATCATGTGAGAGGCTATGGCTGCGTTCAGATACAAGCAGCGCCAAATGCAGTGGATTTTTTTTCCCGTGCAAGAAGGTGTGTTGGGTGACATACATGTGAGGATGGCGGCAGCAAAAAAAGAAGCTGGACATAAGGAGCTTTTTTTTTTTTAAAGAAAAGTGTAAGTCACTTCAAGTTCGCTAGTGAATCCATCAAAGTCCATCAAAGTAACGACAACAGTTAACGTTAATGCTAGTGGGTTTTTGGTCATAGGTCCCCACCAATGTCCAGAGCAAATCTACGCCCCTGAACGAAATTAAGATAGTTTCACCGCGGTCCTGCGCTCACTGATGGTGCGTCCAGCAGCACTGAACACCCTTTCACTGCTGCTGCGACTGGCCGGTACTGCATAGTACTGATCTAACTAATTTTGCCAAAACGTAATCACCAGAGGCAAGCCTCCGTTTCACCTCCTCAGCATCCATTTTCGCATCTTTCTCACGCTAATCGAAACGCATCACATTACCGCTAATTTACCGGGGAAGCCGGAGCGGAAGCCCGAGCCCGGCCCGAGCCCGTGTAAAATGATATAAATTAAGCCCGAGCCCGACCGAACCCGTCGGGTCCCGTCGGGTTTCATCGGGTTTCATCGGGTTCGGGTAAAGATCTTCAGCTCTAACTGAAAGTACCTGAAAACTATTACTGTGCTATTGCCCTAGTCAAAACTTCCCTAAGTGGCAACGAGGCCTAGTCTCCCCATCCCAAGTGTATTTTGTAACATATTTATGCACGTGTTCAAAAAGGTAGGCCTTAATAAAATGAGTTTCCTGATAACACATCTGATAATGTAATGCATTTCCTGATAATACATCATAATAAATCACAACTGGTAACTTACTGTGATAGATAGATAGATAGATATATAGACAGACAGACAGACAGACAGATAGATAGATAGATAGATAGATATATAGATAGATAGATAGGTAGATAGATGCAATTTGCATTCAATGATTGTTCCTTTGAGCTTTTATAATTTGCATGTTTATTTTTCCTCATGCACAATCACAATACAATAGTATAGTAGTCAAAATGATAATTTGAATACACAAGTAACAAGTTTATGACATCTGATGTAGCGGAAAATTTATGTAAGCCTCGCATGAATGCTCAGTTCATTTAAAGAGAGACTGAGACATTGACTGACTTAATTGTCAGCTCTGGTACTGCATTAAAGAAAATCTTGTGTTAAGTCTTTTTAAAATTAAATTTGATTTAATGTGTAAAATATCAGGCTACTACTTATGATGATCCCAGAACAGGTGTTACTCACATAACACTGACATATAAAAATATCACTAACTGCTCTTCTCAGTCTTTATAAATAAACAGATATTTAGTTCCATATTACACTGTGATTACTAGAGATACTTTTGCTCTTTCTTGAATATTTGGTTTAAGAATTTTATAGGTAACTTTCTGTGCAAATCTATGCTCAAACAGGCATAACATGTGAGATCCACTTTAAGACTGTTGGCTTTACTTTTGTCCTGCTCTTTGTTACTTTTGTTAACCCTCAGGTGTGCCAGTCTGGTTGTTCAGGTTTAACCTGTAAGGCTTTGTAAGGTAACTTCAGACAGATAAACATGCATATCTCACTTTTATTTCTTAATTATATCATCCTGCATCATATTTGCTGAATGAAGCCCAACACGTTACTCATTTTGGAGTGCATCATGTCACACTTTCTCACAAAATATGATGCTTTTTGTAGCATTTTTTGCTTTTGACAACCATTTGTAATGTAAACAGGTCATGTTCTATCCCTTAATCATCATAAAACTGCAATGAAAACATGATTCCTATCTTCCTCTGAGTAAGGTTAGAACTATTCTTTGTTATTTTATTGTCAGCTGATTTTCATGTATGAATGATTCTGAAAACATTACTTTATGTCTAATCTTGATTTCCACTTTTTTCCCACTTCTTTTGAGACTGTAAGTTACATTTTGTACCTCTTGAATTCTTCCTTTTGTCATTAAAACAATAAAATATATTTTTAAAATAAAAATATAATATAAATCTTCATTCTCACTTTGTGGTGTGCGGAAAAATGTACACTACCAGTCAAAAGTTTTTGAGCAGTAAGATTTTTAATGTTTTTTAAAGAAGTTTCTTCTGCTCACCAAGCTTGCATTTATTTGATTCAAACTACAGCAAAAAGAGTAAAATTTTGAAATATTTTTACTATTTAAAATAACTGTTTTCTATTTGAATATATAAGCTCCAAGCCTTTGAATGGTAAAGTGTATAATGTTACAAAAGCTTTTTATTTCAGGAAAATGCTGATCTTTGGATCTTTATATTCATCAAGGAATCCTGAAAAAATGTACTCTGTTTTAACTGTTTTAAATGTTTCTTGAACAGCATATCAGCATATTAGAATGATTTCTGAAGGATCATGTGACACTGAAGACTGGGGTAATATTGCTGAAAATATATCTTTGATGACGGGAATAAATTACATTTTAAAATATATTCAAATAGAAAGCAGTTATTTAAAAAAGTAAAACTATTTCACAATATTACTGCTTTTGCTGTATTTTGGGTCAAATAAATGCAGGCTTGCTGAGACTAATTAAAAAAAAAAAAAAAACGTTAAAAATCTTACTGTTCAAAAACTTTTGACTGGTAGTGTATGTGGTGGAAAGTTTTATCAATTTATCAAACTATACAAAACAACTATATTTTGCCATTATATCAAAATATAGTTGTTTTGTTTAGTTATCTAAGCTAACTACGACCCCAAAAGCTAAATTACCCATAAAATAATGATGTATAACTTCTTTTGACCTAAAAAGTCACTTTGTCTGATTGACCACGCACTCAGAACGAAGCACCCAGACACAAATGAACAGACGATATTTGTTATTTCATCAGAACACAACTTTAATCATTTTAGCAGTATAATCATACCTTCGAAAAGATCATAACTTGTGAGATTGTTTTATAAATTATTTCATCAAAGTTGCTTGTAAAAAAATTAAATAGGTTACTGAACTAAATCATCTATAATATTACAATATACCGGTAGTATATAATATTATTATTTTTTTTTCAGTAGTCATAGTCATAATGTTATCTCTATATGCCTTTAAACCTTTCTCTTTTTTTCTTAAAGTCATTGCTTTGCACATACCATCACACACAGCATCACATCCCGCAGGTGCTGAGGGTTGTGACCAAGAGGACAGTTCTTGTGATGAAACCACTCCGCTCTCAGTATCCATCTCAGCACAAACCAACCAATGATCTCTGACACTTACAAAAGAGGATTTAAAAAAGGACACCAACTCAGAACACAAGGAAACCTCCAAATCAAACAGAGACACACATTGTTTAGCATTCTCGTAACGTATTTACAACAGAAAAAACAACTGAGGTCGAGGGCTGCATAGGTCCACAGGATTCAGAAAAGAAAGTATTTCTGCTTGCTAAGTGATTACGCAGTGTGGAATACTACTTACACAACTGGATCAGTACTTGGAAATGACCATAAAACATGTGCAAGCATAAAATACATCTTATAGTAGGTTTGGTGGTGTTTAGCGATATTAGCAGGCATCTGTTACATTCAATCTCGTTGGTCGCTGAGACAAACTGTGTGGTGATTGAATCCCAACAAACACAGAGAAACATGTTACAAACGTGACAAATCTGAGCAACCGCAATGCCGCTCTCCGTTTAGGAATATGTTTAGTCAACGCTTTGTTGTGAACGGTGTCGTTTGGTGACCGATTCAACACTTGCATTAGGCCGAATATCTATGAGGCAAACCGAATGTTTATACTGACATGAGTGTGAGTCGAATCCTTCCTGACTTGTGGAGTGTCACCAAGTATATATACAAAGCATGTATGTGCATGTATTATGATGTAGCAAATGAATAATAGTGCTACGCCACTGTCATTATCCCACCTGATCTCTTATCCGTCTTTCCTACATCGTCAGGCCCAGCTGGAGAGGCTAAATTAGTTTTGTTTGGAGATGAACAGAGGGAATCATTTCTGATCCGTCTGCTGTTCCAGACCAGGTGGTCTGAGGTGAACGTCCAGGGTTATAAACCAACTAATAAGCTCTCGAGAGGGTATACTGTATCTCTTAGTGCTTTCCTCTAATTATTCATTAGAGAAGCCCACAGCACAGCACGCCGGACTGCACTTATACATCTCAAACAGGGGTCGTTGCGCCTTGTCATGTGGTCTAAATTTCCTGGTCAGGCTATTTATCGTAGCATTGTGTACATATAGCACTAGTTATGGTGTTTCTGGTAACATATTGGATTAATATGAAGTATGTTAATGTACTAATGAAAACTAATGACCAATGTTTTTTGTTTGTTTTTTTCTAGGTAGGAGAAATGACAAGATGGGCCTAAAGGCAATGAATCAAAGCTGTAAGGATATTAAAAGTCATTATTAAACCTTATTATCAGATGTTTGATAAAACTCAGCCCAAAATCACAAACCCCTGAACAGCCAAGAATGAGCATTCTAAGTAGTTTGGAAATTATGAAATTTAAAAATAAAAGGAGCTTCTCTCTCAGCATTTGACCGTTTTATCAGCCAAACTGAACTGCATTAGCAGTCTATTTCAGAAAACAAAAAATCACTTTGTGCTTCTGACACCTCAAAAGGTCACCGCTAATGGTAGTTTAAACAGCAAAAGGTCAAATGGATCGACTTGTTCTTTTAAAATCAAAGTTATTATATTTGCCTCAGAGTCAGTTTTTAGAGTTTAATGGTATTGCATGTGATGGCAATACATTTGAAGTGAAAATCAGCTTTTCAAATGTAGTCTAAAGGTGCGGTCACATTAACAAAACTTCAGCGAAATTTCACAGACAGAGGTCTAATGTCAATAGTGCATTAGGCACATCTTACCCAGATGTCACTCCAAACTCAATGTTCAACGTTATAAAAATCTGAATCCAATGTAAAATTTGCATGGAATTTGCATGTGTGCAGTAAATCTGAATACGATGCAAAATTCAATCCAATGCAAATTTTGTGTGGGGAAAATATTTCCCCTCATGCGGAATTCCAGATTGGGCTAACTGACTACATTTTACCCACAGAATTTCGCTGTGTAACAAATGTGATCGCACCTTAAAGGATTAGTTTACTTTCAGAACAAAAATTACAGATACAGTACAGTGAGTACAGATAATGTACTCACCCCCTTGTCATGCAACATGTTCATGTCTTTCTTTCTGCAGTTGTAAAGGAATTATGTTTTTTGAGGAAAACATTTCAGGATTTCTTTCCATGTAATGGAGTTCTATGGTGCCCCCAAATTTGATCTTCCAACATGCAGTTTAAATGCAGCTTCAAAGGGATCTAAACGATCCCAACCAAGCAATAAGGGTCTTATCTAGCAAAACGATCAGTAACGCTCGTCTTGTCTAGTTCTGTGTGAACTGTTTTTTCTGGTCATGACAGTTAGGGTACGTCTAAAAACTCCCATCTCATTTTCTCCTTGAACTTCAAAATCGTCCTACAACGCTGTTTTTACCTTTTTTTGTAAAGAGTGTTTAAACTTCTTTGCATTTTCACTTTGGAAAATCTGAGTTGGTACTTCTGCAGCAATGTAGGATGATTTTGAAGTTGGAGGAGAAAATGAGACGAGAGTTTTTAGACATACCCTAACTGTCATGACCAAAAAAAAGAACAGTTCACACAGAGCTAGACGAGACAGGTGTTTGAGTTTAAAAAGTATATAAATTGTCATTTTTCACTAGATAAGACCCTTCTTCCTCAGCTGGGATCGTTTAGAGCCCTTTGAAGCAGCAATTAAACTGCATTTTGGAAGTTCAAATTTGGGGGCACCATAGAAGTCCATTACATGGAGAGAAATCCTGAAATGTCTTCCTCAAAAAACATAATTTCTTTACAACTGAAGAAAAAAAAGACATGACAAGGGGGTGAGTATATTATCTGTAAATTTTTGTTCTGGAAGTGAACCAATCTTTTAATGCAGACAATCTACAGATATTTACAGGGAAGGAATAAAAGTACATGGAATGTGTGAACGACATTTTATTCCTATGGCATGCATTATGTTAGCCTGCTTTACACAATTGAAATATGGCTACAAAACACTGTTTTTCTTTTTTTTTAGTTAGCATACCTGCTAGCTGTGACTGATATATGACATATGCATGTATGTGTATCTAACATTAACAACTAGTCATGTCTCATGAGATGGAAACAGAGGTGTGAGGCCTGCCATTTCAACAGGTTCACACTGAGGCTGTCTAGAGAACTTAGTTAAACTCAAGGCTTCGTTTAGTGTTTGTGTCACAGTGACACATCCTCATTAGAGCATACCTGTAGAAAAAAATAAATCAATCAAACATAAAATAAAATATCAGCCCTTAACTTAGCCTCTCCTCCACACAAAGAACCAGATTCCTCAGCCCAGCCACCTGAGATGGGCCTTCATTCTTCTATGCGTTTCCTGTTGATGTAACTATCTTAAGGTTTGCAACAAATTAACATCGTTATCACTGAGTTATTCATGCCACGTGAATCTCTACATGCAGGAGTGTTCGAATGCGCGTGTGGATGATGGGTAAGCCCTTTACTGTAATAAAGAACGATGGATCCTCTCTGTGCGATTGGGGTAATTTGTCTCGTAAGTTCTGATTGGCTGGGTTCATGCTGCCAGATAGCAATTTGGATGGTACTCGGGAGTGAGAGCTCCTCTTGTTTTCAGATCGTTTGGGTTTACTTCTTCAAAACTTTAGCAGCAAAGTCTAAACTCTGGTTCTAACATGCAATTACAGAATATAGGGTAGAGAATATACTATCTTAATATAATATAGAAAACACTAATGGTGCTAAAACAGATCTGTGGACAGAAGTCTGGATACGGTCCCAACAAAGACCTTTTCAGTCGAGCACTTAAGCGACATTACCGTACCCAGACCTCCAAAGCTACTGACCTGACCTCACAGGAAATGACATCATACCAACAACAAAAAATATCAGGCTACCTTAATAAGGTTACAGGATCTTATTGGGAGAGTTTGAACCTGGGCTTTTTGTCGGGTGTCTTGGTATTTGTCTAGGCAGATTTGTCAGCGGATAAACAGGAATAGAAACCCTCGTAATGAATAGAGCAGCATTCAGAGAGTTTGTGATTACGAAGAGAAACGAGAAGAACATCTAAGTGGACGCACGGATGCAAGCACAGGCACACATGCACACGCTCTCGTCCATTCGCTCACATAGACACGCGCTCAGTCTTGAATATTCGCTTGGATACTGTACATTTAACTCATCCGTCTCTGCCAATCCCTCCTGCACAAAGACCCAAATGAAACGGAAAGAAACATGAATTAGATCCTGTAGTCATCTAGTGCAACAGAAATCCAAACCATAGACACAGTGTAAAAAACATGGTGCGAGAGAACTCCGCCCCCTAGAAGCCTCTTTCAACAAAGGCTACGGTGTTGTCCCTTGTTCTTGTTGCTTGATTGGATTCGGCCAGTGTTTGTTTAGCTTCGTCAGTTAGCTTGGTTTGTTTTGATTGCATGTCCACAGTCTCTGTACCAGAGGTCCCAGCGAGTTACCCACGGTCCGTCGCGTCGCTGGATTTGGCACCGCGGCGACTGGCTGTTCCGTCATTCCTCGTTGGAGGAGCTGGAGGTGAGGTTGAACCCGGTGGGACTGTGGGATGCTGTGAGAGTGGCAACAGTATGAAGGAGGACGAGGACCAGCAGGCAGAGTTTGAGTCTGCTGTTGCACAGTCTAGAGGCTGCTGACGAGGTCAGGGATGTCCCGTGCTGACACGACGGGTGAGTTCTTTTGAGAGTGCCTTTGGAGCTGTTGTCCGCCCTGCTGTCCCATCGGACATCGCAGCACTCTGTCTCTGCGTCTGAGGGGTTGTCCTCTTGGAGCCCTAGGCCGGCAAAAGACACAAGTTAAGGCCGATGATAAACGTTCACCATTAAGTAAAAATGTTTCAAAATCTAATTCATGTTGCTTTTGTATGGATTGGAAGGGATCTAATATGCTTTACAAAAGTTTGCTTTATAAGTTCTAATAAACAGCCAAAAAGAAAAAAAGATTGTAAATATATTTGTCAAGCTTTTTTCCTTTAGAAATCATGAATGAGGGATAGTTCACCCAAAAATGAAAATTACACCATGATTTATTCCCCCTTAAGCCGTTCCTTGTATGATTTTCTGCTTTCAGACATTTTGAAGTCCAATAAAGTGCATCCATCCATCATAAAAGTACTCCACAGAGCTCAGGGGGCTTAATAAAGTTTTAAATATGAATATTTTTCTTACACAAACGCATCGATTTACATCAGAAGGCCTTTATTAAGCTCATGGAGCTGGGTGGAGTACTTTTTATGATGGATGGATGCACTTTATTGGACTTCAAAATCTCAACAGCCATTCACTGCCGTTATAAAGCGTGGAAGAGCCAGAAACATTTTTAATATAACTCAGATTGTAATCGTCTGACAGCAGAAAGTGATATAGACCTAGAATGTATATGTGTAAGAAAAATTACAACTTACAGTTTAGTAATTTTTAAATATGGATATTTTTCTTACACAAATGCATTGTTTTGGTTCAGAAGACCTTTATTAACCCCCCCGGAGTTGTGTGGAGTACTTTTTATGATGGATGGATGCACTTTATTGGCCGCCGGAGCCATGTGGAGCACTTTTTATGATGGATTCATGCACCTTTTTGATCTCAACAGCCATTCACTGCCTTCATAAAGCTTGGAAGAGCCAGGGCATTTTTTATTTTTTTAGTTTTTAATATAACTCTAATTTTATTCATCTGAAAGAAGAAAGTCATATACACCTAGGATGGCTTAAGGGAGAGTAAATCATGAGGTAATTTTCATTTTTTATGTGAACTATCCCTTTAATTGTAAGTGTAAACATCTTAATTATTTGTAGAAAAAATGTAAATACGTAAAATGTAAAGATATTTTTTCTTTACAAGTTATAAAGACATTATTTATTATTAGAATTATTAATTGTGAGTGAACACACCTTAATGATTATTTTTCTTGTAAAAATATAAATATTTTCTGCAGTGAAAAACGTTTTTATCTTTAAAAATAATGAATTAATAATTGTTCTTTGTTCTTTACAAATCATGAATTATTCATTTTGAGTATACACATCTTGATTATTTTACCACAAAGTTGTTTTTTTTTTTACAAATGATGAATTATTAATTGTGGGTATACAAATATAAATGTGTCATTTTAAAAAAAAAGTTTTTCAAGGTCTTTTTTTTCAAATCAAGAGTCATTATTTTGAGTCTACATATCTTGATTATTTTAGAACAAACAATTGAATTTTTTTTTTTTTTTTACAAATCATGAATTCTTAATTGTCAGCGTACACATACTAATGTGTAATTTTGGGAAAAGTTTTCAAATCATTTTTAAGATAAAAAGTTTGTTTTCATGAATTATTAATGTAAAAATATCAAGTCTTTAAGAGGTAACATGACATGATATTTTACACTCTAAGCCAACATCTTGTCCTAAATAGGTCAAATTATCTGATATTTTATGAGTCTTATTGACCTTGACACACAGTCGTGAAGGTGTGAAAGGCTTCTCTTGATATAATGTTGGCAGCACCACATGGCATTTTACAGCCTGACATGCCTTGCCTTTTCACACAAAGGTCAAATGATCTGATATTTTAAGAGACTTTCTGACCTTGACACAAACATGCAGGGGTCCCCTCTCTGTTGTTATTGCCAGTGCTGGGTGTAACACATTACAAGTAACATGAGTTATGTAATTAGATGACTAATTTTTAAATTTCTTTTAAAAGTAACTTTCCCCAACAGATTATTGCCTTTTGTTTTTTGATTACTCTTTCATACTTCATCTCTGGTCGATTTTAAAGGGATAATCCACCCAAAAGTTAAAAATCAGCAATCACTTGCACGCCTGTGTCTTTGCAAACCCATATGATTTTCATCCTCCTGTGTAACATAAAGAAAGATATTTTGAAGAATGTCAGTAACCAAACAGTTCTGTTTCCATTGACATACAGTGTCTGGAAGCCAATAGGGACCACAGCTGTTTGGTCACCAACATATTTGTTATGTTCAACAGAAGAAAGAAGCTCATACATTTTAATTTTGGTGTGAACTGTTCCTTTAGTATAGTCCAATACTTTTCCACTTGACCTTTGCCACACATAAATCATTAATGACAGGTATTTATGGTCATGTTGTGATGATGATTTAGGCATACGGTGGTGTAAAGTTTAGCACTGCAAGACGAGTCTGTGTTAAGTGGGGATACTTAAAGCAATTAAAGGGCAGGTAATTACAGTGTGACCACTCAGCCGGTCTGTGCGCTTCTGCTCTCAATTCCCCATTTATCATCAGTCTGTCTCATTATAGCACAAGCCTGCAGGCCACTGGGAGGCCAAAGCACTCATTCAGATGCACCACTCAGCATGCACCCTCTGGGATTAGAAGAGGAGCATAACCTAACAAACACCATTCAGGGCATTTGAGTACACCACTATTCTTAACATGCAGAGCAGAGAAAGCCTATTCTTTGTATTCACACTCATGGTCGGCATAATTATTCAAATCAAATGGAGGATAATTTAAAGATAAGTATTTATTAATCCACTGAGTCAACTCAAATTTTGTGCAAATGTGATATGATCATGCTCATTCAATAAAAGTGTAAAGCAAGAAGAGGAGGGAAGAATTGTAGGCTACTTGCTGTTTCAGCCACAAGGTGGCAGCAGAGACCAAGTGTTTAATCAAATCAGCAACACTAATGGAAAACGCTGCCTACTCAGGCAATAGATGGTCCGAATCCAGTGTTTGCATAACATCCTGTCTACTGTGATGCCTTCATTTGATTGTATCCTTCGCTGTCTATGACATCCCACAATTCTGTATGTGTGGCTGGGTGGTTAGTAAAAGAAATAAAAATGTTGGTTTTAATATTTATAACTCTACGAAACGAGCATTGTAGTCATTATATGTTTTTAAAGTTCACTTGAATTTGTTCTGTTCCATCCGACGTGACATTTCAGTGCCGTGTAAGCCGGTCTGAAATCAGTTTTCTTAAAAGGTGACCTCATACCGAAACACTGTCTACTTCGATGATAATGAAAATGTGTGTTGCTGATGCTGCTGTACTCCTATAATCTATAACGTGAAAGTGTGTACATACTGTGCATAAACATTTCTTTTTATAGTTGTTTTTCCTGTTTGATTGCATTGATTGACTGGCCAGTGGAGCAGTTGCCATTGGTTTCGGTCACAGCGAATAATTCAGTCCTCTCAAGAAGAGGAAGCCACTGGTGATTTGTTTGGATGAGAAAAGGTCAAAGTGCCCACCTGTGCATATAAAACTGGGGCTTCCTCCGTAGATGAGCTCATCATTGTCAGGCAATATGAAGGGACACCTCTGCTGGACCTCTAGGCAGTACTTCCTGCAGGGGATCCTGTTGCTGCAGTGCATTTGTGTGGTGTGGAAGAACTGGGCACAGAGCCAGTGTTTGTAGACAGTCTGTGCAGAGAGAAAAGTACAGAAGGAGAGCTGTTAGTGCTTCAGTCTGGGTGTCCATTGCAATTGATTACATCATCAGTACCACTGTAACAGTCATCGCTTAAGCTCTCCCACCTATGTATCTTGGCAACCTTGCAGCCTTCTTCCTCTTCATCAGTCATCACAGTCTAACATCTACGCTGTTTTATGTTGCATTATGTATAGTTTATGTACAAAGCTCTTATACAATTCAACATATCAGTAGGGTACAACAGGGCTAAAGGTACCCCCTAAAAAAAAGTGCTTTTCACTGCGCCCAAAGTGTATGATTGCAGAAACATTTATGGAGCAACAGACTTTGTGTGAAAATAAATCATACAAGTCGTTTATTTTGTTCAAAAATCTTAGAAATGCATGAGGTGGCAAAGGCTCACCAGCATAGGGTAAAAGGCACACAGTATTGATACAAATACTTTAGCTAAAATAATGTTTTTGTTTGTTTTTTTTTTAATAATGTCTAAGTTAATACGTGTTCAAAATAATCACTTTAGCAAAGTTTGTACCATTTTATATTTAAAACATATTTTAAAATACAGAAACAAAATCATTTTAAAATGTAAAGACTCTAAAAGCATTGAAGGAGATTCCATAGTAATTTAGTATAGATTTACAGTAGTAACAACAAATGATGTTTTATTATATGATATGATTAATAGCATTTTTTTAAATGTGATGGTTTCATTCTAAACACAGTGATTATCTCTAAGATGGACACCCAACATAATATATGATATTAACCTTCTGAATCTAACAATGTCATGTCAACAAATGAAAAAGTCAGCCTTCTATTAATTATCATGTTAATTATTGTGCATTTGTTCTTATTTGCTACTTAAATCTACAAAATTTAAAAAAAAAACATCAAATATTAGATCAAGTAAGCATAGAATCGACTTTGCGCTGCTGCCCATGATCGCATCAAGGATCAGACAAATTTGCATGTGTATGTTGAAAAGCGGATGTTTTGAAAAGTGCTACGCCATGTTTTTCTGCCATCTAGTGGTTTAGAGGAAAATAATATCAAAAGCGCCTTTTATCCTGGGGTGCCTTTAGCCTCGTTGTACCCTAATTGTAGGCTGAAAAACTATAATTATTTATCATTCATAGGCTGATTTCCCTGTGTAAATAATTTGTCCCTATGCTGCCATCAAAACACTGCTTTTTATTTTTTCTTTAACTCCCCTACAAGTAACTTGCTGCTTAACTAACATAGTGAAACCCTAGTAACTCAATCAGAAGGTTTAAACCACCTTAGTTGAACAGCAGAACTGTCGTAAATGAAGTAACACAGGTTGTGGAGTAATGACTGCTAATTAATTGGTTCAAGATTGAATTAATATCAGAATATTGCTGTTATTAGTTAGGGATTGTTTAATTTCTAGATTTGATTAAATCAAAGATTCCCTTACAGGTCACACTCCGGGTTCCCCAGTTACAATTTACACATAAAGGATTAGTTCACTCCAAAATTAAAATTTCCTGATAATTTACTCATCCCTATGTCATTCAAGATGTTCATGTCTTTCTTCAGTCAAACATTCCAGGATTTTTCTCCATATAGTGCACTTCAATGGGGAACAACGGGTCCAAAATGCAATGTCAGTGCAGCTTCTTATCTAGTGAAACGATCGTCATTTAACCACAAATGCTCGTCTTGCTCTGGCTCTGTGTCCACAACTTCATGCATGGAAAGGTCAAGCATGACATAGGCAGAAGCACCAACCTAGTGTTCACAAAGTGAACATGCAAAGAATTGAAAAAGAGTTGAAAAAGTTATAGACGCACATTGCAGTGCTAATGCAAAATGAGCATTTTAAACTAGTTTTTCTTTAGAAAATGACCAATCATTAGGAATATGGGTGATATCTTATCATTTATGTTATACTGGTAAAAATTTTCCCCACAATAAGAATTAGTCTTTCCGCAATAATAAAGATAAAATCTAGTTGCTGACATATTTCTGTGTGCGACCATACGGAGTCATATGGCAGAAGGCAGATGTGAAATTGAGGAGGAGTATATCGCTAAACAAGGAGCTGACTCTAGAATCTGGAACTGGCTTGGTCAGGGCTGTACAGTGTGACAAAAAAATCGGTCTGTGGCCTGAATAAATGAACTACAGTAGCATGTGTGAAACACAGTTTTGCATGGGTATAAGTCTGTTTACAAACCTGTTGTCCAACAAAGATTTCATTTACTGACATGCTTTTTCTCCAGATTAACTGATAACATAGTCGAGTGTTTGAAATAATTTCTTTTTGTGTTTAGACGTGGTTTCATATCACAGAATGAGGCAGAAATCATACTAGTAATTATTAGAACATTTTAGTAAATTATAATAATATTATATACAGTGATAAAGGTTATATCAATTAGACAAGCAATATAAATATACTTTATCCTTTTAAAAATACCCAAGCACACAGATAAACCATATATTGTCGCAATCATATGTTTATTGTCTTGAAGTTTCTTCATTAAAATTTCTCTAACTTCAGCTCAGACTGGAAACTAACAATGAATTGTTTTACCTATTAGATTATGTTTTTTTAACGTCTAAGCCTACCTCAACCCTAAACTTAGCCATTACTATAATATAAAAACAGTATTATTGTTGTACAGTGTGACAAAAATAACGTTAGATTGATGTGTCCCTTCTAGCCTTTACCGTTTTATTCAGGTACAGGGATAACTGGATACCATTGTCCATGTTAGGTATTTCCTGGAGCGTTCTGCTATGCATATGGGGAGTTTCTGCGCAAGGGCGCCCTCCGGCTTCCAGTATGAATTAAACATTCATTAACATTACCTCTGTACTCAGTAATGCTCACAACAAAAAGAAAGATAATACTTTTCTCTAAAGCAACAGGACTTCCTGAATTATCGTCATTGATATTGTTACTGCAATACATTATCGTGATATATTTTTAAGCCCACATCTCATCCTCATCAATCATTTTGCTAAACGAGACCCTTATTATTTTTCTTTGTATTATTATTGTAGAGTGTTTTGAAGCTGCACTGGAACTGCAATTTGGACCTTCAACCCACTGATCCCCATTGAAGTCCACTATATGGAGAAAATCCTTAAATGTTGTCCTCAAAATTTTGAATTTCTATTCAGCTTAAAAAAAAAAAAAGACCTGAACATCTTAGATGATATGAGGGTGAGTAAATTATCAGGAAGTTTTTATTCAGGAGTAAACTAATCCTTAAGTACTTTTAAAAAATTGCTCTTTTATTCTTATGACAAACTAAAAGATGAAACTTGCATACATGTTAAAAGAAATATACAGGTAGTATTGCATGTTAGTTTGCTTGTTTTGCTCAAGAACATGATCTACATAAATTCACATGTGGTTAGAAGCATAGTTTATAGTTAGTAATTACACATAATTTAGCAATTTATGAATGTTTCTTCAGAGACATTTGTGTAGACATGTAAGCTTTACATTAAACATAACAGAAGTGAACAATAAAATATTCCTCTGGGATGATGTAGAGCCCTTTTGTAGAGGGTGTGCAACAAGGCTCAGTTTTTGGCCCATTACACTTTTGTAACACCACAGCAGGCATTAAATTGGATAAATAACCATGTAAACAAGAGGTTTTGTTTTGGTTTTAAAACCAAAACCTCTACTTTTTTTCTCACGAACAAACAAAAATGTGCCCAGTCAAACAAGAGGAAGAAAGACATCAAACCAAAGCTATTTGCTTTGACAGTTTCCTTAATGTACAACACAATATCCTACCCACTGTTAAAGGACTGAATGAATGGACCGTAATGCATTAACGGTGCTTGTATGAAAGACTGAGGAGAGTCTCTGCCAAGTTTTCCAGCAGCCATTAGTTACAGCTGAGCCAGCACATGACATCATTTCCTCTCTCCCATCAGGAGTCTAATGGAACGATTCTGTACTCATTTTATTCAGAGAGGGAATGACAAAAACACAGCGAAACAAGTTTAAACAAACATAAACACCTTCTCTCCCGCATCGCATATTAAAACTGTTCTCCGAGCACACAACAGACCTGTAGCTGGAATACGTCGCTGTCAGCAGAGAGAAGAGTGCAGGCAGGTCCTCGACTCCATCTACAACAACAGCTCAGGCAATTATGAGTGCAATGAATCACTGTCTTTGCCTTAAGCACAGCGCCTTGCCCGCACACAGCTGTACATCATGTCACGCCGCCATCCCCAATGAAATATTTATGTGGCGTCACTCGTGTAAACTCTTTAAAAAGCACATTTCCTTCCTCAGCCTTGATCCTCTACCGCTTTGGTTCGCCTGTAAGTGCTTATTAGATTTGCAGAGAGCAAACCTCTCAGCGGGCGTTTGCTAATGCCTGTTCATATAATGAATCCCTCCTGAGACAGAGGTAAAGCAGACGTTTGTGGAGGATGACAGATCACAGAGAGGAGTACGACCGCAGCCTCCTGTCTCCTCCCCGGGCCATTTCAGACAGGCCTGATTGACATGCAAGGCAAACAGCTTTTCTGAGGTGAAATAAGCTTTTGTTGGAGTTATCTGAGGACATTGTGATGCTCTCAAAGCAGCATTAAGTTTGACCAGTAATAAACAGTCAGGTTAGACGCCATATTGAATTTTAATGCGGATGAAAACAAGGCTGTGAGCGATATACTTGCAGTCTTTACAATGTCGCACACCGTACAAAGGTCCTAGATCACAACTTTATAAAATCTGTTTCATGGAGATTTTTTTCTACTGAAAGGTTTTCCCGAAAGACATTTCATCATCCAAACAATCTGTATGTTCTTAAACAACAGTACAATCCATTAAACATACTGTATTTCTATCCCTCACAGCCTTGTTTTCATTCCTGTCAGAAATTAAATATGGCGCTACCCTGGCAAAGGTCTGTAGAGGCGGAACAAAGCAGTGGATGACTGTATTATACAGTACATGCCCATGCTGCATCAATATTACTTTTGTAGAACCATACAGAATGTTTGATTATTAGAGTAAAGCTTTTTACTCCAAATACAATACTTTTACATAGTGTTCCATTACCAAAAAACATTACCTAGACCTTTGTCTCAAAATATATAGATTCTCATTAGCGTAGCATCAACTTTGCATTGCTGTAAGGACCAGTCTTGGCTCTTCTAAGCTTTATAATGGCAGTAAATTGTGGGTGAGATTTTGAAGAAAAATAATGTGCATCCATCCATCATAAAATGTCCTCCACATGGCTCCAGGGGGCTAATAAAGGACTGTTCGTCTTTGGAACAAATTAAGATATTTTTGATGCATTCTGACAGCTCTCTGACCCTCCCATAGACAGCAATGTAATTAACATGATCGACATCCAGAAATGTAGCAAAGGAGATCTATAAATAATCCATGTGACATCAGGGGTTCAACCGTAATTTTACAAAGCTAGAATTAAAAACAATGTACCTGCGTGACGCAGCTGACACAGAACAGCATACGCTGTTTGCATTTAGTAGATACTCTCCAAAATGGCACTAGGGTGACGCAGAGGAGACGAATTGTTGAATAAAGTCATTATTTTTGTTTTCTTTGCATAGCTTTGTAAAATTACGGTTGAACCCCTGATGTCACATGGATTATTTTACTGATCTCCTTGCTACGTTTCTGGATGCTGATTATGTTAATTACATTGCTGTCTATGGGAGGGTCAGAGAGCTGTCAGAATGCATCAAAAATATCTTAATTTGTGTTCCCAAGTCAAACAAAGCTTTTACGAGTTTGGAACGACATGGGGGTAAGTAAATAATGACAAAATTTTCATTTTGGAGTGGAGTAACCCTTTAAAGATTAGGTCAGATTGAACGAATTGTTCATGAACAACACATCACTAGTTCCCATAGAAACTTTTTTAAATGCTATATGAGCATAAGAAACAACATTGATGGGGCAGTTCATTTCAGATTTTGTTGCTGATTTGAAATATGTAATTTAATTGCGAGTTCAACAAGCCGTTTGTAAGATTTCAGCATTCCCCCATTCATTTACTTAGGACTTGGCCTTGTATGAACTGCCTGGAGGCGTTGCAAATATGGCTGCAGAGTGAACAGACTTTCCTTGAAAGGGACTAAACACCGGTGAGAATTTGCTAGTCTCGCGAGAACAAAGTTTTGTTTACAGCAAAGGAAAACCAGTCTCCTCTTAGTTTACATTGAAATCCTCCAATATTTTTCTTTACAATATTTTTCTTTTTTTCCCTTCAAAATCTCAACCACAATTCACTGCCATTATTAAGCTTAGAAGAGCCAGGACTGGTCTTTACAGCAACACAAAGTTGATTCTACGCTAATGAGAATCGATACATTGACTAGAAGAAGACCCAAGACATTTTTTTGATTATAACTCCGATTGTATTCGTCTGAAAGAAGAAAGTCAAATACACTTAGGATGGTTTGAGAGTTAGTAAATCATGGGGTAATGTTCCTTTTTGGGTGAACTATGCCTTTAAGAAAAGTACTGAAGTGAATTGTTGCGCCATCTAGTGGTTTAAAGGGAAAATGAAGTCAAATGCGCCTTTACCCCATTTTACCCTAAACTTTTTGTTATTAACTTAAGTACTGGATATTTTTATAAGCACAATTTCTCCTGCTTTGGATGGATTCCGTAAAATGCTGCCATTATTACCAATGCTGCTATTTATTTGCAAACTCGCAGGAAATGCAATTGTTTGCCAGAAGTTTGCCACAATGACACTAGTCTTTCTACAGTATTGAGTGCAAACACCTACTCAATTCACAACCTGCACAATGCCTGACTAATATGCAGCTGCTGTTGAAAGCTCCAATC
Source organism: Labeo catla (assembly GCA_012976165.1). Lineage (NCBI taxonomy): Eukaryota > Metazoa > Chordata > Actinopteri > Cypriniformes > Cyprinidae > Labeo > Labeo catla. Next base: position 182,439 of record VONZ01000708.1, on the reverse strand, counting down.
TGTATTAGCATGCATACTCCACGCTGAACGCTAATGCCTTGTTATACTGTAACAGATAAATCCAATCCAATCTGAATTCACTGCATTTCTTTTTCGTTTTTTATTACTGTATACTGTATTTCAATAAGCAGTGAGTTCGACTGCACATTTGTTTTTGCTGTGGTATGGAATTTGGTGACAAACTTAGTGCTGAATGACGTGTAAAGTGTTGTGACAGTGACAGACAGTTTTAGAAAAAGTGGAGCAATGCAGTGCGATGATAGCTTCACACATACACCTCACCCAGTCACGCTCACTTATGATGGGCACACACACATTCCCGTGTGCACGTGGAACACATGAGCAAGGCCCTGGAGACTGTGAGCGTGGCGACATGCTGGTGGCATTTGGAGCTGGCACATGATGACATTAATCCAGAGCTCATTTGCAGTGCTACAGTGTGGCAGGCCAGCTCAGACTGACAGCGAGAGAGAAGCTAATTCCTGTAGATCTGCAGAGACGGGGTGTTTTACACACACGGAGCCTTTAACGTGAATATCACATCTTTCAGCTGGACTTATTTGTCCATTCAACACTAATATTTCCTGTCAAAGTCCATTGTATTGGCCTTATCATATCAATACAACCAAACCAACCAACCACAACACAGTAAGAAGAATAACAAGACATTCATAAGAGATCTCATAAAGAACAACTTATTCCTGTGTAACATTTTCCAGGACAACACCTTTCATATCCTTACCACTGTTGTGTAGAACATTTTCAAAACCTCTCATGGCTGGTGAATATTTTTTATTGCGGCTTGAGTTCAGCATGACCCCGTGAATCTCTGCTGTCCAGCGCTCCATTAGAGATGTGATGAGGGGTGAGTCCTCTCAGATGAGTATAAATGCATTATCGCCGCTAAACACAACCTGAGCGACGGGGTGAGCTGCATCGCGGATGTATAGTCTCTGCTGAATGCCGCTGAAGGACGTTGCACTAAAAGGGCCATTTATGTTTCTAATAGCTGGTTAAATCTGCACCGCCAGCATCTATAAACTTGCGCAGTTGTGACCTGAATACTTGCCTCAATTCACAGCTATCTGAATGGCTAATATGATTAATTTTTTTCTGTATTTTGAAAATTTAATCAGTCAATTAATCTGATGTCACAGAACTCAGTTATCGGACAGTATAATATGTAATCACTTCCTTCAGTCTTCTATCCATCCATCCATTTGTCTTTTTCATTCATACTGCAGATGTGGCAGGAAGTAGCCAGCAGATGGAGCTAGCATGCTAGAGTGAACTATTGCTGATTCCCTCACTCAGCAGTATCTCATTCACTGTAAGATATATAATACTTGAAGAGAGCTACAGTTTTTGTTAGCATTTCCATTCATTTCAATATCCCAAAGTCTGCACTCTAAAAAAATGCTGGTTTATTATTATTATTATTATTATTATTATTTTTTACCCAAATGCTTGGGTCATTTTATTGGGTTGTGTTTGATATTTTTACCCAGATGCTGGGTCATTTTATTGCATTATTTTTTTTTTTCCCCAGGTGCTGGGTAGTTTTAAGCTGCTGGGTCATTGTTAATGCTGGGTTATTTTTTTCTACCCAACCGCTGAGTTGAGCCTGTCTCTGACAAAACAACCCAGTTGCTGAGTTACAGTCAGGATGCGGGCTTTTTGAGTCCTCTAGGAGAGAGAAGTTCTCAGTGCTGCCAATTTGGTGCACTTCTTCAGTAAAATAAAGGTTTGTATACATTTTATTTTATTTGTAAAGTCTTTAATGTGCTGTAAATTGTATTATTTTACGCAACGCAACATAAGGACAAAATGTCAGTCAGCTGTGTCAGCAGCGATCACTTTGCCTGATGGAAATGCCTTTTTCTTTGCATAAAACAAATGGATTTTATTCATTATAGTACTGAGTGTAATTTAATTTGATGTTAAAATATGTTCTGTAATATCAGTACTGTTCGTTTATGGGCAGGTTTTCGAGTCAGTCACGACATTTTCAGCTACGATTGAAACGTGAGGCCACGGTCTGAAGTTTGTACTTCCCCCGGCGAACAGCAGCCCATCATTGGCTCAGATTTTACTGACACCGGCATGAGAATTAGCGCTATTTGGGTAAAAAGTGACTACAGAGAATGGTTGAATACACTAAAATTAAAATGTGTGTAATATTGTAAACCGTCTTGTATTTTGTCCATGTGTTTTTGCTTAATAATAAATGTTCATTTTTTGATTATTGCTATTGCCTCTAGTAATTGTATGTGTGTTTTTTTTTTTTTTGTAAGGCCATCAGTCCATTTTAAACCAGCAATATAATAATTTTTAAACAATAGTTGACTTAAATAAAATAACCCAGCGTGTTTGGTAAAAACATTTAACCCAACCAGCTGGGTCAAAATAACCCAGCATGTGTTATGTATTTACCCATCGCTGGGTTGCCAAATAACCCAAGTTGGATTGTTTTTAATCCCAGCATTTTTTAGAGTGTAAGAAACATCCAGATGTAGGCTATTTATTGACAGCCAGGTTGTTCTGAGGCCAATCGCCAAAGCCTAAATGACATCTAATATTGATAAAATGTTGTAGTTCAGCAGCCAAAACATCTGTGTACATATGCATTGTATCCCTCATATACAAAAACCCATTTTTGGGACCTCTTTCCAGGTCCTTTGCATTACATGCTGAAAATGCTTAGTATCAGCAGTAGTGATTCAGTAGTGATTCTGATTCATTCCAGTGACTCAAACCTTTTGATTCTGATTTCCAAAAAAGATTCAGAATTGTTAACTTATTCATTTGATGACTGTTTCTGTAAGTTACATCATTACAACTGTAGGCGGGGAACAGCGAGTACCTTTTTGTGAGCCTACATCATGTGTGACCTTTCCAACGTGACAACTTTTTTTTTTTTAGGAAATAACAGATTGTTTCTATTTAAGAGCCTTACTCCATGGCTGGGATCGTGTAGAGCCCTTTGAAGTATTGAAACTGCAGCTTGGACCTTCAACCTGTTGATCCCCACTGAAGTCCACTATATGGAGAAAAATTCTCAAAAACTTCAATTTGTTTTCGACTGAAGAAAGAAAGACATGACATTGCCTGAGTAATATCCATCCACAATCCATTCTGGATTACATACGGGTGAGTAAATTATCAGGAATGTTTTATTCTGGATTTAAATATGCACTAATCTGCATACATCTCTAGAACAGAAATATGAACACTGGATAAAGGTACATTTGAAACTGTTTTATTTTGTTGACATATTTAATAACGAATCTCTTAGTATCTCTTTTTGTCACTCGATAAATCATATAATACTGATTTACTCTGTAAAAACCTTCGGAATATGGTTAGAAATAAACTAGAAAGTTTGGTAAAAGCACAAAAAATCATTTTGAGAAAACAGCCTTTAAAGATGTGTCTGTAATTGAAATACAAAGACCAAAATAGATAAACTAAAAAAAATAAAAAAAAAAAAAAACACTTAAAACACTTAAATGCCTATTTTGGATGTTTTTATTTCATTAGTCTGAAAGCCTATAACGTTATGAAAGCAAAATAATCCAGAATCTTAAATTTAAAAAAAGTGTATTAAAAAAAGCAATGATTTTGCCTGTAGCATCTTGGCTTAATCACCAAATGTTTTCTAAATTATTGACACTGAAGCAAATCTTTTTTTTTTTCCTCAGTTTTGTCAGCTGCTGAGCTTGACATTTATCAAGCTATACAGATAACGTCCTTTTGTCATTATGACAGCGTATGTGTCATTATAATTGATATAATAGTTTGTTCACAAACTAATGGGGCGTCTTACTCAAAACACAAGGGCTTGTTCTTCATTCAGTAGATCCAACTTATGATATGCAATCATTCGCTTTGTGAAGGAAAAAATCAGCCAGTGTATTAAAGCGAAAGAGAAGGATTCATTTAGGACCATGACTAAAAATGCAAGCGCAAACCTCACTTCTAAATCTAGACGTGATGGGGGAAAACAGGGCAGGGGCGCAGACGGAATCAAGGGCAGTTTCTGATGCAGGCTTCGTCACTTTTTCGCTCTGAAGCTGCAGCAGACAGAGGATGGTGTGATCTCATTAGTATGAAGAGCGGAGGGAGTGTTGGCAGAGGAGCTCTGAGAATCAGCCGGCTGCTATACTGTCTCTGCCCTACTTACCTAAACCCTCAGCTGCCTGCACAGGGACCTGCCTGAACCTGCTACATCTAACACTGCTTCTGCTCACATGATAAATGACCACGATGCCTCAGACGGCACAGCATGTGAGGATGCTCGAGAGAGGAACATTGCCATCTTACATAAGCAGGCTTTGGCCTTCCTTTCCCTACTGTATATTTATCTCAACTACATAAGGGTCCAAAGGTCTGAGACAGCTAGTGAAAACAAACTTCTGTTTTAACATTTTTATGACGTAACATAAATTACGAGAATATTTAAAAATCACAGTTCATTTGCACTTAACATCAGCGTAAGTGCTGCTTAAGTGTGTTAAAACAGTGTTATTATTGTTTAAAATAATTTTCAAGACTTAAATATAAATGTTACATGGAAATGAAATCTAAACAGAAATATTACAAAATAAAATTACTAAACCTAAAATTAAATCTTAAAATAAATTTTAAATAAAATTAAATAAATTAAATTAAAGCTAAAAAGAAATATTACAAAATAAATAAATAAATGACTAAATAAAAAAAACCCCAATAAATCTTAAAAAAAAAAGTATATATAAAAAAGAAGAAGAAGAAGAAATGATGCCACGGCAACTGAAATAAAATATGTTTCAATTAAATTAAGAGATAAAAACACACAATTCTGACTTTTTTTTCTCATAACTGCGAGAAATAAAGTCAGAATTGGGAGATAAAAACTTGCAATGACTTTTTTCTTGCAAATGCAAGTTTATATCTCGCAACTCTGACTTTTTTTCACGCAATTCTGACTTTTTTCTCAGAATTGTGAGATATAAACTCAGTTGTGAGTTATAAAGTCAGAATTGTGAGATATAAACACAATTCTGACTTTTTTTCTCATAACTGCATGATACAAACTCGAAAATTCAGACTTTTTTTTAGAATTGTGAGATATAAACTTGCATTTGCGAGTTATAAAATCAGAATTGCAAGTTTTTATCTCCCAATTCTGACTTTTTTCTCATAATTGCATGATATAAACTCACAACTGCGAGAAATAGAATTGGGAGATGCGAACTGCGAGAAAGTCAGAATTGGGAGATAAAAACTCACAATGACTTTTTTTCTCAGAATTGTCAGATATAAACTCAATTGTGAGTTATAAAGTCAGAATTGTGAGAGTTAAACACAATTCTGACTTTTTTCTCATAATTGTGATACAAACTCAAAAATTCAGACTTTTTTTCAAAATTGTGAGATATAAACTTGCATTTGTGAGTTATAAAGTCAAAATTGTGAGATATAAACTTGCATTTGTGAGTTATAAAGTCAAAATTGTGAGATATAAACTTGCATTTGTGAGTTATAAAGTCAAAATTGTGAGATATAAACACAATTCTGACTTTTTTCTCATAATTGTGTGATACAAACTCAAAAATTCAGACTTTTTTCAGAATTATGAGATATAAACTTGCATTTGCGAGTTATAAAGTTGCGAGATATAAACTCACAATTTTGACTTTTTTTCTCATAATTGCATGATATAAACTCACAATTACAAGAAATAAAGTCAGACTTGTGAGATAAAAACTTGCTGTGACTTTTTTTTTCTCGTAAATGCAAGTTTATATCTCGCAATTCTGACTTTTTTCTCAGAATTGTGAGATATAAACTCAATTGCAAGTTATATAGTCCAGTTTTGAGGGAAAAAATGACTGATATGTTTTCAGAATAACTCGGAATTGTGTGTTATAAAGAGAACAAAAGTCAGAATTGCAAATTTTGTATCACACAATTCTGAGAAAAATCAATCATGAGATGTAAACTTGCAAGAAATCAGAAAAGTCAGAATTGTGAGATAAAATGTCACAATTACCTTTTTAAAAAAAAGTTTTATTCAGTGGCAAAAACAGGATTCCATAAAAATGAAATCCTAAAGTGAATATATAAAAATAAAATATAATTAATAATATGAATACATACTAAAATAGAATATAAATAATAACACTTGTGTAAAACCTCCAGCATGATTTGACCTCTCTTTTTTTCTCTTTATTTTTCGCCTCCCCCTAATCACTCTTCCTTTTCACTTGTCACTTTTAATCTGACAGTGTGTGTTTAACTTTCCATTCTTGGGCATTAGCCAAGCTGTCCTGGAGGACTGCATTATTCCATTATGAGTGGGCTAATAACATTGTAATTGACGAAAGGCCTTTCTGCAGTCTCAGTATTGGTTTTTAAAAGCCAACATTGCCCTGTCAGTGCCTTGCCTTTGATGTTTTATCTTCCTCTTCCTCTGAAGCCCTGACCAGAAGACACCGCTCAAACCTCGAGTTAAACTCTCTTCACCTCACTCACTTCCTCTTCTTCAGACAACTATCAGGCCTTCCGTTAAAAACTCTAGGAGTTAAAGCAAAGCTCAGGCAGCAGCAGAGGAACTAACCACAGCGACATGTGTAATAACTATTAGCTTTTTCAACACAACTCTGGTTTTACTATGGTGATTTGCTCTCGAAATTACTTGAAATTGAGTCAGGAAGTTGAATTTGAGAACTTAAGACATTTCAAGATCAATTCTAAGTAGTTTGTAAGAATTGGAATTCTTGAAAAAATACATTCAGGCTGAACCACATGAACCAATTCATTGAAAGTTTCTGCCTCATATGAAAGATTCGCAATCATACATCACTACACATGATTATGCAATGCAGAATATTCATTCTTGGGTGAAATGTTTCTTCAAAAAAGCAAAACTCTATCCAGTTATCCCCCCTGGAAGCGGCTTAAGTGTTGCTGGTTGGAAATCACCGGCCTATTTAATGACATCTGTGTCATAGTGAAGAGCCATCATGAGACTACAGTGACTGAATCCTCCTGAGGATACGAAAATGTCAGAGGTCAGAGGCTGCTGGCGTCCCCTGTGACTGAGGGGCTAAACAAATACAAGGCAGGTCAAAGAGCAGTGCACACATTTACCGCAGTAGGAGTGCATTACAGCACAGCCCAGGTCACGGGTCGCTCCGCAATCTTCAGTCCTACATTCAGCCACACACAAAACCACTGCCAGTTTAATCAGTAGGAGTTGGAGGAGAGACAAAATTGAGAAGGAGTGGTGCAAATACACCATTTCAGCTTATGAAAACCAAGTCAGCATGGGAGAAGTTTGCTTCAAATGAAGCAAAACTCAGAAATCAATATCCATTTCTAAAGCTGTTTTAAAATTTATACTCGTGCAACAGCAAAACTATAATTTGTGCTTTTAAAGTGACTTACATTGAATTTAAGATACATTCTACATGTTTAGTAGTTCATGCATTCTCTGGGAAATGAACCCATGACCTTATGTTGCTAATGCTCTACTGTTTGAGCGACAGGAAAAAATGTGGAGCTCATGGCGCTGAAAAAAAGGATGTAACTTATTTATCCTATTACTTTATTTAGTTTTTCAGAGGTCCCATGGAAGTTGTTTCCACCTTGAAAAAAAAAAAAATAAATGCATAAATACATAAATAAATAAAATTCTTTTAAAACTTTTTATCTTTCTGAATCTTTTTCTCACAACTCAGACTTTTTATTTTTTTTTTTTTAGAATTGCAAGATATAAACTCTGACTTTTTTTCCTTGAAATTCCAAGTTTACATCTCACAATTCTGACAATTTTTCTCAGAATTCTCAGTTCACATCTTTTTATTTTTTATTTATTTATTTATTTTTTAATAAATAATAAATTCCCTGGGAATCAAAATTGCAAGTTGTTAACTCAGAATTTGGACTTTTCCCCTTGCAATTCCAAGTATACATCTCACAATTGTGAACATTTTTCTCTGATTTCTGAGTTCACATCTTTCATTTCCCACCATAAAATAAAAAATAAAGAAGGTTTGATTGATAAAATCGAAAATTCGAAAAATGTGGAGCTCATGGTGTAAGACACTGAAAAAAAAAGATGTATTAACTTATTTAACTTATTTACTTATTTGACTTATTTATTTTATTAATTTATTACATTTTTCAGAGATGCTCAATCCTATGGAAAGTTGTTTCCACCATGGAAATAAAATAATTAAATAAACAAATAAAATACTGTAAACTGCTTTTAAAACCTTATTTTTTAGACTTTTTAAAATTGTAAATAAATAAAATTGCTTTTCTTTTTTTTTTTAGAATTGCAAGATATAAACTCAGAATTGCAAGATGTTAATTCACAATTCAGACTTTTTTTTTCTCACAATTCCAAGCTTGCATCTCACAATTCTGACAATTTTTCTCAGAGTTCTGCATATACGTCTTTAATTTTCCACTACAGAATAAAAAATACAAAGGTTTGAGTCCCTGGGAATCGAACCCATGACATTACCTTCCTATCGCTTTACTATTTGAGCGACATGAAAAAATGTGGAGCTCATGCCGTAAGATGCTGAAAAAAAATTATTTAACTTATTAATTCTATTATTTATTCAATTTTTTTAGAGATGAATCCTATGAAAACATGTCTCCACCATGGGAAAATAAATAAATAAATAAATAAAATTATTTTTAAAACGTTTTATCTTTCATCTTGCAAGATGCTAATTCAGAATTCTGACTTTTTCCCTTGCAATTTCAAGCTTACATCTCACAATTGTGACAATTTTTCTCAGAATTCTAAGTTTACATCTTTTTATCCCATCATAGAATAAAAAAAAAATCAATAAAAAAAAGGTAATTGGAGCTTTTTATCTCACAATTCTGGCTTTTTTGCACAATTCAGATAGTTATAACTCAAAATTCTGAATTTATATCTGACTTATATCTGACATACAAAAGTCATGATTATGCCTTCTTATTTTTCCATCTTGTGATGGAAACAAGCTTCCCTACAATCTATAATAGCTCTAAAGGTATAGTTGATGTACTCACCCTCATGTCTTTCCAAATCTATATGACTTTCTTTCTTCTGTTTCAGCTGTTTAGTCCATGCAAAGACCACAAACACATAGATAGAAATTTCTGCAGCATCCTTTTTTTGTGTTCCACAGAAGAAAGTCATACAGGTTTAAAATGAAGTGAGGGTGAGTAAATGATACTTGCACAACAGCAGAACTTGCGCAGACTAAACCCCTGAGATTTGTGAAATATGAAGCATGTCGCAATTAAACAACTGTTATTACAGTTTAAACACGCATTCATCCTCCTAGTTCTGCTATAAGATTACAAATCACCATAGTCAGCCCAAATAAACAAAGCCTAGTTTTAGTAGATACACAAAACAACACAAGCTAATTAGGAGCTCGCAGCACAAAGTACATTTCCGAAACGTCAAACCGAATATCCGCAATAAAACACAAGAGCAATGTTTTTGAACAAACAAACCCAACAATACAATCGCAGTTCTAGTAGTTATAAAAATTAGCATAACGCAACTAAACAGGGACTATTGCTGAAGTCTTTGCTAACAGTATGTTACGTGCGATGAGTGATAACACATACAGATGTACAGGCTAATAATGGTTGTTATTCAGCCAGCAGAACCGGCGTGCTAAGCAACAGTAATTTTAGACTAAACAAAGCGGGTGGACGCAGGGGTTGGCTAGGCAACCCTCGTTCCTCATTACGGCTCCAGATAACACCCTGCCCTAAACAAACTGCACACGGTAGTAGGTGCAAGGAGAAAGATTAGCTTCTTGTTGCCCTCGCAGTGCACAGCAATAATAGTCAGCTGGGAACTGGGAGGGGGTTGTGGAGATTTGTCGAGTGACTGAAGTCACACAAAGCCAGTTCCTCACCTGCAGTACACGACACGCTGAGGAAACGAGATGATGGAGCCCTTTCTGCTTCCCACAGTCTCTGTCTGATAATAAATAAAGCCTTTTGATATGGCATGCCCATGCCATGTAAATATCATTATCAACAGGCAGGCCTTATTACACGCTGCACAGCTTATTAAATATTAAAAACGCAGCTCAGACCAAATCACATTCAGCCAGAGCTAAGTGAAGTGGGCACCTCTCTGTATGCTAACGCTACTGAAAGGGAGAACGAGAGACGGAGCAAATGAAAGAGAGATAGATTCACTTTAAAGTTGACTCAGGCATGAAAACAAGTGTTTATTCCCCAAACTAATTCATACATCCCTGCATTGCCAGATCTCACAAGAACAACCAGCAACCTGATTTATTAAAAGAAAGCCAAAATTGCCTTAATTGCTATTCGGAAATTACTAATAAAAAGCCTAAAGTGACTGCATTAATTGTTTTTATTATTATTATTATTTTATGTAACTGGTCTGATTCAGAATAGAAAAACTGAATTTAAGTATAAGTGACTCAGTGACTCAAATTGGATTCAAACAGTTAAACAGTTCATGCATTGAAAATTGAACACTCATAAGTGTAATAAGTAATGAAATGTTACTTATTTATTCTGTCAGTTTATTAAATTTGCAGATACAACCAATCTGATTTGCTTTACAGGGATAGTTATTATTTTACAAAAGTTAGTTGTACATTTTTAGGTGGACTATCCCTTTAACAAAAAGTGACTCAATTATTCTATTTATTTATTTATTTTTTAATTTAATTTACCTTATTTACATAAATATGTAAAACAATGCAACATATAGCTTCTTGTGTTTTTAGGCAAAAATAAAGAAATTTTCTTATAATGCATAATAGTACACGATATGGCAACACTGCCAACAATACATTGTAGGGGTGGAAATGATCGATTTTTCTTTTATGCCAAAAATCATTAGGATGTTAAATAAAGATCACGTTCCATGAAGACATTTAGTAAAATTCCTACTGTAAATATATCAAAACTTAATCTTTGATTAGTAATATGCATTGACTATTAACTTCACAATTTTCTCGATTTTCTCAATATTTCTAATTCTTTTTTTCAGATTCCAGATTTTCAAATAGATGTGTCTCGGACCAAATATTGTCCTAACAAACCATACATCAATGGAAAGCTTATTTATTCAACTTTTATACTTTTATATGATATATAAATCTCTCTTTTTTTTTTAAATTACCCTTAAGACTGGTTTTGTGGTCCATGTTCACATATTGTGGGATTCACATCAGAGCAAGAGGTCAGACCATGTGAAAAATTCGAAAAATGCTTAACTTTATGAAAATGAGAGGTAAAAAACTCCATGAAGAAGCCAATCGCTTCTAAAAACAAAGAAACACTGTTGTGATAAATTGCATTAATGAATTGCATTTAACACTACGTGCTGTGGGGTTGACAGCAGAGCAGGAGGTCAGAACAATTGAAAATTGTGAAAAATGCTCAACTTTATGGAAATGAGGTTAAAAAAACAAAAAACAAAACGAAGAAGCTAATTGCTCCTATAAGCATTTCAAAGCAAGCATTTTGTGGTTTTCAGTGCTCAAATCATATTATTACATATTACTACACGCAGTGTGCACATTTTCATTGTGGCTAGGCTATGATTGCCTTAACAAAAGTATATTAAATTGCAATTCATTTCTGGTTGCCTGGCTTGTTTGCTCTAGGTTATATTGTGCTAGGTTATCTGTATTAGGTTTATTGTACTAGTAGCACTTGTTTGTATTCATACAGGAAGCACTTCGTTCCAGATTACATGCTCGCCATCTGTTGATCTCTGCTGGTCTCATATGCATGGCTAAAGCACTTTTTTGCATCGCTCTGGGTAAAAGCATCTGCTAAATGATTTAAATGTGAATGTAATGTAAAATCGGCACCATGTGTATCATTTAGGCATTCGGAAAAGTGCATTTTTTCCATCTGTGCATATGTATTATGACTTTACGAGCAATGATAGACTGTACTGAAAATAACCCCAGTTCTGTATATTTCACAGCACATCTCTAAAGTAGCAGACCTTTGGTGTTTTAGGCTGTATTGAGTGGATTTCTTCCGCACCAGTGCACAGAGAGGGTTAGGAGCTGTCACACAGGAAGTAGACTGAGTGCAAAGGAATAGAAACACAAGCTCACTGAAAAACACATTTTTGCAAAAACTGCAAAAATCTATATTTACAGTTCACTGCAGTTTCCAGCGTAGAATAAGAGTGAAATGGCAGTAAAACACGCACAGCTTTTATTACTTTTCACACAAATTATGATTACAGGCAGATTTTTAATTAATAAAGACTTATTTTGCACAACACTATGTTAAGACCTCAATACACGTTTACCATAGTGTATGATTTGTACACTAATACATTTTTATGTTTGCATCACATAACCCATTTCATATATATATAGCTTTTCTGACATAGTAAACTTGCTCAGTAGCGCACTGTACAGCACTGCAATTGTGTATGAGTCCCGTAAAACACAAGTCACGATAAAAGAGCTCAAATACTTGTAGAAGCAAGCTAAAATGTGATGGTTAATTCAGTTGTTAGGTTCTGTGTAGGTTGTATGTTATTTTTGAAATGTGATTTGACCTTTTAACAAGCATTAAAGGGATAGTTTACCCCAAAATTAAAATGTTGTCATTAATTACTCGCCCTCAAGCCGTACCAAAACCAAAAGACTTTTGTTCATCTTCAGAACACAAATTAAGATATTTTTTATTAAATCTGAGAGCTTTCTGACCCTGCATTTACAGCCATGCAGTTATCACGTTCAAGGCCCAGAAAGGTACAGAAGTAAGGACATAGATAGTTTTAGCTTCTTTACAAAAGTTCCATAAAAGAAAGTCCCAGGGTGAGTAAATAATGAAACACTGTTCATATTTGGATGAACTATCCCTTTAACAGCCAAAGTGGAACAAAAGAGTACATAGTACATGTATTTGACAAATAAACCAGCACTGTACTTTTTGTCCTTAACCCTGCTTTGACATGTTGCTGCCATCTTTATTAAGAGGCAGGACTGGCCGTGCTGAACACAGATGGGTGTCACCTCAGCCCAAACCCACTCAATAAAGCTATAATATGTCAAGATTACAGTCAGCCCCTTGGCTTGCCTTACAATGAGAATCAATAGCTGGAGAGCCTTTAGAGTGACAAGATAAGAGAAAAACACAGAGAGATGGCCTAGACCAGAATGAATACTGCCTACTAAGAAGACAGAGAGGGTGAGAAAGACGAGGGTTAGAAAGACAATGATCGAGAGAGAAAGACAACAGCGTTTTATAAAACTACCCATTGAAGCATGCTACAGGGGGCAGAATGTAGGACAGGGGCATGCACTTTGGACAGGAGCCCATTAGCTGGCAAATCGAGCGCTTGCAAAAAACAAGGAGTGACATAATCCGTGTTTTCGCAGGGTTGTTGGATTCATGGCCTAGTAAGGATTAACTACAATACAAGGAGTGTCATGCACCGGTCAGCTAAAGGTGATGAAGTTTCCTGCACTGCTGCACATGGTGAGAGAGGACAAGAAATATCAGGGGATGATATGAGGTGATAAACTGAACTTTTGCTGTGATTGTGTTTCTGACAAGAAGTTCCTGTTCCATTATGTTGTACAAGGCAAGAGCATTTCACATGAGCAGCCAGAAGAACCGGCACGATCAAATATTAAACATGACATTCGGTTTAGCATAAGCAAGGCTTATGAAAAGCACATTCACGCACAGAGAACAGAAATGAGCTTTTTCTACTGCAGCATTTCTCCTGAATACATGAAAACAATCGTAGTCAGCATGAAATGGTATTCACAATCTAACTTCTGCAATGTGTAATTTCGAAGCTAAATTTTATGCAAAATTACAAAAACAAACAATAATACATACAAACTGTTAAGCCATCTTCCCACTATGTCTTACATTTTCATTCAATTTTGCATCTCGCCACCTAGTGGCAGTCATTGCACACTGTAAAAACAACAACAACAACAACAACAAAAATTAAGTTGAATGAACTCAAATAAGTTTAGTCAACTTGAAATGTTAAGTTGGACTAAGTGATAACGTAGATATTTAAGTTGACTAAACAAAAAATTTGGTTTGTTAAACTGAAAAGCTAGGCTTTTTACCCAGCTGCCTTAAAATTTTAAGTTGAATGAACTCAAATATCTTAGATGTCACACAGTACAACTTAACATTTCAAGTTGACTAAACTTTTTTGAGTTGAACTTAAAATTTTAAGGCAACCGGGTAACAAGTTATTTTAAGTTGACTCAACAAATTATTTATTTATTTTTTTTTTTAATAGTGCATGCAGCTTATTCACCACATAAGCCTGAAAATGAAATGAATGATGTATGGTAAAATGAATTAATAATGAATGTATGAATACATCCACACAAAATAAATGACAGATAGTACCTTTGATAGAACAAATAATTATTTCAGATTCATAACTGCACATTTCACAGAAATAGCGTATAAAGGTTAATGTTTTGGTGCAAAACTATTGTTAATTCTCACCTCACACTCATAGTTTTCATTAGAATAGGCTACATCACATCTGTTTTGCTGTTTTTTATATATATATATAGATTTCAGTGCAACCGAAATTCAAATTGGATCCAAAAATTGTCCATGCTCAGCTCCTCTACTCTCAATTGAAAACGAATGACTTCAGGTCTGTTTGTTGGAGATATAGTGTATACAAACCCCATATTCACATCATTGGTTAAGCCAATGTCCAGCACCCATTAAATCTGCTGTGTTCTCATTTTCTAGCATTTACAGATGACATTTCAAAACCACTTTTCCGCAATGTGTATACAGTCTTTCAATAAACTGCCAAAAAGAAATCAGGTTGAGAAGGAGGTAACCTTGCTTTAAGCAATTCTAAATATAAAGTATTGATTATATTCAAGGTGCCTTTGCAATCACAAGCAACATGGCCACTACTGATAAAACCATGCTAGTATTAGATACAACAATAGACAGATAGAATGACAGAACAACAGAAAGAAATATAGAATGACAGAACGATCGATAGATTATACGTGCATCTGTATGAGTCATAAAATGCCATTTTGTAACGTTGAAAATATTTTGATAAGTGTCATAGCAATTTCAGACATCTTTAAGTGATAAGGACTGGGTCACAGTTGAGGGAGAGCTCAGGGAATGGAAGACTGAAAGAAAAAGACAGAAATTATGTTTATTAGATTTAGTGCTGCAGAGCGATGATTTGCTTTTCTGCTACCGCTGCTCTCTCTCTCTTTCTCTCTCTTTCTCTTTCTCTCTGCAGTGTGTGCTGCAGCAGACACATGACAAATGGCCTAAGAGCCAAGAACTGTACCACAGCCTCTGGTGCAAGGTTACAACAAACACACACATTTACAAACACTGTACAGTGGAGAGCAAAAATAACATGCCACAATGCATAGACTAAGACACTCCCATGTATTAACATTGGACAGATGAGTATGTTGCCCATTACCAGACCAATTCATCCAATATTGAAATATGGTATAACTTTCTCACATGTCTTTGTAATTTGTTGCTATGTGATGGATAGATTTAGTTATGTGAACTGTTAAAGAAGGAGTGTTGATACAGATTCACACCACTTCTATCTGTGTGAAAGCATTTAAACAGACATACACACCCTGCAGCTGACATTTGGCAGAATAGCCAGTGCTATAAAGTAAGCCAAAATATTCCCAAAAGGGAATCCAGACGATTAACCAAACAGCGAAACATTGGGAACATAGAGCTACCATCTGCTTATGAAGTGTCTCAACAGGTGCTGTTTTTATATCAGATGCACTATATTGCAAAGAAAAGCACATGAGCAAGAGAAGTAGACAGAGAGAATATGGCTGGTGAGATGCATTCATTTAAACACAGATCGCGGCACAGGAAAATAAAATGAATGGTAGAACGAATGATAGAACAATCAACAGAATGATAGAACAGATAGACACATAAAATGAATGAACAATAAAAAGAACAACAGAACAAATAAAGATAGATGGAATGAATGCACAACAGAACAAACTAACAGAATGATAGTATGTACAATAGAACAGACTGAATGATGGCTTGACAGAATGAAGAACAAACGACTGCATCGATAAATAGATTGATGGATGGATGGATGGATGGATAGATAGAATTCAGATAGAATGATAGAACGATAGATAGATAGAATGATAGAACATAGATAGACCGATAGAATGATAGAATGATAGATAGAACGATAGAATGATAAATAGATAGATAGATGGATAGATAGATAGAATATAGATAGACCGATAGAATGATATAATATAGACTGACAGATAGAATGATAGATGGATAGATAGATAGATAGATAGATAGATAGATAGATAGATAGAATATAGATAGAATGATAGAACGATAAATAGATATAACAACAGACAGAACGATGCACAGAATAATAGATAGAATGGGCAATAGAACGATAGATAGATAGATGATAGAACGATAGATCGATAGAAACATAGATAGATAGATAGAATACAGATAGAATGATAGATAGAACGATAGATAGATAGATAGATAGATAGATGATAGATAGATAGATAGATAGATAGATAGATAGATAGATAGAATGATAGAACATAGATAGACCGATAGAATGATATAATACAGATAGACCGATAGAATGATAGAATGATAGATAGAACGACAGAAAGGTAGAACGACAGAAAGATAGAACGATAGATAGAACGATATAGATAGATAGATAGATAGATAGACCGATAGAATGATATAATATGGATTGACAGATAGAATGATAGAATGATAGATAGATAGATAGATAGATAGATAGATAGATAGATAGATAGATAAAAAATGAACTACAATGACCAATAAATTCATGGATGGATAAGTTATGCAATGATAATTAAGAGAATTTAATGTGTTTTATGTTGTTTAGATTATGTGCATTCCATTAAAGAAACAGTGATAATCAACAAATGAAGATGGCGTCTCACTGCAGTAATCTTCAAAGGCCATTAAAGAAACACTATCTGCATTAGTTTATGTGTGTGTATGTGAGTCTGTCTGTAACACACCACGGCAGAGCAGAATCAAAGCCACGGGTGGAAGGTAAGTCTCTTCAAAGCTGTTTAGTGTGTGCGGCAGGCACGCTGTTTAATTAAAACGTCATTTAGGAAGAAGATCACGGCCTCTTTATCCCACACGCACAGCTTTGGCTCTAACAGGAGGACCAGGAAGCAATCATACTCCATTCCAATTTGTGTTTATCGTGATGCTAATGCCATGGATGGATCAACCAGAACAGCATTCATGAGGAACATGAGCCAGGGTGCACAACTCGCTTTGGTGTGGACTCATGCATATTCAGTGAGACAGGAACAAGATGGCCAAATAAATACAGAGAGGGGGTAATTTGTGTAAAGCAGGTTTATTCTTCTACCCACACTGTACTTAACTAATCACACTCAGTGCAACCGCATAAAATACTTCAATCACAAACAGTAAATGATACAGTAGCTTCATTTTAATCCATCAAAATTGCCCTGGAATTTTTCCTTAAGAAGCCAACTGGGCCTGGCTAGAAGCAATTCAAACGGATAATACACCCAAAGATGAAAATTCTGTCATTAATTACTCACCCTCATGTCATTCCAAACCCGTAAAACCGTTGTTCATCTTCAGAACACAAAATAAGAGCTTTCTGACCCTGCATGAACAGCAATGCAACTACCACATTCAAGGCCCAGAAAGGTAGCCTAAAAAACCGTAATTTTATGAAGCTACAAAAATACTTTTTGTGTGCAAAGAAAACAAAAATAGTTTCTTTTCTACCGCATCAGTTTTGGACACGCGTTCACAAGAGTACCGTGACACATGAGTATGCGTATCTGTCAAATAGAGAGATTTTATTACAATGTTGTTTCCGGTGTTATTTTAAGCTAATGCTCTTTGATGCATTGAGCAGAGCTACCGCACTGGATTTGTCAGCACTAATATGGCGGTGAAACTGTATTTAACAGCTTAATTGTGACCATGCAGAGTTATGACAGAAAGCATGCTTTCAATCTGCCAGCTCCCCTGTGAACCTATGCAGGAAAAGACGGATTGCTTCTGTCGGTGAACACACAACACGGGGGATGCGTGGCTCCACACATGCTCGCGGACTCGGTGGAAATCAATGCACACTCTGTCTTTAATTACCAGACGAATAACTCTGTAACCGCGCAGGCATATTAATAATAGAAAAAGTCATCCAAACTCTGGAGCCATTAGCGCCTAGTGCGCTGGGGCTAATGCATCTTTTTAATAGGGTGCGGAAGTGTCATTGCTTATGGAGACAGGCATCCTCTAAGACCCTCGGCCCCTCCCTTCTCAAACGCTCTGATCTAGTGGAACAGGCATGAGCAGAATTTCTCCTTTTCCATTTCTCAGACTCTTTTCTAGTGTTAGTGCGCACACAGAGTGCACAGGCATTTAGCAGACGCTTTTATCCGAAGACATTTGCAATACAATTATAATGGACGATTCACTCAGAGAAACCTGGGGTTAAAATGACAGTCAAAAAATGAAAAATTTCGTTTACTCACGCTCACGTCTTTACAATTCACATTTGATTATGTGAGAATCACTGGTGTTTGCGATTTTAGATACCATCATTTATATGCCATTTTTGAAGCTTATCATCACAAATACAATTGGTATTTCTATGCCAAAGGGAATGTTACAAACTAACCTTAGGTTTTCCGCAGATCGGTACCACATCTCTGGGGAGTGAATACCAGTAATTGTGAAAAAAACTTTAACTTTCGACTCTCCGTCACAAAGGCACACCAAACATTCGAAAGGCGAAGAGTTGGCTTTACTGAAACGGCGCTAACTATTTAACAGAAGAGTTTATTTGCAAAAACAGATAACTCATCAAAATCATGTTTTTATTATGTTATCATGCTTTTATTGTGTTTTATTGTGTTGGTTAGCTGTATTTTATTTTTTTGTTATTTTTACATTATATCAAAATAACCCAACAGCGGTGTGAATACACACTGAAAAAACCATGATTTTTGAAAATTGTTAAAAATGGAGTCACCTGTTTTTGCAATTTAAATTTTCATATCTTTGCCAAACTCACAACATGTATGTAAGACCTAAACCTGAGGTCACCTGAAAAAAGTCGCAAATCTTGGCCACTTGGTCACGCTATAAGAGGGGAAAAAACATAAAATGGCCATAACTACGCAATCGTTTGTCCTATTGACATGAAAATCGGTATACGTGGTCTTGGTCCAAAGTGCGACAAGTGGCTATAAAGACATTTGTGTATCTCAAAAAACATGGCAACATAGGCTTTGAGCACCTATTAGACAAGGTTAATGAAGGTTGATTCGAACAAAACTTGGTGGGCCTCTTTGACTCACAAAGGTCTGTGAGAAATTTGAATCGTAAACGATTGTATATTGCACAGTTTTTCACACGCACTATATTCGCATCATATGATAGATCTCCTCATTTCGAACAGCTTTGCCTCTAGAACCACTGCTGTCAATCAGATAGTTTATTAAATGATTGAGAAAATGTAAAACAACTTCTTTTGCGAACTAGGCTTAGGTTTTTTGCTCAATCTGGGGAAAAAAAAAACACTGCAGTACAATTCTCTGGACTCTCTAGGTCAATAATTATCAAAAAAATTTACGTTGGGACGATATAATGGGATAGTTTAAAAGGGGGCCTGTCCAAATATACCCAAAAGACTATAAAGTCTAATTAAAAAAATCAAAACTTCACAAAACCTGGTGAGCACATGCGACAGGTGATTCTAAACAATCACGCAAACTTTTAGGGAGATCGAACCAGAGTTAGCGCCATAACAGACATAAAAGATAAGAAAAAAACATCATATTGGTAAATTACCTGTATATGCCAAAAAATGCTTTTTAAAATCATTGATTTAGGTGGTTACAGGCTTGCTAAACAATATGTAGTGTCTTTTTTAATTTTTTGCTTTAATGCCTTAAAGTGCTTGAACCCCATTAATCGCTGCTTGCAGTTATATTTATTTATTTTTTAAAACGTTTCACAAGTCTTAGGAAATAGTGCACACATTTTATGGACTACTACAAATATTGTGAAATATTACAATTTAAACATTTGTTGGTAAAACAATATTTTAGTGAAAACTATTTCTTTGGGTTACTTTAATGAATAGAAAGTTCAAAAGAACAGCATTAATGTAAACAGTTTATTTATTTATTTATTAAATTACATAAATGTGATTTTTAATGCATCCTTGCTAAATAATATTATTAATTTCTTATAAACAAATCTAATAGTTAGAGCTACAGTACAGATTGAAATAAAACATATAGGTCAGCCCAATCAATATACAGCTATGAAAGCAAACAAAGGAGGCCTACTTTTATAAATATCAACCCTTATTTCTTAAATGACTAATATTTCTTCAACAATACCCCAATTCTTGGTGCATGAATGTAGTGGATACTACTGGCTTTATATAGACGAGAGCTATGTGATGTCTCTTCAGAGGACTCTTCAGACCTCTCTTCTGCAAAAAAAATAACATATGAATTTGGAACAAGACCAAGGGTGGGTATATTGGAGGAACAATTGCTCTTTCTGGAGGTCACATTTTTGATGGCTCTTGGATTAACCTGGTTTTGAACCAATGACCTATCAGTTAGCAATCAGCTTCAACCAGTCCACCACATCACCACTTCCCTGGTATTTACAAAAGGGAACTCAGTTCTAGGAACTAGCTAGCATGGTGGTTCCTAGAGAACCAATTTTCCCCTCGGGCTGTTTTCCTGGTTGGATTTGCACCAACAGCAGGAACTCTGAAGTCACTGACAGCAATGCCTTTATTTGTGGCATTACAAATGTCAACTGGTGAATGGAGGACGCTGGCGAAGCTGTTTTTGTTGTGTGTTGTGGGTTTTGTGATAACGGAGATGGAATGTAAACACAATTTACACGATTGAAAGAGCATGAAAATCTGGCTGTATCTCCTATGACAACTTGCAGTGTTACATATCATTGAAGCTGAGAAAAGACCACAACGCTGCAGACAACAGGTAAATGCTGTTATTGCTGTTTTCCACGTTCGTGGAGTAAATATTTTTACATGGCTTTTTAAAAATGCTGTGTAGCTGGTGTTTCGTACATGTTTGGCCAATCTACTTACGTCACTGGTAGTTCCTATAGGACTGTTTTAGACCCTACTATGAAGTAGAAGCTAATTTAGTTACTCCAAAGAGAGTTCTAGAATTAGAACTAAATATATTTTAGTTCCTGCAGTGCGAACACTCCAAAAAGCGGGAACATCCACCAATATTCTAGAAACTATGAAAAGGTTCCTCCGGTGTGAAAGCCCCTATAGTGCACCTTTAGTAGTTCAGCATTCTAAACTTTTTGAGCACAAACCAACAAATGACATTCTGAAGATAAAATGTTTTCTAAAATGAACTTTCATGAACGCAGGCATAACTCTTTTAAAAACAAACACTTTCTGTTCAAATGAGCATGATGAGATGATAATGGCAAGCATGGATGCACAAACCTTCCAGCTGAGGTATGAGGCAAGACCTCAGATGAACTGTCCATAATTTGGTTTATCTGCATCCAGGGGTTTGGTGACAAAATTAAAGTGTTGAATTAGCATAAGTATATTCATTTTATTATATTGCCCGTGGCAGACAGAGCCCCCAGTGACACTCACACGTTTCACAAAGCAGTCTGAGGGCGGAGCGGGCGCTCTGACACACTCTCACAGTATGAATATACCTTCTCTGGACACATCATCTGAATTTCACACTCACAGAGGAGTCACTTCCATATTCATCTCTTGCATTCATTTGTTCCACGTGAGAGCATGCAGTTTCTCCCACTGAGGAGCCACCAAGTTTTTTACTCGCTCTGTCTTTGCAGTTCATCATCTTAATAAATGCATTTGTGTGCAAACCGTTATGCACAATGAGGAGAGAGGCAGCGGTCACAGCTACTGGCACCATGCCTGATGACTGATGATCACGTACACCTGCTCAGAAATGCAAAATGCTTGATTCTTCACAGTCCATCCAGCCATCAATCCATGCAAAAAAAAAAAATATATATATATATGTATATATATACTACCGTTCAACCATTTGGAGTTGGTAAGATATCGTAATGTTTTTTGAAAGAAGTCTCTTATGCTCACAAAGGGTGCATTTATTTGATCAAATACACAGTCAAACAGTAATATTGTGAAATATTACTACAATTAAAAAAATTGTAAAATATTTTAAAATGTAATTTATTCCTGTGAGACAAAGCTGAATTTCAGCAGTCCTCACTGTCACATGATCCTTCAGAAATCATTATTATATGCTGATTTGCTGCTTATGAAACATGTATTTTTATCAAGCATATACTGTATATACAGTTTTATGTAAAAGTTTGGGAACCCCTTGCAGAATCTGTGAAAATGTGAATAATTTTAACAAAATAAGAGAGATCATACAAAATGCATGTTATTTTTTATTTAGTACTTTCCTGAGTAAGACATTTTACATAAAAGATGTTTACATATAGTCCACAAGACCAAAAAATAGCTGAAATTATTAAAATAACCCCCTGCAAACGTTTGGTTCTTAATACTGTGTGTGGTTAACTGGATGATCTACGACTGTTTTTTTTTTGTTTTGTGGTGGTTGTTCATGAGTCCCTTGTTTGTTCTGAACAGTTAAACTGAGCACTGTTCTTCAGAAAAATCTTCCAGGTCCTGCAGATTCTTCAGTTTTCCAGCATCTTCTGCATATTTGAACCCTTTCCAGCAGCGACTGTATGGATTTTGAGATTAATCTTTTCATGCTGAGGACAACTTAGGGACTCAAACACAACTACTAAAAAAGGTTCAAACATACACTGATGCTCCAGAAGGAAACATGATGCATTAAGAGCTGGGGGTGAAAACTTTTTGAATTTGAAGATCAAGGTAAATTGTACTTAATTTGCCTTCTGGGGAACATGCAAGTATGTTGCTTCCGAAGAGCAGTACTAAATGGAAAAAAATGATACTTCAACAAAATAAGAAAAAATTGGACATCTTCATCCCGGCTCTTAATGCATTGTGTTTCCTTCTGGAGCATCAGTGAGCGTTTAAATTTTTTTTTTTTAGTAGTTGTGTTTGAGTCCCTCAGTTGTCCTCAGTGTGAAAAGATGGATCTCAAAATCATACAGTTACTGCTGGAAAGAGTTCAAATATGCAAAAGATGCTGGAAAACCAAGGGTTCCAAAACTTTTGAAGGGGGTTATTTTAATAATTTAGCTATTTTTGGTCTTGTGGACTATATGTAAACATCTTTTGTGTAAAATTTATTACTTAGGACAGTATTAAATAAAAAATAACATGCATTGCATGTCATGCATGTCGTTCTTTTTTTCCTATGCGTGTTTCTTTTGAACGGCTCTTTGAAAGGAACGGATCGCCAAGATCCAGATCCCCTCAAAGAGCCATAAATCCCATCACTATCTAGCAGCGAGTCCAGCAGCAACAGCCATAAACCCGTGCTGAAGTGCATTTTGCGACAGGAAAATCGGACGTTCATTGGCTCTCGCCTGCATTCGTCACAGATTACGACATGCCGTGTTTCTTGTTAGATGTGTTGGAATGACGCGCGGGCGCCTTCGAGGAGTGGATCAAGACAATAATCTGGATAATATTTTCAGCGATTAACAATTTAAATTCTGCTCTCATCCTACTGCACCTCAAACCTACTGTATTCCGCCAGAGAGGACTGCGGCTGCAAACGCATCGTTTTTTGGATTACTTTTTTGTATGGCTGTTGACAGTTTTGCAATAAATAAATGATTGTGATTGCACTTTCCTGTTTTTTATATTTTTATTACTGTTCAGTCATAGTTAACGTTAGGTTTAGAGGCAGAAGTGGGATTAGCGACTATAAAAAATATTTTTAGATATATTTTCAGATTGTGTGCTTATGTATTGAACCTACCCTGTAACTTCCTTGAACAAGAGGGGAACAATCGCCACTTTAATTTACAGCCCGCAGAGGGCACACTTACCCTGTAACTACATGGAACAGGAGTATAATTTCCCAGTAATTTTAAAAAGCTTACGTATATATACACCAAACGTACGATTTAATAGAATAGGTACCTGTTAAGTTTTTAAGTAATTCCATTATAAA
Source organism: Labeo catla (assembly GCA_012976165.1). Lineage (NCBI taxonomy): Eukaryota > Metazoa > Chordata > Actinopteri > Cypriniformes > Cyprinidae > Labeo > Labeo catla. The sequence goes on along the minus strand of VONZ01000708.1, from coordinate 158,224 downwards.
TTATTTGTATATCTGTTTGCTACCCCGTTATTACCCAAACGTAACATATTGCTCCCTTATACTTACACGTAGGTACAATATAAATACGAAACATACACTGTAACTTCAGTTTACTTGCGCAGTTCTTTGCAGGTTGTATATCTGGTTGTTACTCTCTATTACCAAAACGTAACATAGCCTATTGTTCTCTTATACCTACACATACCTACTAATAGGTACACTATAATTACAGAAACGTACACCGTAAATTCAGTTTACTTATGTAGTTCTTTGCAGGTTGAATATCTGGTTTGTTATCCCCTTATTACCCAAATATAACATATTGTTCCCTTATACCTACATGTACGTTCTTTATAGGTACACTATAATTACAGAAACATACACCGTAAATTCAGTTTACTTACGTAGTTCTTTGCGGGTTGTAATCTAAAGCGTTACCAAAAAATCTAACCAGAATACCTAGCAATATGTTTTTCCATTATGAGCTATGATTGGTTTTGTCTTTTTTTGTATATATTTACCATCTTTAACCCCTTGTGTTGATTATTGTGTAAAAGGAGACACAATACACTTAATTTACGCAGAAATAAAGTATAAAGTCTATAAGACATAACACAATTTTCTGCCTTGTAAGCACACATATTTCATAAAATGCTAATCAAATTTTCCATGCTTCTTACAGTCCTTGATATAACATATCACATTCATTTGTATGTTGGTATATTTTCTAGCAGATGATTAAATGCCTCATATTCATCTAATTATAATATCAATGAATTAATTCTGAGGCTAAATAGGCTAAATAACCTCAAATCTCATTGAAAGTCTAATTAGAGTAATCAAAAAACAGCCTCTACTGTTTACCATATAACATACAAACACAATCAGACTCTGTAACAATACTGTACCACTAATTACACTGTAATGGACAGAAAAACATTCTCCAAGGTACGAAATGTTTGGGTGAAGTAGTCATTTAAGGATTTAATTCCAGACCGCTTAAAAAGCCTGTATAAGACAAGTACAGATTTAGGGCAACCATATCTACTGTAAAAAAGATTCTTCCAAAAAAGATTTTTCCACAAAAAAAAAAAACAATAACTGGTGAACTTTCTTCGCTGATCTCTGCATAAAGAGAGTGCTTTCATATTTTCAGCCTCAGGGACTTCCAGAGGAATCTGCTTCTGAGATAATGGCATCGAGAATCCGTACAGTAAGAGGGTTTGGATAGACCAGCATTTTAAACACAGGGTGAAAGACAGTGTAAGAGCCCGTCTGCATTAGTGTAGACCCACGAGGCCAACGGAGAAAAATTACTGCATAGCTGGATGAAAATTTCCTTCCAATTATCTATGATAAAACTTATGAGGCGATGTAACCTTGTAAAATATTACTCTCTATTGATCACAAACGATCAAAACATTCTCCCTGCCAGCAGACAGGAGCAAAAAACGCCATTAGGAAACTTTACTTCCAGCTCTTAACATACATTATGACTCCTTTAATATTTAATGAGAGACACTGGGGCTAAAGTGTCTTTTTTGTTTTGTTTTGTTTTTTTTGGCAGCTTTGATTTAAAAAAGGCAAAAATGATTGGCAGTTTGTTTGTCAACCCATTACATTTCCTGTCGGCTCTAGTTTTGTTTGATTTACACACACTCAGTGATTGACCCTGTATATATTCTACAGTGCCATGTTGAGGCCAAAGCTGTTTTGAAATGTTTCTTGAGCAGGAAATCAGCATATTAAAATGATTCCTGAGTGATCATGTGACACTGAAGACTGCTGAAAATTCAGCTTTGCATCACAGGAATAAATTGCATTTTAAAATATATTCAAATAGAAGTCAGTTATTTAAAATTGTAATAATATTTCACTATATTACTTTGGTCATGGGGGACCAGAGTCTCCATCAATGAGATTTAACCCCAGGGCTAGTTTCTACTCTTATTCATATAAAACAAAAAAAGTTATTAATAAACTAACAAAGCGCAAATTAGATGAGGTTGTCGCATCAGTAAAAATATCTGCATTCCCAGCTTTCTTTCATCTAGCTGTGACAATATGTTGTATAAAACTGAAAAACTGGAGCGCAGATCTGCAGAGTCACAAATCCCAAATGATTCCATTCGATTTCATTATGCAAATGCGCTGAAGTCTGGGCACGCGTGTCATTGTTTTAGTTTATAAGAAGAAAGCAGAATCTTAAGACAAACTGACAGGCAACCAGACACTGTTTTACAGGACTTCAATGACTGCTAGTTCTTATCGACCTAGTATTGACACGTTCATAACTGTTGGCAATGACAGATATGAATATTGATGATGTGTGTTTAATGAAGCTGTAATGACACATGTATGTCTACACGTGACGCAATGCTTGCGTCAATGCAAAGGTCGTTGAGTTTCAGATGAGGAAGTAATCGCAGGTGCTGCCTTTCAGAGTGTGTCCCATCCACCTGGGACCTCTCATGTGGAGGATGGATGTTATGTTAATAGCACGGTACATGTCAGGTTCATCAAGAAAATTTCATAATAAAAGCAAACAAATGTTACTTAGTTTATTAAATGTATGTTTATGCTGGACTCGAGGAACTCTTTGATCTAGCACTTTTTTTATCTTGACATCAGTCACTCCATATAATAAATAAATACAAAATTGTTTGTGTAATTTAAAAATGCACAATTGTACTGCTTTTAGATTATACACTGTAATAATTATAAATCCAGGTTACTAAAAAAATAAAAAAATAATAAAATAAAAAAAAAATAATAAAAAAATAATAAAATAAAATAAAATAAAATAAAATAAAATAAAATCCTGTGCTTCTCTGTTAGGACCACTATTTAAATAAAATATTTTTAAAAAATCACGCGATTCTCCATTAGGACCACTATTTGGATCAGTTTTTTTCATATGTATAAAATAAAATAAAATAAAATAAAATAAAATAAATGTAATAGAATGTATTTAGATGTGGTTTTTCATATGTGTAAAATAAAATAAAATAAAATAATAAAATAAAATAAAAAATAGACTGTGAATATAATGTAATATAATGTATTTAGATGTGGTTTTTCATATGTGTAAAATAAAAAAAACATATATATACAATAAAAAATACAATAATAAAAAAAGTAAAATAAAATACAATAAAATAAAATAAAATGAAATTATATTTAAAAAAAATATATATTTTTAAATAATTAAATATTTTTAAACAATCCTGTGATTCTCTATTAGGACCATTATTTGCATCTGGTTTTTCATATGTGTAAAAATAATAATAATAAAAAAATAATAATAATAATAAACATATATATATATATATATACACTTAAAAATTAAAATCAATTGTTGTAAATGCTACAAGTGAATTTATGTATCGCAATGTATATATAATATACAGCAATTTTTTTTAACCTCAGTAACTATTAATATTTATATTCGCTAAAGATAAAATTAACGGTATTAGTAAGTTATTACAGTTTTAAATTATTAACTTAAGTTAATATGAGAGTTAGATGACGCAGTTAAGTTAGGGGAAATAAGCATAACCTATTATATATCCAGTATCAGCTCATAAATCAAAATGTAATTCTGTAATATTAGCAGATTATCAATATGGTACAGATACTGCATATCGTGAATCCCTAGATTACCTTTCTGGTCATGAGTAAAAGCCTCTTTAGGGAATTTTTGACCCTAAAAACAAAGTATTTTAAATAAGACCATCACCATACAGTTGTTCAAAAGAAAGTGCCTGGACGTCTCATTAACGCTCAGCTAATTAATAGTTTCTTATTTTAGAACAACTAAAAGTAAAACCCTGAGTCCAACTGAATTAACCATCATGTGCACACAGAAGGTTGATCCAATTCCCCATGCTCTTCCTTTTGTCCAGTAACTACAGGGAGCAGGATGAAGGTAAACACAGCTGAAAATCAAACTCGAGCATTTGAAGAAGAAAGCGCTTTGGTTGCTCAAAAAGGCTGCCGGAGGCAAATAAGGATTACTACAGAGCGGTGGGCTATTTCACATCAACCAACATAGCCATTTCCCATCACCCAAATACAAAACACAGTCTTACAATAGAGGGAGATAGACAGTTAACCAAATTATGATGCATAGTTACCCATCATATGACAAAATCAATGCAGTGCACAGAAAGACATAGCTGACTGGGATCAATAGCTGTCCTCTCTCTCAATTAATCCATCTGTCATTCCACACCATTAGCACAGATCATTCAATACAAGCACAGGAATAGATTTGTTCATGCTCAGTGTTTAGCTAATAATATTTTAGGGGTGAAAGAATTAAAAAAGAGAACAGAGACAGAGTTGTAGGTCCTACACAGTCTGTCAGCACAGAGTTTGGCAGAATTTCCCATGTGGTATTGTGTGAGCATGACTTATACAATGTTTTCTACTAATGCACCATTTGATCATCAATATATATTTACAGTTCAGTACATTTTATATGTGTATGACATCCTAGACATTTCAACCTCCCATCCTCATTGAAAATTCTCAGCGGGCGTTTTATCTATTGGAAACAGCACACTGTCCGTGTAGCCCGTCTCTGTGAACTCTGGGCCTTTAATATAGCTCCCCTCTTAATATGCCGAATTAAAGCTCTTCAACCTTTCATTTCTTTGTAATGCTGGCTCTGAGAGCCTGGGTCTCTGAGGGTTGGGATCGATGTGGAATAGCTAAACGTGCACAGGCACGGGGGAGATGGCAAGAGAAAGAGAGCGAGAGGAGTTATTAGTCCTCCACATTATCACACAACACACAAATGGTTGGGCGTGGCACGCTGGGCCAGCGGCCCGGTGAAACGCTCTTTTATTTTCTCCCTCTCAATCAACCTCACTCCTCACTGGCTTTTTTCACACTGTCATGGCTGTAAATCAGCATGTGGAGTAAAATGGAAAGCTGGAGTGTACCCAGAGGATCTATGGGCTCCACAGGGGAGATTTTCATTAGCACTATTGGTTCTTCTATAAACATTATGTCTTTCAAGGCTGCCAGTGACTTTAAATACATGTTGGCTCAAAAGCACAATGTGTTATACTTAACTTTAATTGAAGTGAATGCCCTGCCATGCCCTCTTACTTTATAAAAACAGCAGCTAAATACTTGTCTAACATAGGCAGTGCAATTACATTTTTTCCCACAGACTACTGCAATTTTGTGTTAGGAGGAAAAGATATACAATATGCGCTAGCAGCATTAGTGTGTATTGAAATAAATACAATCATACGGAGATAGTTGCAGCACTTGAAAAAAATATGCATATTTTAATATGCTTAAAGACAAACCATGTGCAAATTCATCAGTCAACACAATTGCTAAGCATTTTCTCCTTAAAACTGCAGTGTACCAAACACAGTCTCAAAAATGTGGTTTGAAACTGGCCCTGGCCCTGTCACAAATACGTAACCAATTCTGTCAACTTGTTTTTTATATCATTAGCAAAGTGTTTTTACATAGAATTTTGAATGGTACAGCCCGTTGGGTCATTTCATTGGGTTATTTTTAATATTTTTTACCCAGGTGCTGGGTTATTTTTTTTAACCCAAATACTGGGTTTAACTTGTTGAGTCATTTTATTGGGTTATTTTTACAATTTTTTACCCAGGTGCTGGGTTATTTTTTTTAACCCAAATACTGGGTTCAACTTGTTGGGTCATTTTATTAGGTTACTTTTTAATTTTTTTTACCCAGGTGCTGTTTTTTTTTTTTTCCTTTTTAACCCAAATGCTGGGTTCAACTTGTTGGGTCATTTTATTAGGTTATTTTTTAAATATTTTTACCCAGGTGCTGGGTTATTTTTTAACCCGAATGCCGGGTTCAACTTTTTGGGTCATTTTATTAGGTTATTTATTTATTTTTATTTTTTTTACCCAGGTGCTGGGTTAATTTTTTTTAACCTCAAATGCTGTGTTTAACTTGTTGGGTCATTTTATTGAGGTATTTTTAATATTTTTTACCCAGGTGCTGGGTAGTTGTTCTGTAACTCTGGGTCATTTAACGCTGGGTTATTTTTTTCTACCCAGTTCACCCAAACAAATTCAATTTGTCTTGTATTTTGTCCATGTGTTCTTGCTTAATAATAAATGTTCAACTTTTGATTAATGCTGTTGCCTCTAGTAATACTGTGTGTGTTTTAGTTCCAATCCATTTTTAGCCAGCAATATAATAATTTCTTAACAATAGTTGACTTAAATAAAATAACCCAGCGTGTTTGGTAAAAACATTTAACCCAACCAGCTGGGTCAAAATAACCCAGCATGTGTTCTGTCCAATACCCAGCGCTGGGTTGCCAAATAAACCAAGCTGGGCTGTTTTTAACCCAGCGTTTTTAGAGTGTCAGTGGTAGGTGCTGTGCAGGTAAACCTCGCTCCCCTGATCTCAAGAGGTGCTCTAGCAACTGACACTAGTGCGCCCGCCTCCATGTCGGAGACCTGCTCAGAGTGGTGTGCAAGTAGGACCAAGGGAAAGGGGTTACATTGGTGCCGTGACCCAGATGGGAGTGAGGTTTAGGGGGCTGAGTGTAACGGAGGCCAGAGTGTAACGGAGGCCAGACCCTCTCAGAACGGGTGCGAGTAGGATCTGGGGAGAGGGATTACACTAGCGGTTAATAAACAGAACTGCATGTGTCTTGCTGAAGAACATTTTAGCCGGAGATGCTTATCTTTGTTTATTTCTGTGACGAATCATGCAGGGACTGGGGTACTCCACAGCTGTCTGAAATATAGACAATTAATTGCACTTGACCTCACAACCAGCTACTGAGCTACCAGAAGCAGTTAAACTGAAACAATACAAAGTTATGTTGCAACAAAAAGTCCATCTAGCACTATATATAAAAGCAATAAAAAAAGAAAACGAAAGGACATTCTGTGTAAATCTGTCCTTCAAATTCTGCTTTTGAACATTCAAAAGAATGACAAAACTGATAATGTAAAAAAAAAAGAAACATATTCATGTTTCAATGAGTTCTTATTTGTTAAAACATAAAAAGGTACATACTGAAGCAAGGCTGCAAGCTACAGAAGGCCAGATCTTACTAGGCTGCATTCCTGTAAAGTTTTCAGCTTCATAATTTTGGGCTCTATAGTATTTCACTCACATTTGCTTGTAATAGACAGCATATAAATAAGTTAAAACTTTATAATACCTTTCATTAATAAAATATATGAAATGTCATGAAAATTTGATTCATGCATTTATAAAATTCATATGATGTGTTTCTTAACCTTTTGTTTTGAAACTAGTGAGAATGTGAAGTGTTTTAAAAGTTGATTTTCTAAAAGTCGCAAGTACCTTAAATGAAGAAACACTTCTACTAATATGCATACTGTTCACATTATATTTGTTTGGTGTTTGGTTTCCTCTAAACTCTAAAATAGATTCTCCTGTCCCTCAGCATGTAGCTTTAATTGCGGATAGTAGGACTACAGCGTTCTTGTTTCCCCTCCAGTGCTTTCTGAGAAAAGCAGCGAGCTGCGGACCGCCCGCAGTCCACATCCTTCATTCCCAGGTCAGAGCTGTAGAGCACAGGGTGCATCTCACTCTCACTGTCAATGGCATTTAATCGATTTCAGAGCACAGCTCCAACAATTGTACAGAGAAGCTGAGAGTATCATTTCACAAACACACCACAGACCCATGGAGTGCGCTAGGGTTTGCTCAACCTAAGTTCAATGCTGTCCTCTTTATAGATTCTGTCTTTCTCTGAAAAAGATATTTTGTAAGATGTCTACATCAAAGAACGGACAGTCATGATGTTATACACAGAAACACACAAGGCCAAAACTACCAAAACCACCACAGAAGCATCACTACTGGTTATTTTCAGTGTAATGTTTATGGAGAACGTGTTGCATGTTATCAATAAAAACAGACAATACTTTTACATTTTGGAAAATGTGTTAATAATAGAATTAACAACATTAGTCTAAAAGGCAAGCAATATCAATAAAAATTATATAAAATAAATTAAATTATGTAACTATCACACTGTTTTGAAATTATAACCATTTATCTTGAATTATTTCTTTTTTCTTTTTACATATTTTATGTTTTCATTTTAATTCTAGTTTGTTTAGTAATTTTATTATATGCTTTTGTCTTTTTAAAGTCTTCAATATCGGAATGCAAATAATTTTTATAGAATACTGTCGTCAAAGTGCCGTTTGAAGCTAAACTCAGACATTTAAACGAACATACTATGGAGGAAAACTGCTATGATTACTCTATTTTTAAAGCATGAATTTGATTTAAACAATAGGTCTAAATAATATTCACATATGCTGTTTATAGGGGGCGTATTGCATTAGCCCTACAGTTACAGCATGACATATTATTTAAACCTATTACTAATAACATTTTTACATAACATTTATTTATTTAATCTCGCAATTCTGACTTTTTTCTCACAAATACAAGTTTATATCTCCTAATTCGGACTTTATAACTGGATTGAACTCAAAAAATAGTGAGTTTGTCAATTCTGAGGGAAAAGCCAGTGTGGGACAAAAACTGTTTTTATTTTTATGTCTAACTAAGGGGAAAAGAGAGAAGGATGAGTTGTTTTTCTTTATTAGAATTGTGAGATATCTCAGAAATTGCAAGACTAAAGTCAAAATTTAAAATTTTGAAAATAAAATTTAATTTTTTTGAATTCTTCTTTTTTTATTCTTTTATTCCATGGCTCCATAGACTGCCACTTGAAAACTGTCATTTTCTGTCACCAGATAGGCTCTGCCTATCTGAAAAAGTCATTCCAGTTTCAGATCTGTAAGACGATCCCACTATCTAACCTCAATTTCGTTGAATAACAGTGCTTATCTCTGGGTGACAAGCTCTTGTAATATGCAGAGGACATTTTGAAAATGACATCTAATCAATACAATCTATAATCTTTTTTAATTTATTTATTTTGTACAGTATCCGTGTAATTCTCTGGCCAAAAAGGCTATCTCACGAGGGGGTTTCTGCAACCATGATGTACACGCATCCCAAATGTCTGAAAACTTACAATTGGTCTAAACGTTTTATTTTTGAGTGAACTATCCCTATAAGCTGTTGGCGCCAATAGCCTCGTGGTTAGCGCTCTGACATATAGCGCCATTGCGCTGCTGGGGGCAACCCCAGTTTGAATCCCGGCTTGTCGAACTTTCCTGATCCCACCCACTTCGCTTCCTGTCCAACTACACTGTCCTATCTAAATAGAGGCATAAAATGTCAGAAATAAATCTTTAAAAAAAAAAAAAAAAAAAACTATCCCTATAAGCTTCCACAGTAAGACTGTAAACATGAATTGTTTTAAATAGTGAAGGACAGATCAAACGTTAAATCTTTTTAATCAAAGCCACAGATGCACAAATACTACATTAAAAAACAACCCAGAATTCTTCTAATAACCTGCACTGGACCTTTACTTCAGACATCACAGCACTGCGATCAACATTTTAAACTGTGCTTCTTATTTTCTGTCTAGCGAATGAAAACATTAGATTAGCGTCTTAACAACAAGCTTGACCCGTATTAAATGCCCAGCAGTAAAGTAAATCTAAATAATGAGATAAAATAAAAGAGGTAGTCCCTTTGTAAGATAATCCCCAGACTTTCATGTGTCTCACAAGTCCGTTGCTACCCGCTGATCAAACAGAAACATGAAATGCTGTGAAATCTCCACATAAAGTGATCCATTAGCTAGAGAGATACCCAGAGATGAAAGACATCCTTGGATCCTGCCCTACCGACGCAGTGCTCCGTGTAAATAACCTTTTGCTCCAAATACTGCCCATACATATTCAGTTAGAGAGAGAAAGAGACAGTTCATGGGAGTGTTTTCTGACTGTGTGAGCAACAGAGCGAGAGAATTAATGCACGTCATGGCCGTCTGATTATTTTCCAGGAAAAAGCATGGTTATAAAACTCACCTTCATAATCACACACATATAAAACAGCACTCTAGAGTGTGTCCAGTACAGTTACATTCGACACCGTTTGCCTTCATAGAGTAAATACTGCTTAGAATCTGCTCACATCGATGTTAATGTTCAGAAAATGTTCAGTTTATAGGGGAAATTCACTAAGAATAACTGCTATTAGCTTTGTATATCTGCATTGGATTATGCAAATCAGGTAAGTCCACAAACACACCAAAATTTCATGATTTTGCGGGTCAACTCTGAACATGTAGGATGCGGCAGACTACAATAATCTGACATACTTTACTGGGACAGTACAGCAGCACTCCACAAAGTGTGCTTGACTACGCCATACATCGGGATATTTGCCTGGTAATGGCATTCTTCTCCATGATTTGATGAATTACTGCTGGCATGACCGATAAAAATGCTTAAATAAATCAATAACAACTCAATTTGCTGCCTACTTTCCTATATGTTCCTGGAAATAGTAGAGCTTACTAGTAATGTCAAGGTCATAGGTTCAGATTCCCAAAGAGAAATATAAACTAACAAATCAATAATACCTTGAAAGCACTAAAGGTTGCTTCAGATAGAAGGGGTGGGCAATATACTGACATGATTTACCAATAGAAATATGTCAACCAGTACAGATTTTGGACTATTCTCTCTCTCGCAGTTACAGGCTCATGTGATGTTGCTGTACTAGAGAGTCATAAAAATGTATAATTTGTACACGTTCTTAAGCATTGTGGTTTAAAAACAAGTGTTTTTAAGCCGTTGAAATGCAATCAGCAGTGAAAGAGAACTCATTTGACTATATGTGCACGCTGTCTGAGAGACTGTTTTTGCCGCTTTATAGGCCTTGAACGGTCAAAATCAATTCATGCTCATTGGAAATATGTGCCTCTATACACATTTCTGCAACACCGTAATTACGTACGTTACTGCACGTTTCGCGGCAGTTTCAAAGTGAAATGTCCAGAGAGTGGTGCTAAAACACACGTTCAATACTTGACCGTGACACGTTTTTATTACATTAGTACAGACATGTATTGCTGCGTTTTTATTACACTGCTTGAGGTATGTATTGCAGCTGTTCAAAATTCAAATATTCGGGGGAGTGTCACTAAAGGTTAATGCTCTATCATTTTGGAAATATCCCCTACATCAAACCGATAGTGTTAACAAATGCAAAAGTGATATAAAATCACATTTATTGAAGCAGCCGTGCTATTTTAACTTTCTTACACAGATTTGAGCTGTTTTGTTGAACCATAGTTCCACAGGGTTCGTACTGAAGCTCTTCATCATTCAAGTGCAACACCATATCGCATGAGCTACCAAGCAAACCTACTGAATTAGGAAACTTGCGCATTTGAGGCTGTATATGTGACGACAACATTCGAAAGTATCGGTTTTCAAATTGCGCAGGATGTTAAAATTTTTTTAAAGCCACAATATAATATTCTGTAAGTAATAGTGTGAAAAAGCCTTTATTAATCAAAGCTCTGTGTAAATCACACTGTGTATGAAAAGGAATAAAAATTGTCAGAGCTTTACTGCCTCTAGTGTTTATTTCAACTGAAAACCACAATGATTCATAGATTTGGGTACGTTTTTTCAGTTTTGCAGAAATGTATATAGAGGCACATATTTTCAATGAGCCTGTGTTGGTCAAAATGCCTGTTTTTGCAAGTATCCTCATAAACACAGTAATTTAGTTCTTAAGTGAAAGCAAACAGCTGAGAAAGAAAACATGTGTAACAGTATATTGTACCCCGGCAGTTCTTAAAGTGACAGCAGTCTAAGGCTGCAGTTACACTAGTGCGTTTTCGTTTTAAAACACATAACTTTTGCTACGGTTATGCCTGTCGTTTACACTACTCTGGTGTTTTCGACCCTTTAAAAACTTAGATTTTTGAAAATGCTGCAAACCCCATTTTAGTTTGAAAATTCTGAGGTTGCATTTCAGTGTAAACAGACTTTTGAAAACGATGGCGTGGCTGCCCACATTCGCTCTGCGTATCCTTGAGGACCGTGTAAACAATAACATCATGCTCATTGTTGTACCCATAGATATGTATAGGTAGATGATTATTTATCTAAATAATACGGCATCTACCCATACACATCTATGGTTGTACCTGCATGAAGCAGTGAGGATCGTTTTCATTTTAAAACGAAAACGCACAACAGGGCCTAAGGGACAGATTTACTAAACAGGGCAAATTAGCATGAGAGCGCAATTCCAAAACAGCGCCAACAGGCATGAAAATTTCTGCGGGTGATTTACCGACAACGCACAAATTAAAGAACACAGACGCAACATCTCATTTACATATCAATCAATGCAGCATACCAAGCGCAGCACAAATTGGCATAGTCGCAAATAAAGAAATAAAGAAGCCACAGAATGTTGAAAAGAACAGGAGGGAAAAAAATTAAGGGTTGCAAGAAGTTTTGATAGACCTGGTATTGCGTGACTTCTAGTTGAGGGTTCCAAGTCGTCTTTTATTTCTTGAAGCAAATTAAAAATAACATGGTTTGGCAAAAGATATGATTGGATAATGTGTTCTTTTGGCATTCCAAATAAATTAATACATGTGGAAAAAATCCTCTCCCTTTTACCACACACTCTTTGTTCTCTGCAGTGCCTCCTCCTAGCAACGACAATTTGCAGCCATTTCAAGCGCAAAACAGCTTAAGACTTTTTTGGGGCGTTAAATAATGACACAAATACCAATAATTTGACAAGCGCAAATGTTAGTAAATCACGTTGCATGATTCATTTTAATGCTCTCTTCCCATACATTTTGCGTCTGAAAGGGAAACTCCTACAAATGCATATTCAATAAAGTGAGGTGCAAATATAACTGTGTCCACACCTTTTCTGCATTAATTCTTCACTGCGAATCTTTAGTAAATCAGTACTATTTTAACGCCCAAAAGACGGTTAGCACTGGCGCAAGCTGTTAGTAAATCTGGCCCTAATATTCCTAATGTCTGTCATTCATGATAATCAAACAACAAAAGAGAAAAAAAATCTCTCACTGCTCTTGACTAAATCACTTTCATAACTGTAATAAGAAGAAAAATATACATTTCATTTACACCGTGAAGAATATGCAGTTTTTATACATTTGATTACTTTATACATTATACATGTCTTACTTATTTGTTCTACTTTAGTTTTTTTGTCCTGTTGCTTGTAATTAGTTTCTTAATCTTATTTAATCTGTGATTGTTTTAGTTGTCTTCAGTGAGCTCAAGGTTTTTATTATTATTATTATTGTTTTATTTATTAATTTATTATTATTTTTTTTTTTTTACATTTAGGCTAGTATTTTAATTAGGCTAGATTTTTGTGTTACTGACACTTGTGACAAGAATTATGAAATTTATATTGTATTTATATTTTTATAACATAAATACCTTATTTAAAGCAAAACTACATTGTGATATATATCATTACTGTGAAATAAAATGACTCATATCAAGATTTTTGATCACCCACCCCTAGATATGACATAAATGCAACATAAATTTATTGGCCTTTCTTTATAAGGTACATTACTGATCAAAAATTTGGGGTCGGTAAGGTTTGATGTTTCTGTATTTATTTGATAAAAAATACAGTAAAAACACTAATATAATGAAATATTTTTACAATTTAATATATTTTAAAATGTAAGTTATTCCTGTGATGCAAAGCTGAATTTTAAGCATCATTACTCTAGTCTTCAGTATCACATGACCCTTCAGAAATCATTCTAATATGCTGATTTGGTGCTTAAGAAACATTTCTTAGTATGTTAAAAAAAGTTGTAGTGATTAATATTTTGTGAAAATCGTAATTTTTTGAGAAAAACAAACAAACAAACAAACAAAAAACAGTATAACTCAAGTGGAATTTACATTCTATAATAAGCCTAACTGATATAAAAGAAGATGTCAAAAGATGCTTGGATGAAAAGAATCATAATGACTTCTTTAGGGACCACAACATAACAGAAACTTGTGGGTAGGCTCTGTTGACTGGAAGGCTACCACCCAGCAACCACCCAAAGCACCTTAGAATGTGTTGCAACCGCACTACAATGCCCTGACAACCACCCATGAAACCTTAGCAGGTAAGTGTTGCACAGGCAAGTACCATTTACATTTACTTCAGAAAATGGAGAAATCTATCTGTCCTCTTCTGGCTTAAAATAAGCATGTCACAAATGAAACACTAAGAAACACTAAGCTCTGAAAACACACAGCAAGCCAAATACTTCTCTGTTTAATCTGATGAAATGTTGTCAGGTTTCATTAGACACTGGAAGTGTTGAGAAGAAAGAAGTAACCTTCCCTTCAGACAGAAACTAACCACTGCAGCCTCTGCTCAGTGTTAATTAAGCCATTATTAGCTGCCACTGACGGAGAACTAAAGTAGCTTGTTTTCATTAAGATTCATGCCAAGATTTACATCTTTGTCTGTTATCAGGCAGCTGATCTCACTTCATCTATCTCTGGGGCAGCGTTTTCACAATGAAGACGATTACAGCTTTTTTCTATAAGACACTGGTGATAATCCCACCATACACATTCCGTTCACACGTGCCACATATGAACCAGTTGTCCACAAATTTGTTGAAATATATTAATTTAAATCATTTTAAGTTATGTAGATCCTTTTGAAGTTTGCTCACTGACCCCCTGGTGCAGTGTTTCCCAGTCCAGTTCTTGGAGGCAGACCAACAGTACACATTTTGTATGTTTCCGTTATCTGACCCATTCATTTTAGATCTTGGATTCTCTACTAACAAGCTGATGAGTTGAATCAGTTGTGTTTAATTAGGAAATGTTTGGAAATGTGCTTGGAAATGTGTTGTGTTGGTGTGGCTCCAAAAAACAGTGTTGGGAAACTCTGTCCTAGGGGGTCCCGGCCCATGGTTGAGAATCACTGCATTAAACGGTAGTTTTTCCTTTTATTTTTATCTCCAATAATATTGCAAGATGTGTTTCATGAAAACATTCCATGCTGACACATGCTTTTCAGTGTATCATACATTTATATGTCATCAAAAGATGACCAAATATCAGCCCTGATTTTGGGATCACAAACAAATATTTTAAAATTTGGCATCACATATACATTTGTAAAAAGACAAAGTGAGACTGAAAAGAACAGTTCACCCCAAAAGAACAGATTTGGGGAACTTTAGAATTACATCACTTTCTCACCAATGGACCCTCTGCAGTGAATGAGTGCCATCAGAATGAAAGTTTTTGGGTCAATTCACCAATTAAAGTCCCCCTGTTATGCCATTTCCAATATTGCTTTTCATGCAGTGTGTATGTGAATGTAAACAATCCGGAAAGCTGTGAAGTCGAAAGTGCACGATAAATAAAGTTATTGTCTGTCAAAATAAAGAATCGACTTTGAACAGCTTAAACAAGTCATTAGTAATTCGAATCCCACTTCCATGACGACTGGATAATGCACTGTTCTACGTTAGCCATCCGCAACTAACTTGACCCGCCCTCAAACACATCATTTTACTGACAACTGCTTCTCTAATCTCGTAGGATTCTCAAAACGCTTGCTCCTGAAAGATGGCTCAGTACCCAGTTTATTTGGACCAGTGGCTCCACTGAATCACAACCTGTAAGTATGACCAATAAGAGATGTTTATATTTTCTGTCAACCATTCAAAATAAGGAACTAAGGCAATGGCATATCATTTCTGACATGCACTGACACGGTAGACCAGCAAACTTGGCCATCTGACCAAAGTAGGCTCACAGAAAGGAGGGGTTTAGAGAGACTGAATCTTTGAACTGCTTGGAACGAATCGTTTGAGGATCACTGGAAAATGGGGTAAACCTTTTTTTGGAGACTCTCAAAACAATATTAGGAACCCTAAATATGGCTTAATAGGGACATTTTGAACATCTTGTGATGTAAAAAGCTGCATTTGTAAGAAAAAAAATCCAACATGACACGTTTTAACTTCAAACTAGCGCTTTTAGCCAAAGTTCATAATCCATAAAAAAATGCTTTCTCCATGTGAAAAAGTGCATCCTCTGTTGTCCTCTCACATTAAAATCCACCGATATATTAATTAGAACTGTCCGTTTTGGACTGTTTTTGCGTAAAAGGTGATTGATCTGTGCATATTTCTCTCCTGATTCAGATGAGATGACTTTTTTCACTGGGAAGACACAACATTATAGAGGACTTGTTTGAAGTTTAAAAAAAATGTGGATTTATTTCTTACAAACACGCAGCTTTTCACTTCACAAGATGTTAATTGTGGACTGGAGTCGTTTGTATTACTTGCTATTAATTGCTACGACTTAATTCTCGTAATTTTGACTTAATTCTCAAAATATAGTTTGACTTCTCGTATTTCTTTAATTTCCTCATCTTAGTTGCAAAGATGGCACTACAATGCAGTCGCATATAACGCTACGCCTTTTATTACTATTTTATTCTCATAATTTAGATTTTATGTTCCCCATCAGTCAGTCACTTCGAGTCACGTGACGTCTCTGTTCCCTCCTTCAAGGAATGAGGGTTACATACGTAACTGAGACGTTTCAAATATTATGACTTTAACCTCATACTCTTATTTCTTTATTTATTGTTTATAAATTTTTTACTTCACTTTACAATTATCTTGTCTGGGTATTTAACTGCAGAATGTTGTTTCTGTTCCACCTGGTGGATACTGTGTGAAGCACAGTGTTTTAAAAATATCTGAAAAAGCACCTGCGGGGAAATTGATTACGTAGTGATTATGCGTGACGAATTGCGTGCTGCCACAAGAAAAAAAAAAACGTGCATTTTAAATGGCCACATCTGGCCACATCTAATTGGCTGATGAGAGTGTTGACACTACAGTCCAACAGAACTCCAGCAGCCATTTCACCGTTTGTATCATTCCACTTGCTGAACTTGTCGTATTTCTCATAGTGAGTGTCATGGCGGATGCCCGGATTCACTATAATTTTAAAAATAATACTGTTTTGTGTCATGGATTGTAGTTTTAAGAGCTTTTTAGGCGAGAATGTACTTGTTTGGACTTCAAACGTCTATCTAAAAATTTTCTATGACGTTTCCGGACATGTGAGCTCCAGAGCATCAGTGGCCATTCAGCACTCATGAACCCGCCCAAGAGCGCCTCACTTCAATTTACCGCTGGCTCTGATGTCTCTGTAATAGGTAAACATAAGATGTATTTAGTTTTGGGTAAATCTAACAGGCACACTAATAACACATGGACAATATAAAGCAATACAGTTTCTATATTGCCATATTTTAAATGCAGTGTCCAAACAAAGTATTAAGAGTGCTGAGAAAGGTCATGAATGTGTTTTGGTCTGACTGTGTTACTGTATTGTACGCAGCAGTGTGTTCTCCATCCTAATCGTGGTCAGGGATAAGACATGGAGGGTGAGGAAGAGACTTGAGTTGGTCTCTCTCTGAATGCACAATGGAGCAGAGGGTGAGGTGGGAATGTCAACGGCTCTTTGGAGCGCTGAACAGCATGATTAAACAGGTCAGGCAGCGAGCTGGAGGGATTTTGTGTGCATACGTGTGAGTGTGTGTATAATAAGACTGAGAGTGTGAGCCAGCACATGTTTTACAGCTCAGGATGTCATGGCGAAGGCGCGGGTGATGGCAGCAGGCTCGCTTTGATCTATTATGATTGACGGGAGTTTATCAGCCCAGATACACTACGCATCATGTAAACGCTGCTGTATAGCTGCAAATTCAGACCTTATTCACTAGCATCTGCTTCTACTGTATTAGGTTTAACTGATTACATTCACCTGCAGGTGTCCTCCCACAATTCGCTGTGCTTCAAACAAACACACCCATCACAATAAAGTTCACACACAGTGAAGCCATCTAATGAGAGCTGTGAAGAGTTTACATTTCACTATCTGCATTCATTAACAGCGCACTTCATCATTTTCTACATACATTACCATTTATGAAGAGGAGCTGCTTCTAAAGCAGAAAGATGTGGGTCATGAAATACTTGCATAAAACACCCTCCATACAGCAAAACTCTGACTGCGGCAGATAACAAATGGCCACAGTGAAACCACAACACTCTATTTCACTTAACTAAACCAATAACTGTCTGTACACACTTGACCTTACATTAAATACAATCATACACACGCTGGTTTTACTTTCTCTTGATCTTGTAAATCAAACACACCATTTTTTCCTGCATTGGCTTTAGGACTCCTGTGTAAACATCCTGTTCGCATTTAAAATGAGTGATAGAGCTGCAGGTTTGCAGTTGAGTACAATAGTGAAGAAAAGGCTGAATAATTTATGCACATCAGTTCTTTTTAAACAATGACAGATTTATAAGGTCTTACGGGTTTGGAACGACATGAGGGTGAGTAATAAATGACAGAATTTTCTTTTTCGGGTGAACTATCCCTTTTATCTGGATCACCGCAAGTGAAACATCTATGAAAAAGCTGTTAGTTTTTGATTCGAAAACCACTTGTGCTGATTCATTCTGATTCATGAACAAGTATGATTGGTGTCTTTACATTTATCAATTCAACTGTGGAAAATAAAGGCAGGTGAATGTGGCTGCTCAAGAAACACTGGGCCCGCAGCAGATGAGACCTGTTGTGGGTGCAATGTCAGCTGAAGGTGGAACTGAAGTAGGACGTGATTCTGTGAGCAAGCTGAAACTAAATTCACAAGTTTGATCATTCAGCACTGGCAGCCTTGCTTTGTTGGATTGCCATCCAGAGCCATTTGCTGGATAATCTGACTAGGAGATAACAGAAGCACTGGTGAATCAAAAGCTTCCCACTCTATAGTAGTCCAGACAAATCACTTTTCTTTTTGGATACGAACATGCAGTAGCTATGACATTTGTGCAAATTAGCAGATAAAGCATCTTTAATATGAACACAGGACTAGGAATGATGAACTACTGTTGCCTCCTGTCCAAATATGCCTACTATACTATAATATACCTACTATATAGTAAGCGAGAAATTCATATTTATTAAACAGACCTGATGGCCTATTATTGCTGCTGAGATTCTGACGTACAATAGCAAGCTATTTTTGAAAGCATAAGATCCCACCCTCCTTGCAAATCACTCTCCAAAGCCACGCCTCCTCCAAAACATATGAATGCGTGCACAGGCAAAGCAGAGGCTAACCAGCGACATGATGAGAGACGGCGTTGGTGGAGGGTTGAATGCAACGCTGTCAGATTACCACGTCTCATTCACCGGTGAGAAAACATTATGGTACGAAGCGCATAATATTACATTAATAACACCGTCCATTCTCACTCATTCTGCAATAGCGTAATGGAACCCGCTGATGAAGTATCATGTCTGCATGAACAGGATGCGCAGAGGTATGCAAATACATACATTGACAGGCAGGAAGGACAGCCCATCATAGTTCTCTTACTGAGCAATATGACTGGATGAACATTTTATGATCTGCTTCTACACAATATAAATGCATATAGATACATGTACATGTATTGCTATCTGGATGTGAAGAGACTCATCTATTAACTAGTCCACTAGCCTAAGTTTAGCTTTTTACCTCTCGCAAATGTATTTAGGCTTCAAATATTTGTGTTTATTTGTGAAGACTATAGGTCCCTGTGATTTCCACGATGCAGAAAACGCTGATGGAATCATGGAATCAAGTCATGAAAATGGAATTTACTGCATAACAAGCATGAATGAATAAATCAAAAGTAGGTCAGTGCACTTAAACAATCTCTAGAACTGCTCTGAGAGTCACTTTATGAGCATTTTATCATTTCATTTGAGAAAAACTATCGTCATATTATGTATTATGTACAAACAGAAACTTAAAGGTCTTCACAGCAACCCCTCAAAATAAAAGTTCGGTTTAAACTTAAAGAAACTGTAAAACTGTGAAAACTTTGAAAGTGAGATTTGTACATTATATAAAAAGTATATATGGTGCATGAATAAATAAGCTTTCCACTGATGTATGGTTTGTTAGGATAGGATAATATTTGGTTTGAGACACAACTATTTGAAAATCTGGAATCTGAGGGTGCAAAAAAATCTAAATATTGAGAACATTACCTTTAAACTTGTCCAAATGAAGTTCTTAGCAATACATATTACTAATCAATTTGATATATTTATGGTAGGAAATTTACAAAATATATTAATGGAATGTGATTTTTACTTGATATCCTAATGATTTTGACCCATACAATGTTTTGTTGTCTACTGCTACCAATATACCAGTGTTACTTAAGATTGGCTGTTCCAGGGTCACATTACTGAACCTAATGATAGTACTATTACTAACTTATTTAGCGGAAAAATGTAAATACACAACACAGTGGAAAAAAAAAAGAAATAAAATAATAACAAATTAATATTTTATAAAATCAATTAATTTGAGAAGCTTTTGGTTATTAAAATGTAATGAAACCATTACAATGCAATCCAGAAAATTCAAGGAAATCACAGAATTTGGTAAAAATACAACTGAATTTGAAAGAAAAAAAAACATATTTCACAGAATTAATAAATTGCTGTTAAATTGTATAAGTTTCATGGTTTCAATTAATTAGGGTTTTTGATTAATAAAATATTAATTTAAGCATTGAAACAGAGTATAGACAAAATAATATGGAGAAGACTTAAATTTGTAAGAAAAAAACTAAATGGAATAAATCGGATTTCACAGGGCACTAAGATTACCACGACAAACAAAATGTATAAGAATCAGAAACTTTTGTTGTTCACAGAGTTTATTTTCTGCAATAATCCAAAAGCCATTGGCAAAATCTGGAAGTGCTCTATAGGACTCATATGGTACAAGTTTTCTGAAGCTGTTGCTGAAAATCTTGCCGCCTCAACTATCCTGACAGCCAACGAGACGTGTCGATTTATTCATAAGTAAATCAGTCTTTTATATCAATTTTTTTTTCTTTTTCATGTATCCATCGTTCCAGTTCACAAAACCAGACTGAATTATTAGTGCACAAACTGGACTGATTTGGTTCGTTAGTTCAACTCACTGGCCTAATGATCAGGTCACAATAGCTCACTGGAGAGGAAGATCATCAGTGAAAAATGACTTAAATATCAATTTCAGATTTGAAACTTAGCAGGCAAATACTATTGACCACTTGCGCAACACTTTATGGTGCTTGTTTTTTTGTTTGTTTTGTTTTGTTGAGCTTTCTCATTCGGTTATGGAAAAGAGAGTCCAGGATTTTGCTTTTATGTGTTACACCAGGAATGAAAATCATACAGGATTAGAAACACATGAAGGTGAGTAAATGATCTTTTTGGACTGGGTAGGAAGTTCTGAATATTATAATAAGACTTCATTTTTCACTGCATGTCTCCAGCAATACCTAAATGAAACAGCCAATCTAAACACTAATGCTATTGCTTAGTATTCATTTGTGCCCTTCCATTTGCTTTTCTTAGCCACTTTTTCTTTATGAACGCTCCTGTCCTCATAAATAAGATCAGTCAAGCGTCATCACCACGCTGATATTACAGTCATGCGGTATTGCTGGTGCCCTTCTGTTTTTCTCGTTCTGCTTTTCAGCACTAAACAAGAAAAGTAATTTCTTCGCTTTTTTTTCCACTCAATTGCCTCTAACATGCCCTGGGGGAGATGGGCTAAGGCGCACTCATACATCAGAGCTAAATATGCCCCATAAATAAACCCCTGAGCCACAATGTCAGTGATTCTACTGTTGCTGCACTTTAAATACGCACAGTTTTCCTGTCTGAGAATGACATGTAGCATGAGGACGCTGACAGCTCAATTACAATAACTCAAACGGCATGTTACGGTATGATTACACCATTCACCGCATCCTAAATCAAGCAATAATTAATAAAGCGTGCTAACAGCATGACAGAGGAGAACAATTATCCCTCTCAAAACAGGAGGCAGTATTTGGAAGGAATCGCTTTTACAGCAAACGCACACATGATTGCACACTTAAGTCAAACAACAAACACAGTATCTCAGATGTACGACTGGATCCGAAGATTACTCTCAGTCAGTTACGAGCAATCAAGCAGTTATGATTTGCTATATACTATTTCTCCAATAAAGCCTTTGAAATTTGCTATTCAGTATATGTCGTAATATGCGTGACTTGAGATGAGGGCACATGGGAGAAGGCTGAGGATGTCATCTATCTCTGGCAGACAGATCTACCTGTAAAAACGATCAATACTTTATCAGACAAGGGATTTCCATCTCCATTCAGCATATTGTTGGTCAGCCAATAGACAGAGGTTATATCCCAGTGGCCATTGTCAGCACTGTTCCCTGTCATTTGTCATCATTTGTTCTTGTTTGTGCTTGCTTGTTCAGTTCGGCCTAATTTAAAGACCTGCATGCATGAATCGACCCTTGAAATCCCACTGAAGATATGCAGTTAGCCCACTAACCTATGTGTACAGTGGATAGCCTATGCAAGACTATATGAGTTTGAGCAGGTATTAGCAAGGTAATTATCTGTATTCCATGTTTAGGAAACACAGAAACATACATGCGAGAAACATGAACACATTAGACCTGAATAATTCTCTGAAACAAAGTTACAAAAGGTTCTTCGTGTTTGGTAAGTAAATGATCTGTACTACAGATGCATTTGAATGTGGGCTCGCTTTTTACTTTCACTTTCGAGATTCACGATCACACATACTCTGCGGACACTTACCACATTTTACAAGATTAGATATTTGTCAGTGTTGCTCAGGATCTGCAAATCATTCATCATCGTCCTATCAGTCATCTCTCCTTGCTCTGTTTATGTGGTATGTGAAATTTTATTACTGCAACGTAACAGGCTACCGCTAGCAAGCGGCTAACTATGTCCCTTTAGTTATGCCATAGAACGCGTTATTCGATTTCTGTGCTTTTCCAAATACAGATTCACCATTTGGGCACAACTGTGTCTGGACTTCACAGACTGTTTTGTCAAGTAATATGCGTTGCTGAATGTGATTTAACATTTAGCATCTAATTTGGCATTATTGTTTGTCACGGCTAGCTAAAACAGATTTAGCATCTAGCCTCATAACACTTTTCTACAACTTTTTCTCTAAATTGCAAGAAAATCATAAGGATCAATCAAGATATTTTACAATAGAGGGTTTGCACTCACATCACAATTTAGTCAGTTACCTGGATGTGCGGCCACCTACCTGACCGTAAATGATAAGAACAAACACAAATGAAGATTTAAGATTTTTGCCCTGGAAATCCTGGTTCAGTTTGGCCAACCACAAATGCCTTTTGTTCCCCAGTTTTTTGCACTCTTCTCCTTGATTTGTTATCGTTTTTGGCAGTCTGTAGTACTCCAAATGTTTATCCCGGTCCGACTGATTAGTACAGCCCAAAACATGACAATAATTAACCATTTTCAGCAGCAATAATCAGCAGAATATGCAAGTTTTGTTTGGTTCAGTGGAATTGTTTACGTTCAGTGCCACCAATAAGGCCGATTGATGACGTTGTGAAAAGACTTTATTACAATACTACAATACTATATCTAAAAGTTCTGAAAGAATTCTAAAGCCATCACCATTTTGACATGACATTTTAGCGGTCAGGTGGTAGAAGTCAGAGAGTTTACAATTTATAATTGTGATTTCTAGGAAGTTAACAATCCAAAATCCTGTGGTTATGATACCACTGATGCAGTACAGTACTGTTCACAGTACGTGTAGTATGCGCACAGCCTGCATAAAGAACCTGGATGACAAAAATGTTAAATACACCAGAGCTTACTGCATGAAATACCTTATACATCAAAAAACAAGTACAGTGTACTTACTGTGTTCATATTGTACTGCAAAACACTTGCTGCTATTGAGGTCAGATACAGGTAAGGTTATGGACAGGTTTGTAGGTATGGGTAAGAGTTTAAGGGTGTGAATTAATTACAGATGTAATTACATGCAGGCATTTTTAAAAATACAAGTACAATGTAAAAACATGTATGTAATAATATGTGCAGTGTATCAAATAATGAATTTAAATGGAAGCAGATAGTAGTTAGGCCACCTGATATAAAGTGGGACTAAAAATATAACTGATCTGAAATGCAGTGTGATGACATCAAGTGACAACAATGTAGTTATTGCTGCTATGCAGTATATAAATGCATTATTCCAAACGCAAGTGTTCCACTCCAAGCATTGTACTTAAGAAATCCACTGGATGCATCTTTGGCGAACTGTTTTAACGCAAACAGCTTTGGGACACACTACTCCTATAATCTTACATACTATTTTACACACACATATATATATATATATATATATATATATATATACAAAGGCCTCTGGCATTTTATTAGCTACAAGGTCAAAGTTGAAGAATGAAGGTTAAGTAAAACTGGGCCAGTTAGCCCTTTTATATTATTCATTTAAATTCATGGGAGAGAAAGAGCAATGTCAGGCATGATGAGCTGATCATGGATGAGTACCATGTCCATGATGTGTGCTGCTTCACTGGTCGATTATTATTAATTTATGGGCCACATCAAGCTGATTCAGCACAAGACACCGTCAATACATCTCTGCCTCAATACGTCTCTATGTACTGTAGCTTTCCTCACCCTGCGTCCTGCTGGGCTGTTCAAATGGCCAGGAAGCTTCCTGTTTCTGAAAGACGTCAATGCAATTCTTTTTGGCCTATTTCATGAATGGTCACAGACCCCGGGTCACGTTCACAAAGACCCCCCTCCCTACTTCCC
This sequence comes from Labeo catla, assembly GCA_012976165.1. Lineage (NCBI taxonomy): Eukaryota > Metazoa > Chordata > Actinopteri > Cypriniformes > Cyprinidae > Labeo > Labeo catla. Next base: position 133,494 of record VONZ01000708.1, on the reverse strand, counting down.
TCCCACGCTCTGTCCCCCAGAGGGCGTGAAGACTAAACATGATCAATATATCTGCAGCTCTGGGCTCGCTGGCCAAGAAGACGATTCCATTGAGAGCAAACCTCCCAGCTGTTACAGGGAAGGAGAGGGCAGAAAGTCATTGAGATAAAAAAATAAACCGTATGTGTGCGAATGCCAGAATAAGAGAGAGCAAAAGAGGGAGAGAGCTGATGTAGTGATGTACAGGTAAGCATACACTGGGCTGGTGCATTGCAGGTGAGACTGAGCTCTGCAGTGTTTTTGCAGATGACCCGCACTCTCACAAGGACATGTACAGATGCACCAGTACACATAAACACTGACAAAGACACACACACATTCTTAATTTGAAAAAAATTCTCAGTGTCCATTGTGCAGTCACATTGTTTACTTCTATTTGCAAGATTACTGTTTTTCCTCTCCTCAGTTTGTTCTCCATCTTCTTGTTTAAGCAGTTGAGATTTTAAAAAGATCTCCGTTTTTTCTTCTTTCCTGTGGTAGGTCTCACAGCTTGGCCAATTTGGTATATAACATGTTTATTTGGTCAGACAGCTGAACTCCCATTTCCACCTTTAATACAAAACCGCCTTGGTTGAGAGACCAACTAAGGCTGGTTTCAACCTTGTTTTTATCTCCAACAAGGAACTACATTAATAATTAACTACATTTTCTATCCAAACAATAAACAATACATTTATTACTCTATTTTTAATCTTTGTTAATCTTTGTTAAGGAAAATACAGTTGTTCATTGTTAGTTCATGTTAATTCACAGTGCATTAACGGGGCTGTTGAATGCTTGAATCTGATTGGCTAAAGAATGTTCTGAAGGTACAACATAGTTCCAGGCAGCTCCTGACCGCATTAATTGTCTATATCAGTTCGCCACATGATTTTAGTTATTTCAAAGGTCCTTACAGCCTAAAACAGCAAAATAACCAAAACCCACAACGACACTGGCCAAACAAATAAATACAGTAAACAATAGGTTAAAAATGACAGATTATTAACATGTTTTTGCCACAAAATTACGTTTTATTATGTACGGAAAGCACATACTCTATTTCTCCCACTCTCTCTCCCTTAGCACACGTAGATCTCAGAGATGTCTATTTGACGTCTGCATTTACATCTGCAAAACATCTGCAAGATGTAGTTTGCTCATCTGCAATACATCTATTGGATGTTTCCAATCAGATGTCAAATAGACGTCTATTAGATGTCTTTAAGATGTTTATGAATGTATGTAAAAATGATATCTTACAGATGTCTGCCAGACGTTTGTACACAGCAGATGCTTTCCAGATCAAGAGATCTTTAACAGACATCTTGCAGACGTACGTGTGCTATCTGGGATACGGTTTGCACACACCTTAGCAAACGTGCTAATGTTGTTAGCGCTGCTCTGACGATTTGATCAGTAAAAGTTTAACAACTTAAAAACTACATAACTTCTTACAAGCGAGGGAACAACGGCGCTGTTCCTGAAGAAAATAAAGAAAATCAACTTAAAGCTATCAGTAGAGACGCAGCTGCCAATCACTTTTGAGAGACACACAGACTCAGAGAGGTAATTCACAGGCTTAATCTCTCAATCTCTCTCTCTCTTCATTTGTCTGCTTGTCTGTCTGTCTGTTTAAACTTCATTATTAACTGCATTAGTCTGCTATCAATGGCTCAAGCGTCGTTACTAGGTCTAAAATGACGTTTTGGAATTAGCAACAGAGGCACTGGTTGAGTTGCATAAGGAATTAATCCCACTCACAATAGTGTTTTAAATGAACACCCCACTTTTTTTTCAAAACAGGCACATTTTCCAACTCCCCTAGAGTTAAACAGTTGAGTTGTACCGTTTTCCATCCATTCAGTCAATCTCCGGGTCTGGCAGTAGCACTTTTAGCATAGTGTAGCATAGATCATTGAATCAGATTAGACCGTTAGTATCTCGCTCAAAAATGACCAAATTTTCAATATTTTTCCAATTTAAAACTTGACTCTTCTGTAGTTACATTATGTACAAAGACAGATGAAAAATGAAAAGTTGCGGTTTTCTAGGTCGATATGGCTAGGAACTATACTCTCATTCCAGCGTAATAATCAAGGAAATTTGCTGCCGTACCATGGTTGCAGCAGGCTCAATGATATTACGCAGCCGTCAACTCTGCCGGGTGCAACTCTGGATCTACACAAACTTAGTGCCGGTCACTTTCAGGTGCTGCGTAATATCATTGCGCCTGCTGCACCCATGGTACGGCAGCAAAGTTCCTTGATTATTATGCCGGAATGAGGGTATAGTTCCTAGTTCCATATCAGCCTAGAAAATCGCAACTTTTCATTTTCCGTCAGTCTTAGTACAATATGTAACTACAGAAGAGTCAAGTTTTAAATAGGAAAAATATCATCATTATATATGGTCATTTTTGAGTGAGATGCTAACGGTCTAATCAGATTCAATGATCTGTGCTAAGCTATGCTAAAAGTGCTACCGCCAGACCCGGAGATCGGCTGAATGGATTCGAAAACGGTAAAACTCAATTGTTTAACTCTAATGAGCCTACTTTCAAAAAAAGTGGAGTGTTCCTTTAAGGACTAAAAATGGATGAATGCCTTTAAATATATCATCTGACCGATGTCTTGAGGTGTGGTAATTGTAGTATAAGTGGGATAATTGACTTCGGTCCGTTGAATTCTTAGAAAATAATGCACAATAGTGGACCGAATTCAATTATTCCTTCCTTAACAAGCACACGTTTTGGTTTTAATAATGCTTTAGTAAATGTAGAAATTAACATTAAAGGAGAAGTCCACTTCCAGAACAAAAATGTACAGATAATTTACTCACCCCCTTGTCATCCAAGATGTTCATGTCTTTCTTTCTTCAGTCGATAAGAAATTATGTTTCTTGATGAAAACATTCCTGAATTTTTCTCCATATAGTGGACTTCAATGGTGCCCCCAAGTTTGAACTTCCAAAATGCAGTTTAAATGCAGCTTTAAATGGCTCTAAACGATCCAAGCCAAGGAAGAAGGGTCTTATCTAGCAAAATAATCGGTCAATTTATATACTTTATAACCTCCAACGCCCGTGAAGAGTCTGCGTGAACTCTGTTTTTTTTTTTATGTTCATTATGGTCAACAGTTAGGGTATGTCGAAAACTTCAAAATCATCCTACATTGCTGCAGAAGTACCAACCCAGTGTTTACAAAGTGAACATGCAGAGAAGATCAAATGCCCTTTACAAAAAAAAAAAAGGTAAAACAGTGACATAGGATGATTTTGACGTTGAAGAAGAAAATGAGACGGAAGATTTTCGACATACCCTAACTGTATTGACCCAGATTACAAAGACTATGCATGCGCATCACAGAGGGGTAAGTAAATTATCTGTAAATTTTTGTTCTGGAAGTGGACTTCTCCTTTAAGATTAATAAATGCCGTAGAAGTAATAAGCCTTATTGTAAAGTCCTACCAAAAAAAATCTGTTACTGAAATAACGTTGAAATAAAACAGAATATACATATTACATGAAAACCCTAAATGAAAAATTACTGCTATTATAAAAAAATAAAACTGAAATAAAAATGAATTAACTATAATGAAAAAAGCACATAACCAAATTCCTAAAAATTACATTTTTTATTAAAACTGAAAATATAAATATTAAAGCTAATATTAAAGCTAAGTTACAATGAATAAATAATATAAAAGCATATATTAAAACTGAAAATGTAAAATTAAAGCTAATTTAAAATATGAATAAATTATATAGGAGCATATAAAACAATACTAAAACTTCAATCTGAAAAATTACGTTTTGATTTTTGATGTTGTACAAGTGCTCTGTAAAATCTTTTCCCACAAACAGAGACACAGCCAATTTAAAAGCCTTGTTCACATCTAAATCAATTAGATTACAGTACTCAATTCCTAAATAGATTACGCACAGTCTTCATTTCCTAAATCAATCAAAGCCTTTGGCCTATCAGCCAATCACATTCTCCCTGTCATTTCGGGCCACAAATTCACCTTATTACAGTTCAATTTCAACAAAAACAAAAAGTCCGAAATTACAGCATTTTGTCAGCCTGAGATCTCACCCAGAACAGACATTTCATGGTGGCTACAGTCACAGGTTCATTTCTCAGAGGGTTTATAATTTATTCATGTTGATCATTATTTTGGTTTTACTGAAATGAAGAGGATAAAAAAATTATGCTGCTTCAGCATTGATCAAAGCTATACATCAGGCCAGCTGCAGCTCCATTTCTGCTGGTTCCTTAGTTGATATTAAGACTGTATCAGGCACTGTAAATATTTGATGGTGTGGAGGTACAGAGCGGGAGAGTGGGTGTGAAATAAATCTGTTTTCTTCCCCTCTTTTACTTTCTACCTCTCTTTGTCTTCCTACACTTTCTTGAGGCTTTTTTCTTCCTACACTTTCTTGTTGTTTTCTTCCCAGTATTTAAATTCTGCATCGTCTTTTACTCAGAGCACGCAGAATACGGCAATAGTCTGTTTGTGTTTGCGCCGTGTGCTGTTCGGCGGGCCATAAAGCATTCTGATGTATGATACATCACACCTTTCATTATCAGAGCACAAAGTCTGATCCCGGCTTTCAACCTATTCATTACCAAACTAACTGATCCTTGTCTTAAACAAGCCACCATCTGATCTGTGCACCAGCATGCTCATTTCACACCCACCACCACAAACCCACTAAAAAAAACCCTAACAAAAACCTGTCAAGAACGCAGGGGGATCGTCGCAATGTTTGGTGTTCACTCCCAGAGAGAGGGTCATTTGAAGCTTTCAGAGTTGTACATGAGAGAGTGACTCAGACCATTAATGGACCGTGGACGCACGGCTTTGATAGGGGTCATTACGGAGTAACGCCGGTAAGTGGCCGTTAGAAGAGGAGGACAACTGTGAGAGGATTGTGTTGGGTCATGATGATGGGAGAGAAGATTCGGCTGATTTATTAAAAGGACAAGCAACCCTGTTTGACCACCATAATTATCAGGTCATTTCCAGCTGAGGTTCACTCTCTTGTTTTAATGTCAGAAACAAAAACTTCCCACTAGATGCCCGCAACCTGTTATTGACCATCAAACAGTCATATTTAGCAGGCTCTGATCTGATTTAGCAAAGCTAGTAGGGGCACACAGGGTTTGTAGTACATATAAACCCTAAAACAGCAGGTAAAACCAAAACAAACCGTGATTGGATACGTTAGATGTCAATCAGAAGGTCGCTTCCTGTCTTGAAATCAACAGCATGTGCTGATTAGGAATGTTTTAAAGCATGGCAGCTGGTCCTAAGTTGGTCATGAGCTGGTTATGAGATGCAGGAGCTAGTTGCTTAGGACCACCACATGACCAGTTTTCCAGCTCATAACCAGCTCATGATCAACTAAGGACCAGTTTAAACCAGCTGCCAAGCTTCGAAACATTGCTAAACAGCATATGCTGTTGTTTTCAACAGGGAAATGGTCCAAAATAAGCTACGATGTGAACTCGACTGAAATGTCAAAATGAAATCAACCATAAGAATGTTAATTTGTTAAATCAAAATGAAAATCAACATGTATTTCATGCCACATTGTTGATTTCACATTAATGATGTCAATAATTGTGTAGCTGACAAGTTTAGTCTGTTCAGACAGAGTTGCACATCCGTATTTGTCATGGCTCACATATTTCATCTCCTATAAAAAGGAGAAGATAGAATAATCAATACTAACACATCATGCTGCATGTAAGAGTGGATACAGGAATGAATGAATGCACACAAGTAATCAAAAATAGCAAGCCGTAGCTCAGAGCTAAAGGGTCAGTCAATAGGGATTAAGGGATCACAAGGCTACTTCTCAAAACTTAGAGAGATGACTAGTTGTCAACAGTGATAGTGTTCTAACCTGTTTCATAAGTCACTGTCCTGACAGTTCACAAAAAACTACTATGTTGTGTTGCTGTTAGACTCTGTCTATCTAGCTAGCAGTGTATCTGGTTGCCATAAGAATAACTTCACATGCATCCTGAGGCTCCCTGACATACGTTTGTGTCTAGATTGGAAACATCAACTGTTCCTGGAGCTTGTGTGAGTCTAAATAAACAGTATATAAAAGTGTTGCAATGCAATGCAATATTGAGTTTATAATCTAGATATTTCTCAGGTTTTCTAACTAGCTAATATGATGTGAACCAAAACACTCAAACATATTTTGTCTGTATTTTAAATATATGGCATCTTTTAGAAAAACTGTTGTTATCATCATTCATTGGTTTAGGGTATATGGAATCCTCCTACAAAAGAAAAAGTTCCAGTTTTATTGGCACCCTTAACTTAATATTTGGTAGCACCCCCTTGGGAAAAAATAACTGAAATGAATTGCTTCCTGTAACCATGAATGAGTTTCTTACACCTCTCTACTGAAATTTTGGACCACTCTTCTTTTGCAAACTGCTCCAGGTCATTCAGATTTAAAGGATGCCTTCTCTCAACTGCTGTTTTGAGATCTCTCCACAGGTGTTCTATGGGATTCAGATCTGGACTCATTGCTGGCCATTTCAGAACTCTCCAATGCTTTGTTTGTAACCATTTCTGAGTGCTTTTTGAAGTGTGTTTCACATCATTTCACCCATGACTTCTGACACTGGCAAGTATTGGGCCCCAAAATTCTTTGGTAATTGTCAGATTTCATGATACTATTCACACAGTGAAGGCATCCAGTGCCAGAAGCAGCAAAGCAACCCCAAAACATCTTTGAACCTCCACCATGTTTGACTGTAGGGACGGTGTTCTTTTTCTTTTCTTTTTCTGTAAACAGTGCCATGATGTCCTTTACCAAAAAGCTATACATTTGTCTCATCTGTCCATAGTACATTCTCCCAGAAGGATTGTGGTTGTGCCACATAAGTTTTGGCAAACTCCAGTTTTGCTTTTTTTTGCCTTTGTGTCAGAGGTGTCCTCCTGGGTCTCCTACTATAGCGTCCCTTTTCATTCAGATGGTGATGTATAGTGCGAGCTGACACTGTGTCTGCAGAATTTGTTTGGAAGTTAATCAGGGTTCATCCACCATTCAAACAATCTTTCATTGTAATTTTTTATTAACTTTGCTCTTCCGTCCATGTCCAGGGAGGTTAGTTACAGTGCCATGGGCTGTAAACCTCTTGATGATATTGCACACAGTGGACACAGGAACATTAAGATCTCTGGAGATGGACTTGTAGCCTTGAGATTGTCCATGTTTTTCCACATTTTTTTTCTCTCAAATCCACAGGCAACTCTTTACACGTCTTTCTTTTCTCCATGCTCAGTGTGACACACAACACAAAGGTTGAGTCAACTTTTCTTCATTTTAACTGGTTGCAAGTGTGATTACTATATTGCCCACACCTATTACTTGCCACAGGTGTGTCTAAATACAAATTACAGGAGCATCACATGCTTAAAAAGCAATTATTTCTTACAGTTTTGACAAGGTGCCAATAATTTTGTCCAGTCCATTTTTGAGTTCTGTGTGAAATTTTATCAAGTTTTCTCAGTTTTTTTTTTTTTTTTTTTTTTTTGTGTGTGTGTGTGTAGTTGCAGTGTAAACAAAAACAATGAGCACATAAATACCAAAAGATTTGCAATTGGAACAATTTTCTGAGAGAAGCATTGCGTTTTCTGACAAAATTGCAAGGGTGCCAATATTTTTGGTCACAACTGTACCTAACAATATATCTTACTGCAAGAAAACAAAAAATGCAAAATGTTCCAGTTTAGAGTCTGCTTGCTAGACAAGCTATCTAGTTAACAATGTATCTAGCTGCAACAAAACAAAACATTCTGGTTTAGAGTCTGCTAGCTAGACTATCTAATGCAGGGATCACCAGACCCAGTCCTGAAGGGCCGGTGTTCCTGCAGAGTTTAGCTCCAACCCTAGTCAAACACACCTGAACCAGCTAATTAAGGTCTTACTAGGTATACTTGAAACTTCCAGGCAGGTGTGTTGAGGAAAATTGGAGGTAAACTCTGCAGGACACCGGCCCTCCAGGAACAAGTTTGGTGACCCCTGACCTAATGTATCTAGTTGCAACAAAACAAAACTTTAGAGTCTGCTAGACAAGCTATCTAGTTAGCAATGTATCTAGTTCTAACAAAACAACAAAACAGAATGTTCCAGTTTAGATTCTGCTAGCCAGACAAGCTATCTAGTCATCTAGATATGAATGTATCTGCTTGCCATAAAACAAAACAAGCTCAAAACACACAAAAATAATAAAGTACACAATGCCTCATTCATTCACACACAAGCATAAGCAACACGAAAAACAAGTTCTTTATGAGATGATTCTGAATTTAGCTTGTAGTTAATTCAGTGACGCAATAGTTTAAAAAAAGATAACCTAAAAAAGATAAAGACAAGGAGTATCAATAATTTTAAGAACTGAATAAAAATACCCTCACATATACCTCGGCTCCATTAATCAACTCGGACAAAACTTTGTCACTGAGCTTGTCACTTGCGGAATTGTCTTATTCATGCAGGCTACATGCAAATTAGAACTTAGAAGGTATCAGAATAATTTGAGACAGCCTTTGCATTAGAAACATGCCCGAAAGCCGTCTAGGTAAGCAGCTTAGTAGGTTTAAAGCAGAAGAAACATGAGCAGCTGATGATGAGGTCATCACAGCAAGACACAGCTGAGCAACGGCAGCTGCCGCAGTTTTAAGGTGCTTACAGGTTATCAATAAGAGCACTCATGTGATAGACAGGCAGTCATTTAAAATGCACCCCATCCAAAGCTAAATCAACAGCGTAATCCCACTCTGTAGGCAGGCAAGTGAGTCTGCACGTGTTTGTGTGTATTTAAGAAAGTTGTGCGTTAATGATGGAGTCAATGAGAGGCTTAATTGTCTGTGTAATCCTTTATGTTCTACATCATTGACACTTTGTTCTTTAAGGCTGCTGAAAGATTGTTGCAGCACTGTATTCTCTCTTCCTTCCTTAGCCTTTCTGACTTTTAAATGCCAGACCTTTTGCGGAAAAAGGTCATGTGCTGAAAAATGTTAAGCATATCATGTTTTATGATCACAGGAACCCGACGGATCTCTGTTCAATTAGTGTCCCCTTTTTGATGATGTCACTGGCTACCACAATGCAACTCTGTCTCAGTCGGGGAAAATCAAGGTCAGACTTTTACAACTTGGCTGACAAAACTCAAGAACGTCCAAACGGACTGCCAAGCAGCTACATTAAAACAATCAAAAACCTTGTAAATCCAAAGAGCTTTTTTATGTTAATCATTTGGCTTTGACTTTATGCTGTTTAGAAAGGGGCATACCAGGGTGAAAAGGGTCCAGAACTGGATTATGTGCAGTGGATTTAAACAAAGAGTAGTGCACTCTTGCTGGTAACCAAAAGCCTTGTGAAACTGTCCAAAATGTTGGAATTTCCTGAATGATGGGTGTCCTAATTCTGTGGAAATCTGTGGAGCTTTCTGCAAGCTCTGCACACACAGATGAGTTTGTTCATGAGCAAAGAAGTGATGATCACAAGCCACATGGCATCACTGTGAGCCCTGTCGGTGCTGGTATGTTTGTTGCAACAGAATGAAACTAGAAAAACAGCAGAGGTTCAGATGTGACTCTTTTGCTCAAGGCCTTCATTGTCCTTGGGCAGATGTCAAAGAATTTTGCACTACAAAATGTTTGTTTGCTTGTGTGTATGTGTGAGTTAGACCTGCACACACACCAGGGGCATCAAGCAACTAAAATAAACTAAACTAAAAAAAAATAAAACACAATGGAATAAAACAATAAAATAACTGCACGCAAACCAGAGGCATCAGCTACTTAAAACAAAATAAAATAAAATAAAATAAAATACAATAAAAAATAAAATAAAATAAAATAAAATAAAATAAAATAAAATAAAATAAAATAAAATAAAATAAAATTAAATTAAATTAAAACTGCACACACACCAGGGGCATCAAGCAACTTATAAAATAAAAATAAAACACAGTATAATGAAATAAAATAAAACAGTATAATGAAATAAAATAAAATAAAATAAAATAAAATAAAATAAAATAAAATAAAATATAAAATAAAATATAAAATATAAAATATAAAATAATAAAATAAAATAGCTACACACACCAGGGGCATCAAGCAACTAGACTATACTAAACTAAACTAAACTAAAATAAAACACAATAGAATAAAACAATAAAATAACTGCATGCAAATTAGAGGCATCAGCTACTAAAGCTAATAAAGTAAAATAAAATACAATAAAAAAATAAAATTAAATAAAATTAAATTAAATAACATTAAATTAAATTAAATTAAATTAAATTAAATTAAAGCTGCACACACACCAGGGGACATCAAGCAACTTATAAAATAAAATAAATCACAGTATAATAAAATAATAAATAAAAATAATAAAATAAAACAAAATAACTGCACACACACCAATTTATTATGTGCATTTAGTTTTTTTTTTTTCTTAAACATGCGACCTATTTTCTGATACCCACCAGTATCACTGCTCTGTGTTATATGGACTGATTCCTTGATTCCAAAACGGATATGTGTTTGTGTTCGCACATCTTCACACATTACATTATGCATGTAGGGCTGTATCTACAGCATAAGCAATTTTCACTGTTTCTATTAGATCACACCTATTTGCCTGTGTATGTGTGTGTTTATGAATTGATAAACATGTAGATTACCCACTTGAGTGCCTGCGTGTGTGAGTGTGCTTGTGTGCACGTACTGAAGATTGAAAGAGGGAGAGGGGGAGTATGTGTGCGTGTAAGTGTGTGCACACCACCTTCATCGTAACTCATTCATGCTTTCTTGGTGAGTGACACATTGGGGCTGCCTGCGGTTGCTAAGCAGTCTCTCTCCGGTTCCACCTCAGCACCCTGCCACGCTCTCTCCTGCTGAGCCCAGCTCACACGCTCCCTGCTGCAGACCCCAACATGCCGCAAATCACCCAATAAATGTCTTCTTGACCCAATAAACGTCCATCATCTGTCCCCAGCACAAAAAAACTACATTTCCCAAACCGAGCTTTAGTGGGATGCAACAGAGCTCAATGTCCTTCACAGAGGTCAGGAAGCCCTGCTGCAGTGGACAAGGGATGATGCAGTCACATGACCCACAGCATCTTCTGTTGCATTATTAAGACAAAAATGAGGTAGACAGATGCAAATAGTAATCTAATTGGAAAATCAATTATTCGAAATATCTTCTTTTTGTTCCATTTTTGTTGGAACGTAAACTATTCTAAAACAATAAACAAATGACCAGCTCAATGTCCTAACTGTGCTAAAATACACAATATATAGCATAGTATATATTTAATGTATTTACATTACTTATGGAGACAAGAACAATGCTGTGAATAAAAAATGCAATATTAGAAAAACAAATGCCTGAAACAATTAACTGAAACAAAATACGTTGAAGCAAATATAAATGTAAAATAAATAAATAAATATAAACAAATAAATAAATACTAAAAATACTCATGTATGTTATACACTATATATATATATATATATATATATATATATATATATATATATATAAACATAACTATATTAATATAAAATTAATACAAAATTAAAAACAATAAATACTATTTATACTATAAATTTTGGGATCAGTAAGATTTTTAATGTTTTTTAAATAAGTATTTTCTGTTCATCAAGAATGCATTTATTTGAAAAAAATAAAAATAAAAAAAATATGTTAGACAGTATTGTTTATTGCAATTATTATTGCAATTTAAAATAGTGGTTTTCTATTTTAATATACATTTATAATTTATTATATTTTTTTGGAACCTGTGATACTTTTTGCAGCATTCTTTGATAAGTAAAACTTTTAAAAGAACAACATTTATTTATTTATTTAGAAATAGTTTGTGAAAATATACACTACCATTCAAAGTTTACGGTCAGTATTTTTTTTTCTTTTAAATAAATTCTTTGTTTTTTCTTTTAAATAAATTAATACTTTTATTCAGCAAGGATGTGTTAAATTGATAAAAAGTGATAGTAAAATCTTATATTGTTGTAGAAAAGATTTCCTTTTTGAATAAATGCTGTTTTTTTAAACTTTTTATTCATCAAAAAATCCTGAAAAGTATCACAGTAAAAAATAATAATAATAATAATAAAAAATAAAAAAGCATAACTGTTTCAACAATGATAATAAATCAGCATATTAGAATGATTTTTGAAGAATCATGTAATGTTAAAGACTTAAGTAATGATGCTGAAAATTCAGCTTTGCATCACATGAATAAATTATAATTTAAAGCATACAATAATAATAATAATAATAATAATAATATACTTTTTTCCTGTATTTTGATCAAATAAATGGAACTTTGATAAGCATAAGAGACTTCCTAAAAAAAATAATAATTACTGATCCCAAACTTTGAATTAAAGTGTACATAATAGTAAATAGTAACATTTGTCAGGGAGTAAAACATTTAGAAATGCTTAATATTTTATTAATTTAGTAGTAACACTAAGACAAACTCAATCAGGCTTTCCAGACTGTGCTATATTGTGAATAAAGTCCCAGCGTTGTGCTTAACACCCTTTAGTAATACAGTCTAATAACACTATTATCTCTATCCTTCCCTCCGTTTTTTTTTTATTTATTTATTTCTTGTTGTGTGTGGTAAAACACTCACAAAAGGTGTTTTACAGTAACTGAGTGGGAAGACATAGGAGAGCTTAGGTGGGAAGAGATGAATTAGCGCCATGCCCACCGACTATAAAAAGATCTTGAGTCATGATGTGTGAGGAACCTGTTTTAACTAATTACAGCATGAAGATCTTTGTGCCTCGCTTTCCAGGCCTTCCATTGTGCAGTGCTGAACTCTGTTGTGTTATTATTCATCAGCAGTGCAAGAGCACACAGACTAGTGACCGATAAAGGCCGTGTTTGCAGATACAGCGGTTAGTTTACGTGCTTCGTAACATAACGCATGTCTGAATCTAGCTCACATTTTTTTCTGCCCACTTTCAACTAGCAGTACTAGAACGGTTGCTGCAGTATACATAGTTTAGTATGCATACTGTAAATGATGTAACATTTTCTGCATTCATGGAATACTTGCATGGAATGCTTCAAAATTCATTTTACCTTGAGCCCATCAAATGTTGACATTATATTGTACTGTATATAGACAAGACATTTGCTAATGGCGAACAAATGGAAAAAAATGAACCAGCAGTATTCCACATCTTTTTATGTTCTGCCTGCCTTCTCAAAGTACTTATGGGCTACAACAAGCACACATATAAAAGCTTTGCTTTGTTGAAAAGCCAAACAGCATTAGCTCAGTACACGACTCACACAGGAGGAGGCAAACACACTGTGGTAGCAATAACAGCTCACACACGGAGGTGAGAAGCCAAAAACAAGAGCGCCAGACTCACCTGTGGATTGTGTTATGACATGCGTGATTGTGAGCGAGTATGTGAGCTCCTGGTCTGCAGTTATACTTATATAATAAGTCCTTGATGAAGGACTGCTATCGTCCCATCAGCTTATGTTTCAGATACAATATTTACATTTTAGCAAATTGATAATTTTATTCAGAAGTTTAACAAAAGTAATAAAGTAAGGAACTGTTTCACAGTTTCCACAAAAATATTACTCATATAAACTTTTTTTGTTTGTTTGTTTTTGAAATGTTTCTTGAGCAGAAATATTAGCATATTAGAATGATTTTTGAAAGATCACATGAAACTAAATTACATTTTAAAACACATTCAATTTTTGGAAATGAAAAGAATGTTTAATTTACAGTGAATAACTGTAAATTTATATTCCCAGACTATGTTTCTTTTCTTATCAGTTTTGTACATTAGGGTTGTACGTTACATCTAAAGTTGTTGAATGTTTATTGCATTATTTCAGTTTCATGTGTGTTATCATGATGGTGTTTGTGTAAATGACACTGTGCACCTTCTATACATATATTACTATTCAAAAGTTGCTTATGACGAGCTTTGGTTCTTCATGTGACTTTCTCATTAACACCTGCTTTTGGTGGTTATCAGCGTATTACAAAGGTACAAAACAGATTTCAGTACTTCAACAGGTTGGTATAGTAACATTATATCAGTTAATGAAATTACAGTATTTAAATGTAAATTAAAGTTAAAATCGTAAAAACCTAAAATGTTGCTACCATATTTTTTACGGTAAAATTTTTTTACTTTTATTTTACAGACTTTTTTTTTTTTTTTTCCAGTGTAGTTCACTCAAAATTTAAATTGTGTCATTATTTACTTCCTTTCAAGCTTCCAAAATGACCAAATATATGCATAAAAGTGTCAAATAATTTAGATAAGTAGTCCATATTACATGTGCACTATTTCTATGTCTTTTAAAACCATGATATTTTTCTATATGCGTTTTACTGTGTGCAGAATAACTGAATTTTTAATTGTCATTAAAGGTAGTTCACCCAAAAATGAAAATGACCTCATGACTTACTCACCCTCACATGACTTTCTTCTTTCAGGTGAATACAATCGGAGATATACTAAAAAAATGTCCTGGCTCTTCCAAGCTTTATAATGACAGTGAATAGGTGTTGAAAGTGTATCCATCCATCATAAAAGTTCTCCACACATCTCCAGGGAGAAAAATATCCATATTTAAAACTTCATAAACAGTAATCTCTGGCTTCCGCTAACTGTCGTACACATGTTCACGAGAGAGTGGCGTTTAAAATATTTTAAATAAATTTAAGTATTAAATATGGATATTTTTCTTACACAAATGCATCGATTCACTTCAGAAAGAATTTAGTAACTCCCTGCAGCCGTGTGGAGTACTTTTTATGATGGATTTATGCACTTTTTTTTGCTTCAAAATCTGACCACCCATTCACTGCCATTATAAAACTTGGAAGAGCCAGGACATTTTTTAAATACGACTCTGAAATTTTTTGGGTGAACTATACCTTTAAGAACATAATTTGGAATTTTGTAAACTACAGACTGGGTCATGGACCAGAAATGGTTGAGAGCCCCTGTCCTGTAGTTCTGAATGGAGGATCAATCAGTTACATTACACCTAGTTAAGACACAGTGCTACTAATGAGAATGTACATCTGAAGCAAACAGAGATAGTTCATACCGTAAAGCACAATTTGCAGGATTTGAACCTACATGCTACATCAACCCAGATTGTTACTGCGCATTGTTTGGTAAATCAGATGGATGTTGGCACCTGCAGGTCTTGTTGACTTTGTAATGGTTGTGAATGTGTTGTTTACTCCATGTGAGGCATGTTTGAGTCACATGGTGAACACCTGCTCTGCACTTCCACCGCTCCTTTCATCTCTCTTTGTTTCTTATCAGTGCGAGAGAGAAAGAGATTCAGACTTGTGGAATTGGGAAAAAAAGTAATTAATAAAAGAGGCCAAAGAGCCACTGGGACTGTGTTTATCTGCAAGACTTCTAATTAATTTGCACACCCAGTCCTCTGGACATAGTTTGTGAATGTTTTGCTTTTTTGGAGTCTTCATCCCTTCAGGAATCTCAGGCATTTCTTTTTTGATCCCACATGTTCCCTGCCTCACAAGAGCTTTATTACTCTATTACAATTAAACTGCACCATAAAACACAAAGATGACCATGGAGAGTGCTCTGTCTGAGTATGTGTGTATTTGAGCCGACAGACAATGTGTCTCATAGACAGACATAAATGTTACAGGTGCACTTTTAAAAATTTCTCTCTTGTGTAGTATTGTAAAGTCTCATTCATTCTGGTGAATCAGTGATCAAAATAGTCCTCTCTCACATATGTGATTTTGTGAATCAGTACATCCCAAATGGTCCTTATGCTCATACATTGTGCTGTTAAGTGTGATTCATCCTCACTCTCTATACACTCTCAGAAAAAAAGCTACAAAAACTAAAACTGGGGTGGTAGCTCCTTCCAAAGGTACACCTTTGTATATAATTTATCCCTAAAAGGTATCTTTTAGTACTTTAAATGTACATAATTGTACATCAAATGTACATATTAGTACCTAAATGGTAAATATTAGCACCTTTTTACTGTTTCAGTGACTTTTGTATGTGATTTAGGACCATATACAGTTGAGGTCAAAAGTTTACATACACCTTGCAGAATCTGCAAAATATGAATTATTTTACCAAAATAAGAGGGATCATACAAAATGCAAGTATGTTTCATGATTCTTAATAGTGTGTTGTTACCTGAATGATTCACATCTGTGTTTTTTTGTTTAGTGATAGTTGTTCATGAGTCCCTTGTTTGTCCTGAACAGTTAAACTGCCCGTTGTTCTTTAGAAAAGTCCTTCAGGTCCCACAAATTCTTTGTTTTTTCAGCATTTTTGTGTATTTGAACCCTTTCCAACAATAAATACATGATTTTGAGATCCATCTTTTCACACTGAGGACAACTGAGGGACTCATATGCAACTATTACAGAAGGTTCAAATGCTCACTGATGCTCCAGAAAGAAACAAAATGCATTTAGAGCCGGGGGGTGAAAACTTTTTGAATTTGAAGATCAGGGTAAATTTGACTTATTTTGTCTACTGGGAAACATCAGTATCTTCTGTAGCTTCTGAAAAATATATGATATTTGGGCAAAATAAGAAAAATGTACACATCTTCATTCTGTTCGAAAGTTTTCACCCCTGACTCTCAATGCATTGTGTTTCCTTCTGAAGCATCAGTGAGCGTTTGAACCTTCTGTAATAGTTGCATATGAGTCCCTCAGTTGTGAAAAGATGGATCTCCAAATCATACAGTCATTGTTTGAAAGGGTACACAAAAATTAATTTGTTACACTGATAATACAATTTGGCAATAAATTAGAAAAGAAATCGAATCATTTTCAGTAGTTTCACAGGTCTGTGCATCATTTCTGCTGTGGCTCAGAGGCAGTTGTACCACATCATGCCCAAAATAAGGATGAAATAGGCAAATTATTTATGGACAACATCAATTTTTACTCCCAAACAACACAGCGAGAAGCTTCTGTAGTTACACATCTTCCCGCTGGCAAACGGCTGCAAGTTAAATAACACACTGTGTCGCGACCTGCCTCGTTTACATCCGAGTGAATATAAATATATTGTGTGCAAATCTATGATTACCTGGCAATCAGCTTTGAGTTCATAGCTCTCTTCCCTGTGGGGGGCTCTACATTCACAGTGATATTTACACGCTCCTTCTACAGGCAGCTTTATGAAAATCTCCCCAGTGTGAATCAGGGGTTCCCGTCAGGTCCCGGCAAGTATCGTGGCGCCTGCGACCGCCGTGCGATCCGCAGGTACTCATGCCCATCAGATCTGCATGAAAATATGTCAGGGGGATTATAAAAGCCTAGTCACCTAATACAACCCCACTGCAGCTCAATCCATGCACAGAGACGGGAGGTCTTTCATATGATAATACCGCAGTGATTGCACTCCACCTGACATATGCTCTCGCTCGCTCTCCCTCTCTGTCTGTCTGCTTCTATCTCTCTTTTTCCTCTCTGAACGCCCTTTGGAGACCGGAATAACCCTTGACACGGCTATGTATACGCACGCTCTCTCTAGGGAAGGACTGAAATAATCCTTTGGTATTTTCATGATTCCTTGAGGGCTGAATTTCGTTGGCATACGCCCATGAGGACATCTAACAGGGAACGCTTGGAGACACCGGACCGTATCTCTAATAGCGCACACGCTCACATGTTCTCCAGCGCCCTGAAGCCTGAGCTTTAATTAGCTTATAAAATATTAAATGCTCATCTGGCATTGTTCTAAGTAAAGGCTGCGTGTGGCTGGGAATATATAGAACAAATCGAAGCCTGAACCTCCACAAAGACCTTCTTTTGCACCTTATGTTCTTGTTTACCTCTTGCACCGTGTCGTAACCCGACGTTATGCGACAGGCTTGTGCTGCAGAATTGCAGCATACCAGAACATATTTGAGGTTTAATAAACAGTTATGCAGAGCAGGATTTTGCACCAAATGAATGAAGCTGGTAAAAATAAAATCTTAGATTTACAAGGACATTTATATTTATGCTTTTTGAATGCACTTGCATTGCATTCAAGGTATACAATTAATTAGGTTAAGCTTTCCCTGAATCAAACCCATGACCTTGGAGTTGTTCTATTGTTTTCTATAGGAACGGCTCATTTAAAACTTTTTAATTCTTGCTGTGTCAGACACATAGGGCCAGTTTTACTAAACAGGGCAAATTAGCACGAGAGCGCAATTCCAAAACATGTGGGAGGGTCGATGGGAGGGGAAATTTCTTTGGGTGATTTACTAACAATGCACAAATTAAAGAACACAGACGCAACATCTCAGATGGCCATTTCAAGCACAAAATAGTTAAGATATGCTTTTTTCGGGGCGGAAAATAATGGCGCAAATGCCAGTAATTTGTCGAGTGCAAACATTAGTAAAACACGTTGCATGATTTATTTGAATAGAGACAGAGCGACACGCGTCATAATCTGAAAAGTACACCCACCGGCGGAAGAACAATTCAACGCTCTCCACTGACTTTGTATTGCAGCAAGATGCCTCCTTGTCTTTTCTGACTTATAACAAAAAAACAGAGCAATGTCTAAAAGCTGCTATGTGACAAGGTGTACAGTAAACAAGCTAAAAAAAAAAAAACATAACTACGTTTTTATAAGCATTGGATTGTTTTGTGTGGGCGTGGCCTAAATGCGCTCTGTCTCTGTACTCTACTTGCATAAATTTTGCGTTTGAAAGAAAAAAACTCCTACAAATGCATATTCAATAAGGTCAGGCGCAAAAATAACTGTGTCCACGCCTTTTCAGTGCTAATTCTTCACTGTGTGTCTTCAGTAAAAGCTGACAGTACAATTTTAATGGCAAAAGATGTTTTGCGCTGATGCAAGCTGTTAGTAAAACTGGGCCCTAGGACATGTATTTTCAGAAAATTCAACTCAGTTGTTTTTTTGATGCAGAAAACTTGCATGGAAATCTACTTTTAACATAATTCTCCGTGGCATGATGAGAATGATAATTAGGAATGCACATAAATTTGCAAAACAATACAAAATGGAGTCTACAAGTAGTGAGGATGATTTTGTTGTTCTCTCTCTTCTTTAAAAGACAGAGGAAATATTGGGTCCATCCAATCCTGAGATTGCGAATAGATAGCTGTTACGCTGTATTTATCTTTTAATGTGTGAAAATTTCAGACAAGAATTTCTGACGCTGTGTTCAAGGACCTTTACTGTGACACATTTCTGAGAGAAACAGCTTCAAAAATTAGAAAAAAAAATGTAGGTTGGGACATGACTTTGTCCGTTGGGAATTCACCCTTTGCTGGGAGTTTGACTGACAGATGATCTGGGCACTCATAACAGAGATTCTGCCATTTTGTCCAACAAACAAACCAGACAGGATAGTAGATTAGGGTCAGTGGACATGAACTTAAAAAAATGATGTGTATTGATGTCTTTCCGCAGTTGAAACAAAATACCTTCTGATGTTCATTCATGTTTATTTTGTGCTATAACTAGTAAGGAAGAGATGATCAGTTCAGGTTCTGCTTAAACTGAGGCACGATGTAGCGACAGTAACGAAGCGGGGAGGGTCTTTGCGAGGGTCAGTTAATTGGATTTTAGCTAAATGCTGCAATCAGTGCAGTTATTTTCCCCTTCCTTCCCCTCATTTGTAATAAACACTGAGATATCCCATAAAATATATCATGATTTCATGGTGACTTCAATGCAATTACAATCTAATCAAATCTCAAAATGGATAGCCTACATTTCATACATTACATTATAATGTTCTGATTTCAAATTTCACATGTATAATTTAAAGCTGATATGATTCTTTAGGGTCTTAATGAAAAGTCTATAATATACTTTGGTTAAAATTTCTCAGTTGTAGTGTAAATAACATCTTTTTTACCTAGCCAAAATCAGCTCTGCAAAAATCATCCTGTTCTGGTCGAGGCTGTATTAAATGTTAATGAGCTCTGCTTGCCCCGCCCCTCTCTACTCTCTGTGGAGTGACGAGCCTGTTTACTTTACCTGCATTTAGCCACGTTTAGCCGCTAAACTTACTAACTAGCACGTTATTAGGAAAGGCGATCGCAAAAATTCATTAAAAAACCCTTATACTCACTTCTGCTGTAAGTGAAGCTGGATCACAAATGATTTGCGCAAACATAGACGGATATATGTAGATCGGGAGGCGCATTCCCTTCACAAACAAACGCAATCCACTGCATCTTCGGCCGCTCAGATGTCGAAAGTAAATGACAACCACTATGTTCATTATTACAGCCAGCAACACAACACCTCAATCGCTCAATCTGAGATATTCTTGTCTAACTTACATCCCTGCTCCGGCATCGAAACAATGGAGGTCGGACTGTTACAGCTGATGTAAGGAAGGTCTGAGGTAAGACGCTCATGTCAATCAACTATCATGGGAGCGGCCT
Organism: Labeo catla; assembly: GCA_012976165.1. Lineage (NCBI taxonomy): Eukaryota > Metazoa > Chordata > Actinopteri > Cypriniformes > Cyprinidae > Labeo > Labeo catla. Next base: position 112,964 of record VONZ01000708.1, on the reverse strand, counting down.
CTATCAGTGTGACGCCACACCGACAGGCATCTGAGAATGGCTCAATTTGAAAAAGGGGATATTATTTTTACAGATTAAGTAAAAACCACTGCATGGATTTTTATCATTATAGGGTAGATGTATACATACACTGCCAACACACATTTATGTTCAAACAACATGTAAAAGTGAACTTTACATCCGATGACCCCTTTAAAACAAATTATTTTATTTTTTAAAATGTTTTATTTTGACTGAATTTAGACTAAATAGTATGGAATATTAATATCTGCCATTTATTGGTTAATGGTCATAACATGAAAATTAATACTAGCTTATCTTATTGGGTAAAATATTAAGAAATATCGGTTATTTAATATTGGTACATCCCTAATAATAATAAATAGATTCCAGTGTTCCAGTGCTAAGAAAAACCCTTCCTGTCTTCTTGGAAAGTGAAAAAAAAGAATAAAGGAATATGAAATTACTCAGCACATCTATTTTATTCCACAGTAAGAACTTTCCATAATGACAGCCTTAGATAGACAGCTACTTTAAGAGAACCTCCAAGGTTAACAAAAAAAAAGAAAGAAAGAAAAAAAAAAAGCATAATGCTGTGCTAGAGGAGATGCTTCAGTATATTAAGAAAAAAAAAAAACTACTTTTGTAAGGAAACGGCTTATTACTCAACTATCCATTTGCCATCAACACGTTTGTCATTAAATACTTATTTTGGAGTCAGCTATATTTGCTTTTTTAAACGATAAGGCAATTTTGCAAAAGCTAGGATTCTTATCCACAAAGAGTGACTGACCGATTCAGTGATTCAGTGACGTCAAGGCAATAATGCGATTCAAGGCACAAGATCCAAGTTGACCGTTATGCTTTTTCCAGTGCTACAGCCTTGGAGGTTGGTATGTCCTTATATAATAAGATCTCTGCTGTATCTGCCCCTTGTCCTTCCTCTACACTCCTATGAACATCCTATCTATGCTCACACACACATCCACATGTCCTCAGACAGCCTAATGTCTTTGTTTATAACTATATAGATGAGAAAGCCATAATGCAAGAATAACCTGAGATGTTCTGCGCACCTATTTTTCCTCAAAATGTGAATGACTTCATTCCTCCGTTGTTAATATAAGCGTATCCCACAGGTCATGACACACACTAATATAGTGCTGTCCCGGTAATGAGCAGGTTCAATTCTGACATTTCACCGACGTAAACGCGACACACACACACACACACACAGTAGTGCAGCTGCTACACAGCAGCATTTAAGCATAAATATTCATCATGCACTAAGAATGAACAAAATGGTAATGCTTACTATAAATATGACCTCCTATAAAAAACATGCACTTGCTCATTCCTTGGGGCACTACATTGTGCTCTACTACACACAATGGGTAAAAGTAGGTGGATCTTGTTGAAATAGGGTTGTTTAGCCTTTATGATGATTTTTTCTTTTAGTTACTAGCACAATGATACAACGATACAAATAACTACACAAGCAGTAACACCATAAATATGATTACACACATGTATGTGAGCTGTGATTATTTTGCATTTGTATAATACAAAGAGATAAAATAAATATATACACACATTCATTCATAAATTAAGTATAAACATTGTCTATGTAACTCAAACACTATATTATATATTCAAAAAAAAAAAATCCAACCTTCAAAATTCAAGTCAAGATGGCTCTAGAGTTTACAATAGAAATAAATCATATTGTAAAATGTATTTATACTTATTTTGAATATAAATTTGACATGCTTGAATATTAAACTTACTGTATCCAGCCTCTGTATCAATCTCAAGCAATGAAATGGAGACCAAAAAAAATCTGTGTTGTGAAAGAAAAAGTGTAATCGGTGCAAATTCCAAACCATCAGTGTATTCCATTAGCTTTGATTGGGAGGACCAATCATCATTCTGAATGGACCAGCGCCACCCTGGCCTGTATGAAGCCTCACTCCTGGAACATATCTGAATCTAAATCAGTGTTTCCAGGCTGCCACATTAACTAAGGCTGACCATTAAATATCACCTGATTAAACATGTGTTAACTGTGTGACATCACAATGAGAGGCCCAATGAAACAGCCAAGTTCATCACGCCACAGTTTCTGCCAAATTATCAAGCTGGATTCTCAGTGTTCAATTCAGCAGGCAAATGATGCTGAATCGACACAGATCCAATCAGTTCCCCACAGGGCAATGATGGAGTGATGAAAAAAATGAAACCAACACCCAATATCTAATGAGAATGACAGAGAGGGAGAGTGCTAGAGTTGTGTATGAAAAGTAGACATCTGCAAAACTACATTTTTTTGACTGGTTTTTGGATTGTCTTAAGGAAGCTCTGAATAATTAGAGCCCACAAGGTCACAATCAGACACTGTTTTCACATTTTTAGGTTTAATCACAGCTGGAAAGTTTTTTAAAAAGTTTGTTGACTTGACACCTTATCTTAAAAATGCAATCACACTAAAAAAACAGTGTGAGATATGACACAATGGCCAAATGACATCCATCTGTACGTGTTCATATTTTAACAGTCATCTCCAACTCCAAGCTCAGAAGCAATGCAAGAGCACAGTGTAAAAATGCATAGCAACTGACAGATATTCAGCAAATAAATATGCTAAATATCCCTAACCCTTCACTGCACAAAACTATATAGTTCTCCCAAAAAAAAAAAAAAAAAATGGAGACCTGCGGATTATGTAATAACGGGAACATTGCTCACAGCAGACAATTTGTTCCTCGGTTTCCTCGGTAATTATCTTGAAATTTACTGTTGAACGAGGCGAATTTGTTATGAAAGAAGAGATTTAATGGCTGCTGCAGTGGTGCTTTAAAACAGATAAATTTAAAGACTTAACACATCTGATTCTGCACAAGTTATACCCCTCCGTGACAAGATAAAGCTCTGTTTAAAGTTCACTCAAAAATGAAAATTCTCTCAACATTTACTCACCTTCGTGTGGTCCCAAACCCAGTCCAGTCTCATGAGAAAATTGATAATGATGTTCTCGCATGTTTCACTGAAGTTTCAAAGTGAAATGTGGAGTGAGTGGTGTCAATAAATGAATAAATAAATAACTTCAACTTTTGCTGAAACACATGAATGCAAACTTGGCAACGTTCAGAAAGGAAATATCACTAAAACCCTATCCTAAATCTTATCAATATTGCAAATCTAACCAATAATGCGAACAAAAGAAGCATTTAGAAAACATGTCATTTTAGTTTGCTTTTACAAGGCTTGAGTTCTTCTGTTGAGTCTCGTAGTGCATGTTTTACGGGACTCAGGTGCAATGAATGCTGTACCAGGTGTGCTAACAAGTAAATTTACAGAAAAAAGCCAGACACAGAAATTTCACCAAAACCAGAATTAAACTTCACGTAATTTGGGTAACTGGGTTAAGTCTTGGTATGATGTTCAGGGTGTTGTGTTCACAGGTCGTAAGCGAGTCATTAAAGGAGACCTATTATGCCCTTTTTACAATATGCAATATAACTCTCAGGTGTCCCCAGAATGTGTCTGTGAAGTTTCTGCTCAAAATACCCCATAGATCTTTTATTTTATCATTTTAAAAATGCCTATTTTGAGTGGAAGCAGAAACAGTTTTTGTGCAGGTCTCTTTAAATGCAAATGAGCTTAGGGCTTAGGGCTTAGGGCTTAGAGCTTAGAGAATAGGGCTGTGCCTTTACATACCTCAGGTACTCTGATTAAAAAAAAAAACAAAAACATCTGTTTGGTTTTGATTATCATGTCTATCGGGCTAAAATCGTGTTTTAAACCATATTAGTTTAAACTTCTGATACAGGGTTTTCTAAGGGCTGTCACACAGCATGCAAGTTCTCTTTCATGTCTTATTGCACTTAAACTGTCAAATACACACAAGTTTATGTTAAAAACACACATAAGTTACAAAAGCATTGTGTATGTCTTTGAAGGTAAACAGCTGGGAAAGAAATCTCGCTTATATTAGATCTATGTGGCAGCAGCGTAATATACAGTAAATAAATCAATAAATCCACTGCTGTTTTGTCTTCTCTGAGGCTGGGACTCTAAATAGTGTTCTGAGCTTGTCTGTGGAGACAAAGACAGAACAGTTAGCATGCATTGCTCAAACTTTCACCCTGGCATGTACACCGTTGAACTGGTACACTGTTGTCACATGCAAAAAAAAAAAAAAAATTGGTGGCACCGTGGGTAGAAACATGCAGATTATGGGGCGGCAATACTGTAATAAGATCCCCTTTCTACGTCATGGGGGGAGCAAAATCTGACCGGCTGTTTTTTTTTCACATGCTAGCAGAAAAAGGTTTAACAAAGTAAAGTTAGGTTGTCCTTTTTCATGTTTTCTGGGTTGGCAGATGCACTGGGGACCCAATTATAGCACTTAAACACAAAAAAGCACGATTATCATGATACGTACCCTTTAAAGTTCTTTGCCAATTCTTTTTAATATTTCAGCCAAACTAATTTTACATATTGCTTACTCTAAAAACATTTTTGGTCAGAGTGAAGTGCATCCACACTGCTGACGTTTACCTGAGAGGAAAACTGTGCCATCGAAGACGCACAAAATAAACATCATTGTTTAGGCCCTCCAAAACTACTACTTTGACTGAAAATTCATTTTCTTGCTGTTTCAGCTGAATATTTTTGGTTGCCAAAATTTTGGTGACTCAATAATACATATGGAGCTGATGTAATTCATACGTTAAACTGTATTAGTTTACAGATCATGCACTGTTATCACCTTTTAGCACATAGTATTATGCAAGGAAATGAGCAAAAACAAGTCTTTATGAATCAATACTCTGCCCTGTAATCATAATTTGTGTTTCACTGCCGCTAGTGTTCATTTCAGCTGGACTGAATGGTAAATATTTCCTGTGTTGTCCAAAACTGTATTGCTTTGCTTCTTCTGTGGAACACAAAAGAAGACATCTTGAGAAATGTCTCAGAAGAAGTGTTTTTTGTCCATATAATGAAAGTCAATGAGGTCCAATGTTGTTGTTTTGTGTTTAGGCAGTCAAACAAGTTTGGAACGACATAAGGGTGAGCAAATCATGACAGAATGTTCATTTTTTGAGGAACTGTCCTTTTAAATCCTCTTTTAAAACACGTCAACTAATAAAAAATAACAGCTAAAAACAACAAAGTCTATTGTTGAACAACTAGTCAACCATCCTGCCAATTCAAAAGCGTTCTATGGAAATAAACCTGTACACACATGCATGGACGCACACATAGTGAAAGGGTGCGTGCCCAGAGCAGTTGGCTAAATGACAGTCTTTCTCAGCCACTCAGTCCCCTGGTGCTGGAGGCTGATTGACAGGCCTGTGCAGTGCTTGTCAATAACTCTGAGCTGCAGGTGCTGGAGGGGGGGACTCACGCCGCGCTCTTCAGTTCTGCTGCTATATTTGGGCCTGTCTTTTCCCGGGCTGGCCAGCGGGGGCACTGTATGGGGCCAGAGGGATGCGGAGGAGGGGCAGACAAAAGCAGACAGCGGGACTCCCCGCTGTCAGGCGGTAAACAGGGGAAGTCCCGTGGAGCCCTTTCTGACACCCACGGCACAAACAATGCAAACGCACCACCGCTGGACACTCTGTCCCATAGGAGACAGAAAGGAAGAGAGAGACAGCCGGCTGTCAGAAGTTACACAACCTAGAGCAATAAGTTGACAGCAGCTCGGAAGAATAGAAAACAAACAACAAAAAACTGTCGAGCTGAACAGAAAGCTCAGAAAAAAGGGAGGTAAAAATGTCATTTTCATTTACACAAACGAAGATGCTCGGGCTCAGCCACACCTGAAGCTGTTATAACAGTCATTATCAGCATTTTATAAATAACGCTCATGCAAGAGGCCTCGCTGACAGCTTCTGACGCACTATCACCTCTAAGCAAAAGTGGAAGTCAGCAGCCAGCGTCACTCGCTCATCTGAATTCACCCAGCGGACCTAATCTGTAAACTTCATCAAGCTTGTGATTTCGGTTATAACCTTTCAAGTCGATGTGTGAAAGTGCAAACAAACAAACTTGTGTTTTAGAATCTTTTTCTATAGCCATTAAAGAAGTGAAAGCCCTGTTAAAAAAGACAGAAATGTGGTGTTTTGGACGCTGGTGGATTCTTAACTAGATTAACCAGCCTCACAAGAAAATTCATGCTGGTTAACCAGCACCAATTGAATACTAACAAGCAGTGATTATTACCAAGGCCAATACTTTTTTAAAAGACCAAGGACTTTTAGTTTTTACAGCTTTGTGACTTTTATTTTGACACCGCTTAGATCGCCGCTAAGAGATTTAAGTAAAGATGTTAAGAGTTTTGTTGAGATACTAGTAAATTTTTTAATAAAAATGTCCAAGAAAGTAAACCATATATTAAAAATGCTAAATGCCAAAAGCATTAAGTATTATTAACCTTATTTTCACGTAAGAGTGGGTATTTGTAAATGTTTTTTAATGTTTGTAAGGCTTCTGGTGTCACTGCAAAGTAATTTATTAGGCAGAACTGTTACACCAACGTTAGTAAATTAATGAAGATGGCGAATGAAATCTTCAGTGCGTCTGTGCTCAGACGCTGTGTTTCTCTGTGCTTCAAAATAAAAGTCCTGCTTCCATAAGTTGTCAGCAAAACTTTTTGCCAAATGTGATGATGAAAATTTTTTAAATATAACAAATATATTAACCACTAGTACCAACGAAACATGCTGAAAGGCTACTGAACAAATATTTTTGGTGAATGGATCCAAATGTAATAGATTTGAGTGATGTGAAGTAATAAAAATACACCAGAATAAACCAGCCACTAGCCTGAGCCAGCCTATGTTGGTCTCTTCAAAAGGATTATTATATTATTTTATATTATATTATATTATACTGAAGAAACGGGGTAAAACAGACAGATATTCAGGAGTAAATTCACTAAACAATTACAGCACATTATTGTGCAGTATTTGCAGGCATATGCAAATTGAAATTAAATAAGTGCTATTTTTTTTTGGCAAACACACTCCATTCTCTGTAAATGAGTCTCATTTATATAAGTTGCTGAATTCACACACTCCCGCACTATTTGCTTAATGCAGTTAGCATGCCACTATTACTGGCCATAAAAAGAGATTTTATGTAAAGGGGATGTTGTGGGATGTTGTGTGTTTTTAGGAACAGTGCCTGCAAATAAACCATGCTATGAGCATGCTATTAGTGTTTCTCAGGTATCTGCCACCCTGTTGTCTAGATATTGGGATAAGACATTAAAAAGCCCATAAGGGAGAGTGGGGTAAGTTGAGCCAATGGGTAAATTGACCCACCCCTGTACCCTGTATCTTGGCAACTGTACACTTTTACTGTCATGTGACCATGTATTTTGGAATCATTTCTGACAGACTGTGAACAGGAGAAACATCTCTGAAGTATAAACTGGTATTTTAATGTGATATTACACAACTGGTTTAGTTAATCATTTTTTATTAAATTTTACTCAACAAACTCTCTGTTTAGTCTGTTTTTGGGAAGGTTAAAACGTTTGTTGATGTTCAATATATTGTATCAGAAATGCAAACAATTAATGATTGAAAATTAAAACTTTTTTCTAAAACTGCTTTTATTTTGTTTAAGTTAATTTAAACTTAACTTGACTGTTTGTAAAATTAAATTTGATTAAGTTAGTTTTTAAAAAGAGGTAAATTAGCTACAAAATTTCACATGGGTTTGAATCAGATCCAATTAGATGATAATTTTTCACCCAGATGGTGCATCTTACCCACTGACTCGGGTCAACTTACCCCCAACCTGGGGCAAATTGAGACACAGTAACACTTTTTTTATTTACTTTTTATATACTTTCATTGTACTTCTGCCTCATTTTCTCTTATCTTGAGGACCACATAAGTAAAAAATGGCTCATCTTACCCCACTCTTTCTTACTGGTCAACCACCAGCCAGAAATATCATTATTAGGCAGAGATTAACAATGTGATAGAATAGCCTGAATAATGTAAGCTGCATAATGATGAATGGAGGCTGATGTAGTTCATATATAACCTGCCAATTCAGTGACAGCCACAGGTACATAAGAAGAAGAGAAATTATTTCCCCATCAGTGCTTTTCGAAATGAGTCAGTGGATAGAGGGGCTATCCGCCGTGCTGGACACATATTGGCCCGGCTGTAACAGGCAATTACAGCATCCACAGGGTGAAGATTAGAGTCATTAACAGTGCTTAACACCAGGCAACGCACCAGTGAATTATTAAAGACCTGGGATTCGGAACCTTACCTCAGCACTTCCTGTTCTAACAGAACTAACTTACTGCAGTACCTTTACTAAAAATACAGCTCTTTCACACACTTCTCTTTTATAATATTTTACTGTTTAGAGTCTTGTTTTTAACAGGTGGTATTTGTAAATGATACTGTGTATATAATACGTGAGACTTGTCATTCCTTCGTTATGAATTATTATCTTTTGGTTCCAGAAAAAGTAACATGACCCTTTGTAAATCATTCTAACATGCTAACTTGGTGCTCAAAAACATTCCAAGCTTTGGGATGAATTATATTACAAATTCTGATTCAAAGCAAAATGGAATTTGAAAACTGGAAGGCCAAAAAGACATAGGCACAATCCCTAAATGAAACAAGAAAGAGACAGGCGCAATACTGTGTACCTATAATAAGAACGAATGAATCACTCATCCCAAAAAGCATTTTGAATGATGTAATCAAATCAGCCTGGGGTTTGGTGTATTTTTAGTGTATTATCAGCTCATAAAACACCTCTGAGTTTATCCCAGGTATGTCTTCTGCTGGAATAACCGACCTCAAAGGGTAGCTTTGCAATATGGTAGCTAATTTCTTGATGATCTAAGCTGGTTAGCTAGTTTGAGCTGGTACACCATCTTGGTCCAGCAATAAACCAGATACTAGATGATCATACCAGATTTATGTGGTTAGACCTGGTTTTGGAACACTGTTACTGGTCAACCACCCAATTACCAGCTTGAAGAAGGCCAGCTCTGATCAGCTAACCAACTTGCACCATCTAATATCCATAGCTCTGCTGAAAAAAACAACATATACTGGTTAGGTATGTTTTGAAGTTAGAACTGTTGAAACACAAGAAGCCGAATTCCACAAAGAGGCCCGAAACAACATGCAACTTTCTTTGTTTTTTGAGCAAAACATTTCAGGATTTTTCTCCATATAATGGACTGATATGGTGCCAAGATTTTGAACTTCCAAAATGCAGTTTAAATGCAGCTTCAAATGATCCCAAATGCAGTTGTAATTGATCCCAGCCGAGAAAAAAGGGTCTTATCTAGCGTAACAATCGGTTATTTTCATAAAAATAATACAATTTATATTCTTTTTTTTTTAATGCCAACCGCTCGTCTTGTCTTACTCTGCCTGGACTGTTTTTGTTCCGGTTCATGACAGTTAAGGTATGTTGAAAAACTCCCATCTCATATTCTCTCTCAACTTCAAAATCGTCCTATATCGCTGTTTTACCTTTTTTGTTAAGGGTGTTTGATCTTCATTGCAAGTTTACTTTGCAAAGACTGGGTCGGTACTTCTGCAACAATGTAGGATGATTTTGAAATGATTTTTGAAGTTGAGGGAGAAAATACAATTGGAGTTTTTTGACATACCCTACCTGTCTTCAGTCAGAATACACAGAGTTCAGGGAGAGAAAGGCAAGACGAGCGTTTGAGATTAAAAAGTATATAATTGTATTTTTTAATGAAAATAACTGATTGTTTCGCTAGATAAGATCCCTCTTCTTACAACCGTATCTGGGATCGTTCGAAGCCGCATTTAAACTGCATTTTGGAAGTTCAAAATCTGGGTACCATACCCGTCCATTATATAGAGAAAAATGCAGAAAGAAAGAAAGACATGAACATCTTGGATGACAAGAAGGTGAGTACATTATCTGTACATTTTTGTTTTGGAAGTGGACTCCTCCATTAAAAACTCAGGACACCATAAAATTTTTGCTTTTAGCCATTTTTTCTGCCACCTGCTTTTAGTCACCCTTTTAGCTATTTCTTTTAGCCATTCTTTCGCCTTTAAGTTTTGCATTCGTCCTCTAAAGCAAGGATCGTCACACTTCTTTCATTTATTCTAGTTTCTTTTTCTTTCCGTTGAGAGTTTCGTGTTCTGAGTTAAGTTTTGCCACAAGCCATGTCCTAGACATCTGGGCCCGCCTCAAAACTAGCGTACACGAATCCGCACCATCCTTCAGCCAACGCCCAAGATTTCACATCGAACATCCAGGGAACTTCCAGCCAATCAGCAACCTTGGAAAACACCTTTCTGCAATGACGACACCAAAGGGAATCCCTTAACAAGAAGGCAACGCAAGTAAAACCTCCAGATTCAAGCTGCATTTAATATAAAGTTTAATAACCTCATTGAGAAACTCAATTTGAGGGTTAATTTGATGTTTGATGGTTGTTCAGGTCTAAGCAATTGCATATATTGCTATAAAATTGGGATTTTATATATTTTTTTCCTCTTCTAAACTCATTATTTCCTCACTTCCTCTCTTTGAATGCGTGTGTCTGTGTTAGATTAGTTTATATGTTTTAGATGTATCCAATAAAGTCTTATTTATATTGAAAAGAGACATATCTTGTGTTTTGTGCTTACAAGTTAGTCTTAAACTGCTGATCTTGTTACTGTACTAATAAATAGTGCTTTTACTATATCTTGGATAGCAATGTCATTTGCAAAGTTGATGTTATACAGCTCATTCAATGAATCGCTGGCTGACTCGATTCGATTCTGTCCAAATTTCCTATAAAATCTTAATGAATTCCCTTTGAGCTAAATTGACCTGTTCCATTACACTTTTCAGATGCAAAAATTATGGGAGGAGACTGTTAAAATGAATCACGTAACACAATTCACATACCATTATTTATCAACCCTACATCTCCTGGTAGGCCTATTGCTAAAAATCAATTTCACTATGAAGATTTTTAATGATATTTTTACCAAAGTGTGCACCCCCACCGACACATACGCATTATTAAATTGGTTTTCCTGTAAATCTAAAGCACAATCACTGTTTCTTGCATGACCGGCATGCACACATTCAAGGTTACTGTGCCTCAACACATGAAGAGTGATGGTCAGTGTTTTACACATTGACCTCTGGGGGTCTGTGCAAACCGAGTGGGCAGTAACTCACAGTGATCTGTAGCCCTTGTGATCAATGTACCACACATCCACACCCACCATGGCCATGCATCTCTCAAGAGAGTGAGGAAGATGGAAAGCACACAGAAGAGAGGTGCAAAGCTGGAGAACATATATCATCTAAAACATACTGTGACTTATATTCCAAAGCAACTTGCATAATGCATTTAACGTCAAGCATGCAAAAAATCTGGATTTGTGCCAGAGGTACGTGAGATGAAGTTTATTTGTATAGTGCATTTCCCACACACCGGTAGTTTCAGCTAGGCTGGAAATAAATTTGTTTAGGCTTGGCATTTATAATAAATGTTGTTTATAATGTACGCCTCTATAATTTATAGGTTTCACACTTACATTTTTCATTCCTGTACTGTGCTGAATACCGTTAAAGATGAAGTTTGAAAGATTTGTTATAAATCTTTCACTACTATAAGTACGCCATAATGTGTTTCTTTCCCCTCAAAACAGTGAGCCTCCCAGGCATCATCAAAACATTTAGAGCAATCCACTCAGAGCTGCCCTTTTCTTTCTAAATCAACCAATAGCAAGAGTTTGGGGCGTGGCTAAGAAAATATGCTTTATATTTGTATCTCCGCTAAGTGATATAAGCACAGAAACTGCATAATTCACCTTTAAAGGATTTGTTATGAATTAATGAGAACTAAAATACATGTTTATAGTGTTTGGAATGCTTTTAAATGTTTTATTTCCCAGTATTTTGCATTAATTAAACGTGACTTGTACTCTAATTGCGACAATGCAATTTTGACCCAGTGCATCTTATAGTCAGGTGCAGCTTTCCGTAAAATACGGCAAGCATGAAAGCGATTTCTGAAGGCCCGTGTGGTTGTTGTTCTCATTAGGAAGGTGACCCCTCACTCAGAGCGTAAACACGGTTGCCAAGCGGAAAGGAATTCACTCATTAGCATCATCCCAGCAATGTGACTTCCTATCAGCGCATCTAGCATGTGTGTGTGTATGCTCAGAAGACATCTGGTGATCCTGTGGGAGATGTTCAGCTTGGTTAGGCTGCTGTTAGCTCTGCACTGTTGAGGACTTAATAATGAGAAATTAAAGAGTTGTTGTAGCTGCAGGCGGTTCAAGCATAAAGGCTGCTGTCTGAAAAAATTCCTTTGGAAGTTTGGAAAGTCAGCGTTTTCTGACCGACAGCTTTAGAACTCTGTCCTCCGAAAGCAACTCTTTCTAATGTCTCGCCTATGCCTTTGACCACAAATGCCAACTTTGGAGAAGTCAGAGGCCACAAAACAGAATCCAAACAAAAATCTAAACAAAAATCATCTAAAAATCAAACAAGTTGTGCACATCCAAAGCCTAAATTGGGCCAGGTTGCAGGACAAAAGACAAAAGACAAAAAAAAAAAAGCTAGATGTCTTCTCACTGAAATTAAAGATTCAGAAAATGTACTACAGCAAAGAACAAAGTTTCCACTAGTTCTTTATCAGGCACAATCAGGACATCATCAGATTGAACTGGTCCAAACATTGCTTTTGGTTGTAATTAAATTTCTTTTTTTTTGGAGCTTTAATTTCAGTGTCTAGACATCTTTTGTGTGTGTGTCTAACAAAATCTTATAACATGGTAATTTACTGGCTTTACTTTTCGTGCCCAGACATCTTTTGTGTGTGTGTGTGTGTGTGTGTGTGTGTGTGTGAACCATAATTATATTACAAAACATGGTCATTTTTTCACTTCAGCAGTATTTTTTGCAGTAATTAAAAAAATAAAAAAATAAAAAAATAAAAATAAAAAAAAAACTGTGAATTCCAAATATATTACAAATTAACGTTATGTTTCACCTAAATATATATTTTTTTTTAATCTAGAACATGATAGAAACTTAGAAATCCAATTATCCTTAACAAAAAATATATTAATTTTGTTTCAGCATTTGTACTTTATCGTTACATATTGTATAAACAATTTTCAATATGGTTTAGATTGAAAACATTGCATTTGTTTGTAATTACAATCTTTTTTTTCTTCTTCTTCTTCTTCTTCTTCTTCTTCTTTTAGGAGCTTTAATTATAGTGTCCTGACATCTTTTATGTGTGTAACAAATCATATAACTTGGTAATAATATCACACAAGAGTATTATCACATAATATAATTTGTTTTATGGAATTGCGATGGTTGATGGATGATTTTTCCTCATTTTAATTATTTTTATTTTATTTATTTATTTATTTTTATCCAGAACTTGATAGAAACTTAGAAACTTACAGATTCAATTATCCTCAACAAATAAATATTCATTTTGCTTCAAAAATCATACCTCATCGTCACATACTATGTGTAACACGTGAGTTAAAAACAAAAGACTCAAAACACTAATAAATTCTCAATATGGATTGGTTTGAATAAGTTGAAACATTGCTTGGTTGTAATTACATTTTTTTTTTTTGGACTTTAATTTCAGCGTCCAGATACCTTTTGTGTGTGTGTGTGTGTGTGTGTGTGTGTGACAAAATCATATAACATGGTAATTTAATAATTCCATTATCACTTCAACAGTATAATCACATAATATTTTTTTTTTGCTGAAAAATTAAAAAAAAAAAAAAAAAAAAACAGCAATGAATGAATTTCAAATATTTTACAAATGAAAGGTATTTTTCCTCATTTATAATTTTTTTTTTAAAAATCAAAAACTTCGAAATAAATAAATATTAATCTTGCTTCGATTTTCATACTTCATCGTCACACACTGTAACACTTGAGTTAAAAAGCAAAAGACTCAAAACAGTAATAAATTCTCAATATGGTTTGGATGAGTCACATTTGAAGTAAAATAGCTGATATATACACACCTCTGACATGTTGAGGCATTTCTTGGCAACCATAAACAACCCACTGTAACACCGTGACACGTGTCAGAAATATTGCATTGTGTAAAAATGGTAAAGCAGAATCTCTGCTGGTTGATGCATTTCTACTGTCATATGGTTTATACTATAATACCACCCTGTCCTGTGTTTTTAACACAGCATTTAAGACTGTTTGTTCTAAGTGCCACAACACATACTTAATGACAATAATAGCTTTTACATTGACAATACTTAATGTAAGAACATTTCTGACTGGTAATGGGAGGAAGAGAGCGAAATAACTTCAATAATAAAATATCGAACTGCAGTTGCTGTTTTCAGTAAAAGTAAAGAGGGATTACATCATCACAGACTTAAGTGGGCTGAGGCCTTCACAGATTTGTGTGCTGGCAGCTAATCGCTGAGAGTTAATCGCTAATTTCTAGGGGGGCGAGATGAAAGACTTGGGCTTAAGTCCCTCTAAATAAGCTCTAGATTCACCTACGCCTGCTACACACGAGTTACACGCACATCCTCAGCTGTTCTGAAGGACGGCACGTGTGAACTGTTCGTTCTTATCACATATAAAACCATCAACACCAACAAATCAGATATTGCACATGGTTTACTGCAGAAACCCCAGTCAAAGGTGGCATGTTTGTTCAGCTTTCTTCTGAGCATGTGCGTGTACGCAGTGGGGGGTGGGGTTTGGAAGGAGGAGGAGGTTTCTGCGCATCTCTGAAGACATCAGTCTCTTTGAAAAATACGCTGCTGCAGTCCACACTTTGTCAGAAACTCCACACAACCTGACTTTCAACAGAACGCCACTTCACAATGCCAAAGTTGCAGATGTTGTTAACCAGTTTAGTCAGCCACTGACCGTAATCGCTTCATATAAATCACATCACATCGCATTAAACGGTAGAATATCAAGCAGTGCCCTACTCCAATGTGTCTTCAGAATCCTGCCGAATGAATCACAACCACCATCTGTCCCTGAGCTGCTGATTGCCCAGAAAACATCCTGTCCCACCTGCCTCTCTTTCCTGTGTGTCTTACTCCACTCCCAGGGGGAAATAAGAACATCAAATACAGAAAAAGAGCGAAAAAGAGTCAATTTATAAGGGAGGAATTCTATGGCTATGTTTGGAATGGAATGCTAGCCTACTTCTTTTGGTATACTGCATAAAATTGTGAAACAAAACATGTTTTGCAGTAATAATACTATCTGAAATCTCGATTACACTTTATTTTAAGGTGTCCTTGTTACAGTGTAATTACACACATTTAAGTACTGAGTAATATTAATTAACTACATGTACTTACTATATGGTTAGGTTTAGGATTAGGGTTTGGCCTACACTCTTAAAAATAAAGGTTCCGAAAGGTTTTTTTTTTTAGCAGTGATGTCATAGAAGAACCATTTTTGGTTCCCCAAAGAACCTTTCAGTGAACAGTTCCTAAAAGAACCATTCTGAAGAACATTTTAAAAATCTAAAGAACCTTTTTTTGATTATAAAGAAACTTTTCTGCATTTGAAAGTTTCCATGGATGTTCAAGGTTCTTCATAGAACCATTGATTCAAATAAAGAACCTTTATTTTTAAGAGTGTAGGGTTACTTGCATGTAATTATGCATAATTTATTGTTATTATAGTAGCAAGTACATGTAACATGTGTAACAAGGACACCTTAAAGGCGTTATCGGATGCAAAGTTCACTTTTACATGTTGTTTGAACATTAATGTGTGTTGGCACAATTTACACTACTATTCAAACGACTAGGGTAAGACTGTTTTTTTTTAATGTTGTTGAAAGAAGTCTCTAATGCTCACCAAGACTGCATTTATTTGATCAAAACTATAGTAAAATTGTGAAATATTATTACAATGTAAAATAACTGTTTACTATTTGAATATACTTTAAAATGTTATGACAAGTCTGAATTTTCAGCATCATTATTCCAGTTTTTTAAGTCACCAAATCTTTTAGAACTCATTATAATATGCTGATTGTCAGACCGTTTGGACTGTTTTTGTGTGTTTTTCCCCTGTGTTGCCCTTATTTGGTCTTCCTGTTCCGTTTCTCATTTATTACGTCACTGTTTGATTGTACCTGTCTCCCCCTGATTGGTTGTTTCCATGTATATAAGTTTGGTTGTATTCCTGTTTAGATCGTCGGTTCTTGATTGTCATTCAGTCAGTTTGTATGTTTCTCCTTCGAGTTACGTTGTGTTTGCTGGTTCCCTGCTGGTTCCTGTCCGTTCCTGTTTCCCTGTGGATTATATTAATAAAACTCTATGCATTGGACCTCCTCTCTCCTCCTCGTCATTCCCCGCACACAACATCGTGACACTGATCTAGTGCTCAAGAAACATGTATTATTACTATCAGTGCTGAAATCAGTTGTCTGGACCACAAAATCACAAAAAGGTTGTTTTTTTTTTTTTTGTTTTTTTTTTAAATTAAGATGTATACATCATCTGAAAGCTGAATAAATAAGCTTTCCATTGACGTATGGTTTGTTTTAGGGTAGAACAGTATTTGGCCGAGACACAACCTTTTGAAAATCTGGAATGTGAGGGTGCAAAAAAATACAGTGAAAATCACCTTTAAAGTTCTCAGCAATGCATATTACTAATCAAAAAATAAGTTTTGATATATTTATGGTAGGAAATTTACAAAATATCTTCATGGAACATGATCTTTACTTAATATCCTAATGGTTTTTGCCATAAACTAAAAATTGATCATTTTGACCCATACAGTGTATTCCTGGCTATTGCTACAAATATATCTGTGCTACTTATGACTGGTTTTGTGGTCCAGGGTCACATTTTTGTGGAAACCACAGCACATTTTTTTCGAATAATTCGATGAACAAAAAGAAACAGCATTCGTGTGAAACTGCAATCTTTTGTAAAATTATACATGTCTTTATTGTTACTTTAGAGCAATTTAATGCATCTTTGCTAAAAAAAGGTAATTTGTACAACTTTCCTATTTTAATACTTCCTCCTATCTCAGATTAATGTGCGCATACAACTATAAGCAAGACATTTGTTGTGCTACACTATTAAAATTCTTGTTCCCATCCCAACATGCCCGACACAGCAACACTGGCACAACCAATGGCATGACATTTGCACAGTGCTATTTGTTTATCCAACCAATAGCAGCTAAGGAAAGTGGTTTGAAAACCTATTTAAAAATATGATTATATTTGGTTTGGTGATGTTAGTTGTGCAGAAATTACATACTTTACCTTTTAAAAAAAACGTGGCTATAATTACTTTCTGGTCAGGCTTTGCACTGGAAATGGAAGGTCAATTCAAGATCATTGCATTGTAAGATAATTGTATGCAATGCGCTCGCAAACACTAGAAAATGTAGTAGGTCATTTAGATATTTCACGCATACTGTGCACAGTATGATTATTATATACTGCACACAGTATGTACATTATATACTGCATAAATGCTAAAAATAGCATACTATTATTCCGCATATAGCCTGCCTCTCTTTTTCTCACCCTGTCGCTGTCCCAATGTCTAATGAAGCCAACAGATTTCTAGCTATACCACATTTTCTTAGATGTGACTAGTTGTATGCGTTTCCCTGGCCTTTGAAGCTTTACATGATGGCACAAGCACCGAGAGCCTCCCTGTGGGGCTCCAGAATCACCGCCACAGTTAGCTTTAATGATCTGTCTTAAAGTAGACGCAGTAATCAGGTTAGTACATCAAACAGAGCAGGGCATAATTTAGTTTCACCATTTAGAAAACCCTACACATATTACAGCAGGAAGCAATAAACCATAAAGTGCAAGTTAGAATAACAAAGCTTCGTCCTCTGAAACCGGATGGAGTCTGGCGTGGCCCAGGTGCCTTGTCATGGTTGCAATCTGTGTCTGCCGTCCCACCAGAGAGCCACCGTGAACCAGAACTGTCGGCACAGTGCAATTTGTTCCGAGAGGAGAAAGCGCCTCGCCACCTGCAGCACGTGTCTGCCCACCGTCCCCAGAGGAAGGACACGGCAACAATTAGACTGCTTTCTCCACAGCCAAAACACTTTATATTTACTACACCTGTAGATTAAAGCGATAGTTCACGCAAAAATAAACATTCTGTCATTAATTACTCATCCTCATGTCGATCCAAACCCGTAAGACCTTTGTTCATCTTCAGAACACAAATGAAGAAATTTTTGATGAAATCCGAGAGCTTTCTGGCCCTGCACAGACAGCGACGCAACTGACACATTTTGTCAGCTGCGACCTTCTGACCCTGTTCCGTGTCTTCAGCCTTGCTGTCCCGTCCTGAGACACACACTAACACTGATCCCAGGACCTCAGCTGCAGCCCTCACAGAGCGAGGGAAATGCTCTCCAAAGAGACGTCTCATCGACTCATGCAGAGCAGCCATCAAAAGATCACTTTCTGCAAGGGCACCAGTGACACGGCTCATAAATCTGTTTTTAACACCATCCTGTCCCTGTCTTTTCCCTTCTGGCTTGTACCAAACTCTTACACACACAGGCTGTGTTCACTCTTACACCAACACATTCTTCAACTTAAGCCAAATAAAGGACATACGCATATGAAACCAGCTGAGTAGCGTGCGATGGTGATATTTTTTAAGCGTAAGGGTGACAAAGAAACATGGAGTAGTCCGAAAATACACTGCAGAATGTGTCCCAGATAAGTCAAGATGAGGAAGAACTTATTAAAGCATGTAAGAGGAAGCAGCGTTTAGAGATGTACGGTTGCTGAACAACATGGCTTCCGATCACAAGTATTCAACCCTCCATCCATCCATTTTCTGTTATTAGTTTTACCGCTTTGAGTCTTTTGTTTGTAACTCAAGTGTTATAATGCAAAGCAGCTGTTTTTGAGCTGGTGCCAGATTTATCATTTAGTATGAATAATCTGAACTTTTGATTCGCATCATTGTATGAAAAATAAAAATAAATAATTACATGAGATGAAGTACCTTTCATCTGCCATATATTTAATATAGAAACCATTTTTCACATTAAACTATATACATATCAATATAATTACTCATACTATGATATAAGATCTTGGTCATACTGCCACAGCCATACTTTAACAGTGCTGATAAATGGATTTTTATATAATAAAAGACACCTCGTTGTCTTTTTAAAACAAGAATGAATCATGTAAAATGAAGATGTAGGCTACCATGATGGAAGGAGGATCAAAGTAGTGACCCTCAACCCCTCTCACAGCACGAACGCTCTGATATTCAGCTTTTAGCAGTACAAGATCAAACATTACAGAGGAACTACAAACCCATCCTAAAAATGAGAATTTTTCATCTGTTAGCAAAAATTCTGGATTTTTTTTTTTTTCTAAACATGATCTGAGCACCTTTCCTAATGGCTTCTCAACAGGACCTGATGCAACAACACACAAGTCATGAATTTTAATATTAATATTAATTTTAATTATTTATAAATAAAAATCACATCTAAGTAAAATGCCACTAATTGGCACTAATTTAATTTCCAACTCAAGGATTCTTGACACTTTAAAAGAAAAAATATAAATCTAAAAATATAAAAGCCTTATCAGGAATAATTCGAGCCACGTGATGAACCACATGAGAACCAGCAGCGTTTGGCTTTTCTTACTAATTTTTATGAATTTAATTTTTTTTTTTTTTGAACTAATAATTTAATAACACTGTTAAATGGAATCCTTAACTAATCTCAATTGTTTTCAGCCAGAACATGAAAATAATTATCAGCGTTTTGGTCTACAGGAAATAGAATAAAATAAAATAAAATAAAATAAAATAAAATAAAATAAAATAAAATAAAATAAAATAAAATAATTCAATTTAACTTGATATAGTACCATATTGAAATAAGTGCAATATTTCAATAAATAAAATTTAATAATCCAGAAAACTAGACACACACAAATAAAAACAACTGACAAAACAACAAAATGACTAAAACCTCAAAATTAAAATGTAAATAGAAAAAACAAATATTTATATATATATATATATATATATATATATATACACACACACACACAGCAACACATTTTCCCCCTAAAATGGCATATACAATTTTTTAAAAATGATTTTAGAAAAAAAAAAAAAGCCTGATCATTTCGCTAGACAATACCCTTATTCCTGGGCTGGGATTGTGTAGTGCCCTTTAAGGCTGAACTGAAAAAAAAAAAAATAATAAAATAAAATAAAATAATTCAGTTTAACTTGATGGACTAAAGTATTGAAATAAATTCAATATTTCAGTAAATAAAATTCAATAATTCCAAAAACTATAGGCATATAAATATAAACAAATGACAAAAAAGGACTAAAACTTCAAAATTAAAATGTAAATAGAACATTTAAAAACAAACAAAAAAAACAGCATTTTGTTTCTATTTTTTTTTTCTAACATTACAATAACAATTAAATAAGTTTCATAATAAAAAAGCATATACCATTTTATTTTCTATAAAAAGACTTCAGAAAAAAAATTAAAACAGATTGTTTTGCCTCAGTTTCTTTTCGACTGATGAAAGAAAAGACATGAACATCTTGGATGAAATGGAAGTATCCTAATCCTTTTAAAGGAAATACCAACATCTTTAGCATTAACTGATTTATGAAAACGGCCCTTTCAAATTAAAATTGTGAAGTTAAAAACGTGTAGTCCCACTTTCATTCATTTTAATGGCACCATACTCATAATAATGTCTATGATGTTTCATAGCCACTTTTTAATCCTCCTCTGCTGGTCTTATGATGCAGCACTTCCTCTCTCATCTGAACCTGGCAGCCAATCACACGGCTGAGAGAGAGGGAGAGAGAGGGGGTGTACGCATGCCCTGATTAAACATATGCTGAGCATACAGACATGCATACACGTATGTGCACGTCCCACGCTCGTGCATGTGCAGAAGTAGCAAACCGCTGCATCGCTGAGGAGGTCCATCAGGAGGAGCAGCTTTGAGGGCTACACAATCACATAAACCCACAAACGCTCACACACTCACTTACACACATAATGGTGACAATGAGAGGATCCTCAAAGAGAGAGTGGAGGAGAAGAGGACAATGGACAGAAACGATGCCATATGCCAGGGGTCTGTTACTATAGCAACGCCACACTTCCTCTCTCTCTTTCATTCTTTCTTCCATCTTTGCCTGGACTGAAGAAATAAAGGAAAACCTATGTAATAAAACATCTATATTTTACTCCGCACTAAATGAAAGCCTGAGGTGCACTACATGTCAATGACAGTTTGTCACTTGCCAGTAACGGTGAATATTAAATTATTATTAACAGCAATAGTAAAACTGTGGTTGATTATTTTAAGCTGATAATACATTTTCTAGTTGCCTTGATTGTTTTTCTACGACTTAAAGGGATAGTTTACCCAAAAATGAAAATTCTGTCATTAATTACTCACTCTAATGTCATTCCAAACCCGTAAGACCTTCGTTCATCTTTGGAACAGAAATTAAGATATTTTTAATGAAATCCAAGAGGCTTCTTATTCTGCATAGACAGCAACGCACTTGACTCGTTCAAGGCCCGAAAAGGTAGTAAGGACATCATTAAAAGATTCCGTGTGACATCAGTTGTTCAACCGCAATTTTACAAAGCTACAAGAATACTTTTTGTGCACAAAGTAAACAAAAATAACGACTTTATTAAACAATGTCCTCTTTTCTGTATCAGTCTTCAACATGCGTTTATGTCTGGGCTTTGAACGTTTGTTGCATTGCTGTCTATGCAGGGTCAGAAGGCTCTCAGATTTCATTTAAAATATCTTAATTTTTGTTCTGAAGATGAACGTCTCATGACATTGGAACCGAGAGGGTGAGTAATTAATGACAGTTTTCATTTCTGGGCAAACTATCTTTTTAATAAACACAAGTCATAAACAACTTTAACATCAAATATGTTAATGTGCATCAGTCACTCAAATTAATTTCCAACAAATTAGTATTTTTATTCAGTGGGGACACATTAAATTGATCAAAAGTGAAATCTGCCATTCTTTTGAACTTTCTATGCATCACAGAATCCTGAAAAATATATTCTTATTTAAGGGGTCATCGGATGCCCATTTTCCACAAGTTGATATGATTCTTTAGGGTCTTAATGAAAAGTCTCTAATATACTTTGATTAAAAATTCTCAATGGTTTTGTAAAACAACACCCTATTTACCTTGCCAAAATCAGCTCTGCAAAAATCATCTCATTCTAAGGAGCTGTTCCTTTAAATGCAAATGAGCTCTGCTTGCCCCACCCCTCTCTTCTCTCTGTGGAAAGACGGTCTTGTTTACATTAGCCGCATTTAGCCGCATTTAGCCGCTAAACTTCCTAACTACCACGTTATAAGGAAAGGCGATCGCAAAGATTAATAAAAAAACGCTTATACTCACTTCTGCTGTAAGTGAAGCTGGATCATGAATGATTTGCACGAACATAGACGGATATATGTAGATCGGGAGGCGCATTCCATTCACAAACAAATGTAATCTACTACATCTTCAGCGGCTCAGATGTCCGGAGTAAATGACGACCACTATGTTCATTATTACATCCAGCAACACAACACCTCAATCGGAGATATTCTTGTCTAACTTACATCCCTGCTCTGGCATCAAAACATGGAAAGTTACTGGACTGTGACAGCTGGTCTAAGGTAAGAGCTCATGTCAATCAACTATTCTGGGAGCGACCTCTGTGGGTGTGATGCCACACCGACAGGCATCTGAGAACGGCTCGATTTGAAAAAGGGGATATTATTTTTACAGGTTAATTAAAAACCACTGCATGGATTTTTATTATTATAGGGTAGATTTGTACATACACTGCCAACACACATTAATGTTCAAACAACATGAAAAAGTGAACGTAGCATCCGATGACCCTTTTAAGACTGCCACAAAAATATAAGGCAGCACAACTGTTTTTAGCATTGAAAAAAAAAAGAAATGCTTCTTTTTACAATGATTTCCATAGGATCAAGTGACACTGAAGACTGGAGTAATGATGCTGAAAATTCAGCTCTGCATCACAAAAATAAATTAAATTTTAAAATATATTCAAATAGAAAAAAGACGTTTTAAATTAAAATAACACATCATAATAAGACAGTTTTTACTGTGTTTTTATTAAATAAATGCAGCCTTTTTGAGCAGTGTTGGAGGTAATGCACTATAAGTAATGCGAGTTACATAATGAAATTACTTTTTTCCAAGTAACTAGTAAAGTAACGCATTACTTTTGAATTCTACTTTTGAGTTACTTTTTCAAATAAGTAATGGCAGTTACTTTTTCCACCCATTTATTGACTGACTGATGTTGCTGCTGACCTTTAATGATCCAGTGCAACCATATTAATATAAATTACTTTAGACAAACTAACATTTGTGCTTCATTTTTTATTTATTTTTTTATTGCTGAAGAGTGATCTTTTCCTGCATTGAATGTACCTTTCAGCCTGAGGTGAATTCACATTTGGTGTGAAAGGGCTTTTTCATTTGCCAAAATTAGATTTTTTATATTATAACAAAGAAGCAAGCCCAGATTTAAAAAGTAATGCAAACGTAATGTAACACATTACGTTCCATAAAAAGTAGCTAACATAATTAGTTACATTTTTAGGAAGTGACACAAAATTGTAATGCATTACTTTTAAAACTAACTTTCTCCAACACTGTTAGTGAGCATAAACAAATTTCTTCAGAAAAGATTTTAAAACTCTTATTGACGCCACTGGCCACTGCACTACATTTACCATGTTTTTCACCATCTTGCACCATGAATGATGTTTTTTTTTTTTTTTGTATGCAGTGTTAAATTCATGGAAGATCTGAACCTTCGTGCACACTTAAGGTACCGAGGCAGACCAGGACCCACCTTTTCAGGGGGTCTCGGTCCACTTCGAAATAAACTCTGTTGCGGTTTGACTGATATATGAGCACAACACAGATTAAAGACATCTAAACAAACCAAAAACACGATGTGATGTCACAAGATGGGACCCTAAAATAAGGACAAAATGCTTAAGCATACCTGGTTCTTCTCATCTTAGAAGTTACGGTGTATTGCCTATTAGTTTTGTAGAGGCATCAGAATTGCTGTCTCCTTACAGCATATTATAAGCTTTAAAAGCCAAATATGTCATAAAAGACTTTTCCAATCAAGTTGTGGCCATATCCTTATGTTTTTTGTTTTTGTATCTTAAGGTTCAGTGTTAAAGGAGAAGTCCACTTCCAGAACAACAATTTACAGATAATGTACTCACCCCCTTGTCATCCAAGATGTTCATGTCTTTCTTTCTTCAGTCGTAAAGAAATTATATTTTTTGAGGAAAACATTTCAGGATTTTTCTCCATATAGTGGACTTCTGTGGTGCCCTGAGTTTGAATTTCCAAAATGCAGTTTAAATGCAGCTTCAAACGATTCTAAATGCAGCTCTAAACGATCCCAGCTGAGGAAGAAGGGTTTTATCTAGCGAAACGATCGGTTATTTTCATAAAAATTATACAATTTATATACTTTTTAATGTCAAATGCTCGTCTTGTCTTACTCTTCCCAACCTCTGTTTTTTTTTTTCCAGTTCATGACAGTTAGGGTATGTCGAAAAACTCCCATCTCATGTTCTCCTTCAACTTCAAAATCGTCCTATATCGCTGTTTTACCTTTTTTTGTTAAGGGTGTTTGATCTTCTTTGCGTGTTCACTTTGCAAAGACTGGGTCGGCACTTCTGCAACGATGTAGGATGATTTTGAAATGATTTTTGAAGTTGAGGGAGAAAATACGATTGTAGTTTTTCGACATACCCTAACTGTCTTGAGTCAGAATACACAGAGTTCAGGGAGAGCAAGACAAGCGTTTGAGATTAAAAAGTATTTAAATTGTATATTTTAAATGAAAATAACCAATCGCTTCGCTAGATAAGACCCTTCTTTCTCGGCTGGGATCATTTACAAACACATTTTGGATCGTTTGAAGCCGCATATAAACTGCATTTTGGAAGTTCAAACTCAGGGCACCATATCAGTCCATTATATGGAGAAAAATGCTGAAATGTTTTCCTCAAAAAACACAACTTCTTTACGACTGAAGAAAGAAAGACATGAACATCTTGGATGACAAGGGGGTGAGTACATTATCTGTAAACTGTTGTTCTGGAAGTGGACTTCTCCTTTAAATATGACTGTAAACGGTAAGCGAACTAGGACTAAATGTATCAATTTCTTTTTTGGTCCAGACCAAAAGAACCAAGAGAACTGAACTACAAGTATAAATACACTCTTAAAGGTATAGTTTACCCAAAAATGAAAATTCTGTCATTAATTACTCACTCTCAAGTTGTTCCAAACCCGTAAGACCTTCATTCATCTTCAGAACACAAAATAAGATATTTTTGAAGAAATCCGAGAGCTTTCTGACCCTGCATAGACAGCAACGTAACTACCACATTCAAGGCCCAGAATGGTAGTACGTTGTTAAATTAGTCCATGTTCAACCATAATTTTCTCAGCTGCACCTGACACATGAGTGAACTAACCCATTAATTACTCTTTTGCTGCTGTAACTAACTTCCAGAATTTAGCATACACCTCCAGCATTTTACACATCGTTGTATTATTCCGCCACATGCCAAACACACACACAGATGCATTGAGAGATCCCCAAAGACACTCCTCATGCAGATGCGCGGGGCAGCCGAATAGTGGTTGCTAGGCAACAGTTAATGGGAACCTCAACAAACAATAAACAATAAACCTGACACTTACAACAATCCACACACACACACACACACACACACACCCTCACTTCCCACTCACTCATAGCCCTGGGCAGTGGAGGGTAATGT
Source organism: Labeo catla (assembly GCA_012976165.1). NCBI lineage: Eukaryota > Metazoa > Chordata > Actinopteri > Cypriniformes > Cyprinidae > Labeo > Labeo catla. The sequence continues at coordinate 87,028 of VONZ01000708.1, read as the reverse complement.
CTAGGTGAACGGCCTGCCTCTCTTCATTTTCTTTGACTGTCAGTCCTCATCCGGAGAACAGACTGATCCCCTCGGGCAGCCCTGCGCTCCCATTCAACCACTGTCAACAGATACACACTCACACACACCTGTTGGTCAGAGGTTCACATGAATACACACAGAACAAATGCGCATATTTATATAGACATATTTATGGCACAAAGCACAACGTATTTGAATCTATAAGTGCACAAACACTCATGCAAAATTTCTGACATTGGCAGTCCTCTGCTGTTTTAATAACAGGCACCACTGCCTCAGAAGAGACTAATTAATATGTTGATTACTCATAGGAGGTCATACACAACAGAACACACACACACACACACACACACTCACGTTTATTTAGCATCTAAATGAGAAGACAGCACAGACTTTATTTTTAAAAAAGGCTAGTGGTGGGCAATATACCAGCAGACATGATTAACTGGTAGAAATTTGTCAACCAGAAGAGATTTTGGTCTATGGTCTCTACCGCGGTTACTGTGCTACGCTGGCAGGAAAACGTTTGCACACGTTTTTAAGCATTGTGTTTTAAAAACAAGTGAAACGCGTTAAAACACAATCAGCAGTGAAAGAGAACTCATTTCACTTAATGAGCGCTGTCAGAGAGGCACATAGAATGTGGGAGAATTGAACGGAAGTTATTTTTGCCACCTTAGGCTAGGTTCACACATTATAATCCTATGGCGTAAACCGTGTTTTCAAAAAAGTTCTGAGCGCTTTTTTAAACGCCACCGCTGGCGTCTTTTTCTGCAGCTCAAGTTCAAACTTTTCTGAAAGAAACGCCCTACGTCAAGCGCCTTTTTGACAGCTGACCAATGAAAAGCGAGTAGCCAGAACTGACGTTTCCATAACAAAAAGAACAATAAGAAAAAATGGAGAAGGTGCCGGTAGATAGACTTTTTATTGTTGTTTATTTATTTTACTGTTGTGAACCGACATTCTCCTCAACGTTAACTTCAAAAACCAACGTGCGGCTCCGATAGCCTTGTGGGCAGCGCGTCCACATGAACGCCGTTGTGCTTCAGGCGTCTCTTTTTCGAGTACTGGCTCGCAGACCCTTCCCGATCCTGTCCCCTCTCTTTCTCTCCCACTTTGCTTCCTGTCTAAATACTGCCCTATCAAATAAAGGGCAAAAATGGCAAAAATAAATAAATAAAACACCAGCGCAAGAGCGAGCTTCCTCTTTTTTTTTGACATTCATAATGTTGCAGCTGCAGTTGCAAAAAAGACGCCAAATGTGAACATAGCCTTATAGGCCTTGAAAGGTTAAATACACAAACTTGTACGTGTCAAATTTCCCGTCTTTGCAAGTGTCCTCGTAAACACAGTAATTTACGTCTTACATGAAAGCAAATAGTTGAGAAAGAAAACACACTGTAACAGTATATTGGATCCGGGCAGCTCTTAAAGTGACAGCAGTCTATTATTCCTGCTGTCTGTCATTCATGTTATCAAACAACAAAAAGAGAGAAAATCTCTTGCTGCTCTTGACTAAATCACTTTTGTAACTTTAATACGAAAAAAAATGTTTAACTGACACAGTGAAGAATATACAGTGTTTTTATACATTTTATGACTTTATAAAATGTATGTAGCATTTACTATTTACTGTATTTGTTCTACGGTAGTTTTTTTGTCTTATTGCTTGTAATTAGTTTCTTATTCTTCTTTAATCTTGGACTGTTTACTTGACTTCATTGAGCTTGATTTTTTTTTTTTTTTTATGCTAGTGTTAGTTTTTTTTGTGATATTGACACTGGTGACAAAAATTATGCAATTCCTAAGGTATCATATTTTATATTTATATAATTTTTATATCATAAAGACCTTATTTAAAGCAAAAATAACTATATTGTGATATATATTGTTACAATGAAATGAAATTACTCATATCGTGATATAAGATTTTGGTCATATCGCCCACCCCCAATATGACATTTAGGAGATGTTGGGTTTTGGTGACCATACCTCGTGTTTGACATGATGTTGGCATAAGAGGTTTGGAAGACTCTTCATTTTGGTTGTTTATCATTACGACGTTAACCAACAATATATTGACACCAGCTGTTGTCAATATTCTACATGAAATTGATGTAATCAATGGACATTGTTCTGAAATTGAATTTTGGTCACCCAACATCAGAACCAATATTCAGCCAAATAGCAACATCTTATATCGTTGGTGAACTCAGTGATCTGAGACACTCTGACTTCAAGCCAGCAGCATTGTTAAGGGTCATGGAATGAAAACCACATTGGTTTTTGCTTCAAATCAAAGGTTGTAATGTTGCGTATTATATCAGAGTTGGTTGGTTTGGTTTATGGCCTAGAAATAACAAATGGGAATGGGAAAACCCAAGGCTGAATAAAGAATTACTGCTGTGCTACAAAAGAGACATTTCATGTTTGCATTTTGATCTTAATAAATATTCCTACGACAAATAATGTATTAGTTTCACATCAGTGTTGTTTTCCGCACATTTTTGCTGAGCTCAAGGCATTCAGGGATTATCTTTCCTATACAGGATACAGAGTTGCTTCCAAGTTTAGGTACCTTGGGAGATAGCATGATTTTACGACCTTGAAACATAAATGAAAAATATATGGGAATACACATAAAAAAGCTCATTAGCTTTACAATATACAGCACTAAATGAAAACTGCATTTTAGCATTCTTGGTAAGACAGAGAGAGACAGCGCAGGTGAAAATCTGCTGATGAATCTGTTGGTCCTCTGCACAGAAGGTGACCCTGACACCCCCTCTATCTTCCTCTCACTCAAACACTTCTGCATCATCCTCCTTCTTCTCTTTACTCCACTGGGTAAACAGTGTGTTATTCAGTTGTTGCAATTTTGCAATATACAGAACTGCACTTACCTTATCCATTGTAGTATATACAACTTAATGGCATAATGTAAATAATTAATGCAAACACACTCCAAATGTAGACCACGTTCACAGATATTACAGTGCTATGTATTATCTACAAAGGCCACAGCTTCCTAGAGCAGCATTCTACTGGAAATTAAACAATTCATAAGTGAACAATTAGGGTCACTGTACAAATACAGTGTCATAAAAATAGCGTTTGAATAGAAGTGTGAGTGATGCAAGTCGAAACCGATTTCATTAGTGTTTAGCATTAGTATGCTGCTAAGCTATTTAGGTAAAGGTGCATTCATGCCATGCCAGTATTATAACATTCTGACTTGTAAAAATCACTCATATCCTTATAGAATTTGTCAATTCAACTTGTGAAGCTCTGGCTTATACCACCAGACTGCTACAGCATCATGTGGAAGCACTCAAAATAATGGTAGCTTCAAAAATGAAATGTAGTTAAAGATACACCATGTAACTTCTGATCCTCTAGCTGTTAAAAAAAAATACACTTCTGTGCAAGAAAAGTTGTTTTGGTTGTGCTTTGGCTCTCCTGAAATGATAAATGTGGTTCAAGACTAAACGGATGGACACACAAATAACATTTTTGTTTTTACAACCGTTGTTTCATCTGGCGGTTTGCTGTTTTGAATGACCCATCATCAATTTTTCTCATTTGTTGCATCAACAAACTTTTAGCCTCACACTATCCACAGCCAAAGCTGTTTTTCTCTGTTTACAGACACATAAAGGTGAACAATATTTGTATGCAATTACCCAATAAATTACCCAATAAATCTGTTGCTAAAATATAAATCAATATTACAGGCTTATAAAACAATACTTGGGTCCAGATCAGTGTTAATTTTGTTGACAAATAATTTTCACCAACATAAACGTTTTTGAAGATGACGAAATAAAAACTAGTTTCGACAAAAACTATGACGAAAATTTATTGACATTTTTGTCAACGAATAAAAACGATACTAAAATGTTAGGGAGGGATGATTTGGGAAGAGATTCTTTCAGAACAATCTGCTTTGTGGTTAGGAGGTTAGATGCGTACATTTGAACTGTATCATAGACTATTTGTCTATCCGATGGGACAGCTAGCATACATTTGCTGCATGTCTTATGAACGATCAAAACTGTCAATGGGTCATACTGTAATTGTGGGTACATCTCATGTCCGTGAAGTATATTTTTAATACATTTTCATGAAGCCCCGATGCTTAATTGTCTACTACACAATTATATTTTTCCCAATCACACTACTATATGTTGAAAAAGCCATATCTTTTGTTCAAAAATGATCTTCATATCACATACAACCCTGGTATTCAGCTGTCCGATTTGGTAAAGTTGCTCATTCTACTCTGCATTTAAGCATGAAAATTACCTCAAATATAAATTAATTTCTTAGTTTTGCCTTCATTTAGATTAGGTTATCAAGACATTTGGGTGTGCGCTTCAAAAATAATAAGTGTTTATTGTGATATAACTTGTTTTATTTGTGTCCGAAAAACCATTGTCAACTAAGTTACCCACTAGAACCGCCCCTCAAAAAGGAATGGTTTGTCCTATTCTCGCATAATTTGCACAGTATGATGATATTTCCTCTAGAAGCACATGGATGAAACACTAGACGTTATGTTCTCTCTCTTTCCCCTAATATTTGTTAAACTAGAAAACCTGTGTCAAGAGTGAATTAATTGACTGTCAACAGTGTTACACAAGTATTATTGCTGCAAATTTTAACAAGACAACTTATTTAGAACTTATTACTGTTTATGAAGATATATTTCTAAACATACCAAATGCTCAGTAGTTCTAGGCTTCCATGTTGAGTATAGGCCCAAAAAACTAAAAGTTACCTGTCAACCTTGTTACCCAGTAAAGGTAACATGATAGACAGTAGCAAACATGGATTGTATTTTATGCACATATTCCTACAGATCACCTTTATTTATATAGCACTTTATACAATATAGATTGTTTCAAAGCATGTCAGGCATGTTTGGGTTTTTGAGAAAAAGGAAAACTTTTTTCCTCACATTGTCAAATTCTAAATGTACCCCTAATTATAGAATGACCCCAATATTTGTGAGTAAGAGAAGAGCAAAAATATGAATACATTTGATGACGCAAAAGAGAACTCAATTCAGTCTGTTTTTTTTTTTTCTGAGCGCACACACACTGAAGCAGTGCCTCTTATACAGCACACACAAGTACTCCTTCATGTCTCATGAACAAAGAAATACACATAAAGTGATGTCGAATTGTCCATTTTGACGAGTATTCACATAAACACGCTAGGTTACATATTGGGTAAATGGAAACAGTTGGAAGAATAATGGACGCATATCAGTACATTGCATCCGTGCATTCGGTTTTAAAGGGACAGCACACACAGAAAAATAAGGGATTTAAATGATACCTTTTGGGGTACCACAGCTTGTCGTTGGAGCAGTACCCTTAAAAGAACATCTTTTTACCCCTAATAGGTACATATTAGTACCCTAGAGTAGTGATACATACTTTAATACTAAGGTACTAATATGTATCTATTAGTGGTAAAAAAAAGGTACAAAAATGTCCTTTTAAGGGTACTCCTCCAGCAACAAGCTGTTGTACCCCGAAAGGTACAATTTTAAACCCCTATTTTTCTGTGTGCAGTCTAATTTAGTTGCTACAGTCTGTGGCACTGATGTTAGTTAAGCAACAAAAGAAAGATGGAAAATCACTCACTGCTCTTGACTGAATCACTTAAGTAGCCCTATATTAATCTAAATTTATTTATATAAATAAAAATGTCTGCTTGAAAGATTGAAGAACGTGGTAAACAAGTTGTAATAAAGAATGCATTATATAACCATTGGCATTTCATTGAACAGAAGACCATGTTCTTGTTTCTTTATGAGAAGTGGTTTTATTTAATTGTAATAATTTTAAAGGCATGTTGTGTGTCACAGCAGTTAAATCTGTCTATCATAATAGGTTTAATATCAAACCTATACAATGAGTTTGGTAATTTTAGAGAAATGCCTAATAAACGCTTTACACTGTAAATAAACCCGTTTTTAGCTGACTAACTCTACTGTAGATTTAGTCAACTAAAATCTTATATTTAGTCGACTAAAACTAAAACATTCCAGATAATGAAAAACTAAAACATGACTTAAACTGAATGGCATTTTAGTCAAAAGACTAAATCAAAATTTGCTGTCAAAAATAACACTGGTACATATATGTTTTGGAACTGAGCATTTTACTCCAAGTTTTATTAAGAAATATGATCACCTTATATAATAATTAGTTTAGTTTAGGCTTTTATCAACATCTAAGCAATGATCAACACAACACATGAAGCCAATAAAGGTTTGTTCTAGTGTGTGACACACAAAAGCTTCTGTGATTGCCATGTGGTTTTATTATATGTGAATAAAAAGCCTAAATTAAATCTGTTTTTCACATAAAGTGATCCTATTTTTTAATTAGAATTTTTATTGAAACACTCGATTGATTTTACAATTTTTAGACTTTATAAACTTTTTGAACCTTTTCAATTTTAGTGACCTGAACTTGCAATGGAGAGACAAAAAATATCTGAAGATTAACCAAAATCTTATACAGTAGGCTTGGAAAGGCAAAGGACAGTGTAATGATGACAGAATTTTCATCTTTGGGTTGACTTTCCTTTTAAGGCATTTGCATAACGACTGTTATGTAGTCTGTCTATTGATTTCACAATGGATTCATTTGGCGTTAATAATGTTGCTATAGAAATGCATAATTCAGAGTCCAAGGATGTGAACAGCTCTGAAAATGTTCTGGTTGTCATGTAGTAATTACGGTAATTATGACATGGCATTAACCCATCATAACACTCAAATAACTTTAAATTAGCAAAATACGCTATATAGGTGACACAAAAAAAATGTTGCATTTTGAAAAACTAAAATCTCTGAATCTCTGGTTTTGTTCAAGAAAAGGCATCTTACCAAGGCATAATTATGCTTCCTACCATTTGTAAACTGCTTTTGTCCAGTGCTGTCTATGTAGGCAGCTCCCTAGGTTTTGGACCAGAGCTGAAGCATTACTGAAGATCTTTGGTCTTAAATATCTTTTCACTGACACTCTTAGTTATTCAAACACTGCCCTGTTCCTGCCCCTTTATTAAAATCCAGCCCATTCTTCTTCCACAGCCCAATTCTGCCAGACCCGGGCGTTTCCCCTGAGGACAGTGCAGGATGAGGCAGCTTAAAATTACCTCCCTAAATTCTCATTCTGCCTTCATCATTTCTGTCCTCCGTTCCTCTGCCAGTATCCTCTCTTGAACCCATCTCTCTGCTCTGGCATTATGAATGAAGGATCTTTTAAGAATGGCTGATTACATGTAAGACAGGGAAAGAATGATGGCCAGGTGTCTCCGAACAGGTCTATGTATCTCCTGACACAAGAGTCCACAGAGACCCAGCGTTTAGGAAGGCTAGATATTTAAAGGGGCAAATCTCGAAATCCTTTCAGAGGTAGAGAATGAAAAGGACAGGAAAGGGGGGAGGATTAAAGACTGAGACGAGAAGAAAGAGAGAGAATGAGTGCAAGGGGTCACCGGTGCTTTACCATATCTTACCTTCACATTCGCTCTCCAGCATAAACCCCCGAGAATTACACCTGCACACGCATGCATGCATGCATCCACACACATGTTCATGTAAACCCTACTGAAAGAGGTTTAAAGTCTGATAGAGCCCATAGGATAACCTTTTTATGTTATATATGGTTCTGGGTTTATGTTGACCTGACAAAGCTGGAACTTAACTTCAAAACCATTTTATGTATCTACAATAAACCAAGAACCCAAAAAATGAGACTGAGGCTAGTTATCACATTTTTACTGTAAATATTTTTTAAGGTTATTAAACATTTTCACCACTATTAATCAAAGTGAGGCAATAAATAAGTGGATCATGCTGTCAGACTATAGTAAGTAGCTACAGTACATTAAACAGCAAATAAAAGGCTATTTCTAGACTTTCCAGTCTAGAAATAACTTTTTCCTTTAAACTACAAAACTAATTGGTTCTTAAAGCAGTAGAAATCTAAAAGGTGACAAAAATAGAGACACTTAATAAGGTTTGATTAGTTAATATGAGTTGATGCTTTAGGTAATGAACAATGATCAATAACTGCAGTATTTAATAATCTACACTAATGTTACACTAAAGCATTTTTTTTTTCAATTTGTACAAATTAACAATATATGTATTATGAACAAACATGAATTGTCAACTTACAATATTTTAATATTTTAACGAGGTGGCTTATTCGTTCAAATTCGTACAAACTCACTCATCTCATCCAATCAGAATTTACCTTTTTATAATATTATTTGAATTTATTTTTCTTTGAATAAATCAAGTTTTTGCATTGATGTCAGATTTTTCATTCATTTTTCATTAATATTATATTATGATATTATAATATAATATTATATTATAAAACATTAACCTAGATTAAGTTCTGTAAAAAAAATGTTGCTCATTGTTTGTTCATGATACTTTTTTACCATTAGTAAATTAGGTAAAATATTTGTAAAACACATTAAACTACCATTGTAAAATATTAAAAGTTGTTTAAAAAAATAAAATAAAATAAAATAAAATAAAATAAAATAAAATAAAATGTAACATCTTGACTAGTTATTTATGAGAAAATACTATTGTCCCAACAATACAGTTCAATAACAAATCAATAAATCCTTTATAACAACAAATAATATTTATTATGATTTCTGAAGGATCATGTGACACTGACGAATGGAGTAATGACTGTTTAAAATGTAGCTGTGCAGTCACAGGAATAAATTGCATTTTAAAATAATAATAATAATTTGTTGAAAAAGTGTTTTATGCTAAGGCTACACTGATTAGTAAAAAAAGTAATATTGTGAATGTATCATTGTTTTTCTTATTATTATTATAAATAACAATAATAATAATAATAATTCACAATATTACAGTTGTTGTTTTTGATCAATCAAATGTAGCCTTGGTAACCATAAGAGACTCCTTCTTCTTCTTCTTCTTCTTCTTAAGAAAAAGATGAATAAAATAAAATGCTTCTTGACGAGAAGCAGCTGCAAAAGCCATAAAAGAAACAAATCTCCCCACACATATGCTCGAACTGCATCTCAAACAACACATTGACTTGTAGCACAATCTCCTGTACATTGATCTGTCTGTGCATCAGCTGCAGCACCAAATGCGTGAGGTGGACGGGGAGTTTGCGCTCATCAAAATTCAATTGCGGGTCAATAATGCATGAGCCAACCGGGTTTGACTGAAGCAGAACAACCATAACGCGCAGACGACGAGAAGACAGAGTTTTACCAGAACAACAAATACATTTGCACAACACAAGCTGTGATTTCATGCCTAAGGGACGAGCATTGTTTACTTATGGCAAAACGCATGGCTATCAATGCTAATTTCAGCGTTTTTTGAAAAGCTTTCCATTTAAATTGCATCCAATTGAATTGAGGTGGGCCGTAATGACATTACGGCACAGCAAATGAAACCGAGGAAGGGAAGATGTCCTGATAGGATGGAGGGTGCAGATTTGTGAGCAGATAGAGATGGAGAGATAGAGGTGATGGAGGGCCACTTGTGGCCTGAGGTGATGGATGAAGGGAGCGTCACGGGGCAGGTGGAACGGGTTTGCCCTCTAATGATTCTTCTCTCCATTCCTCAGTGAAATACGTCCCTGTCTGCAGAGCATTGGTGGTATATTTCCTTTTCTCTCTCTCTCTCTAGGCTCTCTGACTCACTTTTTCTTTACATGATGCTCTCGGTGTCTCTTTGACATGCAAACACATACATATGCAGTCTCAGGCAGAGTGGAGAGGTCATGTGTTTGGCAGGACTTGTTCTGTGAGAATGTGGCACAGTGAAAGCCTCCAGCAGAAGCAGCAGCAGCTCTCTCTCTCTCTCTCTTCTCCGCCAGGGATGTGGGCGTCCGCTTGCATTACTACCTGCTCTAAGCCCGACCACCTCACTTCATTGACACGAGATGCCTGCCAGAACCATCCAAAGCTGTATTTCTAAAGCAGACTGCAGCGTTTCAAGTCCCTCATTGGCTGTTTAGTCTGTTCAGTAGGATTCATTTGGGACTGTGGTACATGGGCGAAACGGGGTTGTCGGAAACGCACTGAAAAGAAGATTATTTGCGCATTTTGTGTTTGCAGTGTTGTGCGTTATGGACTAGGTTGCATTTGGATCACTTTCTGATTTTGTCAGCTAAAATGCTTTCATATTCTCTGTAGGTGGTCACAATAGAGTTGGTGGGTACACTTGATTCAATAAACACTTGCTTGTACAACGTTTAACATAGATGAAACCATCAATGCGCCTACTATGAAGATAGAATGTAGCTGGTAGCTGGTTAACTGGTAGAGATTCTGCTATATGCATACCGTTTTTACCGCAGTGAATATATTGTGGCTACTGTTTCAGTGGGAGGACTGCTTTACATTATTTACAAGAGGGATCGATGAAGAAAGTAAAATGCAGAAAGTACAGAGCAGCACGTGTTCCAAACCAGTCAAGACGTGGAAGTTGTTTTTAACAACGTCACAACTAGGTGCATTACTATAGAAGTCAAATAAGATTTTTTAAAAATTTTACTCATCCAATCAGAATTTACCTTTTCATAACATTTTTAGAATATTTAGATTTTTTTTTTCCCTTAGAATAATTTAAGTTTTTGCACCGATGCCAGATTTTCAGATGTTTTTTTTTTTTTGGAAACTGTGATACTTTTTTTTCAGGATTCCTAGATGAAAAGAAAGTTCAAAATAACAGCATTTGTTGGAAATAGATATATCTTGCAACATTATGAATATCTTTACTGACACTTTTAAGCAATATGCATCCATGCTGAATAAAAGTATTAATTTCTTCACAAAAAAATCTTCTGAAGTAAAATGTAATTGATAGTGTATATTAAATGATTTTATATAGTTTTTGACATTATACATTAAACTTTTTTTTCATTAAATTTCCAACACTAATTCGTACCTATTTTACGAGGTGGCTTATTCGTTCAAATTCGTACAAACTCACTCATCTCATCCAATCAGAATTTACCTTTTTATAATAATTTTAGACTATTTTAATTTAGTTTTTGCATTGATGTCAGATTTTTCATTAATTTGCTATGATTGATTTTATATTGTGATTTGCATCATTCAAACAAAATCTTACTAATCATATAAAAACATACCTCTTATTTATAATTGTATTTAATAAAATGTATCTACAACACAATCATTTAATATACAAACCATTTTATACACTACCGTTAAGTTTTGGTTCAGTAAGATTAATTTTTTAAAAGAAGTCTCTTACGTTTAGCAAGGCTACACTTAATAGTGTTGGTGGGAAAAATAATATATATTTTATTTTATTTTTTTATTTATTTATTATTATTATTATTTTTTTTTTTTTTGCGAAACTACGATACATTTTCTCAGGATTCCTTGATGAATACAAAGTTCAAAATAACAGCATTTGTTGAAATTATATATCTTGTAACATATTACAAATATCTCTGCTGTCGCTTTTGAGCAATATGCATCCTTGCTGAAAAAAAATATTAATTTATTTACAAAAAAATAAATAATTATATATTTACATTTATTTAATTTTTTGCTTTCTGACTCATTTTTATAAAAAAGTGCATATATTTATAGTGTAAGTATATATTTTCTGCACTAAAATATTAAAATATCTGATGACTCACTACATATAATTCACCTTTATTCCTCAAGGTGGCACTGTTTAATAGACAATAATGATATAAAACATAAAACAAAATAATGTCATCAGTGAAAATCAAATGGTTTGAATGGTTTTACTGCAGAGCAATTACTGTATGCCCTACAATATAAATAAAGCTGCCAGTGATCAACCTATTGATTTTGAATTCAATGAAAATGGTAGTTTTGCAAATATGTTTGAGATCGTGAATTTGAGCCAAATGCTGACTGTACTGTGGAAGTTCTCTCTGACAATGTTAGTGATGGTACAATCGTCTGCTCAAATTGAACCCTTTTAAGTTTTAAAAGGTAATGAAATATGCTTTATTTTATTCTTCTGTAATTGTTCTTAAAATATCAAAAGAGCTATTTGCTATTGCAGCAGTTAGAGATCCATCCGTGTCGGATATATTGGTCTGGGTCGCTAAAGACCCGAATATGTAATAGTGACGTCACTCGTATTTGTATGAGTTTTTGTTAAATCGTAGGGGTAGGTCAATTGTATGAATTGCATACAGTTTAGCAAAAAATGCACAAATTCATATGAAGTTTACACGTACGAGTTTGTACGATGTAGCAAAAAATTTACGAGCCACCTCGTAAAATATGTAAGAATTGCACTGAAATTGGGTTGAAATTTCCTGAACAAGGGGGAAATAAATAAACCAAACAAGGTGACATATACTTCGTTAGTGCCGACAGACTTGTGGGCAGCATGCTGACATATAACACGCTATGGGTGCATTGTGGCACAGTTGACATGCCAACTTACTATATAAGTCTAGGATAACATAGCCAGTACAGTCATGTAATATTTCATATGCATTTACTGTCTTCTGACATACACAGATGTGTTCATACTGTACCAGAGAATCATTTTTCCTACACTCCACAAAGAAACAAGCCGCCCTCCACATGAATAAGCAAAGACGGGTTTCCACAACAGCCTCTGTGTATCCTGTTACTCAACCTGGACTGAAAGAACAAACAGGAAGGCTTTTCATAACATCACACACAGAGAAACGGGCAGGATTTACAGAGACGCTGCATGCAAACAGGTCGTGGATTGGAGTGGCGCTCCTCAGAAAGGCTGAAATATGTTAGCCGAGCTCTCACAGTGTTTCGCCCTAGTTTGAGCAGACACAGTCCTCATACAACAGATGGATCCAGTCTGAAAGGTGCTGGTCTCTCTCTGGGAGGATTCGCTAAGAATGATTTGCGCTCACTGTAGTGTCGTTTATTTTTATGTGCTGTCTGTGTCTTTAGAGTTTGATTTACTAAGAGAGTTATGCAAATGAGGTAACAGCGCAAATGCTGTCATAAAATATGCACTGGATACAATTCTGTACACCACAGTTTTCTATCTTGCTGGCTGGTTCTGAGTGTGAGGTTGTAAAGACAGCAGATTACTACAATCTTGCATACTTTAATGGCACTCTATACCGTCACTCAATCACTGTGATCGATACAACTCAAACACTAGATTATAACACTATTCATTAACAGGATGAATTATTACTTCCAAGAACAATAGCAAATGTACACAAGCAAACAGTGCTGGGTTTAGTAAACTAGTGTAACTTTAATGAAAGACTTAAAGGGATAGTTCACCAAAAAATGAAAGTTCCGTCATTGATTACTCACCATCATGTTGTTCCAAACCTGTAAGACCTTTAATTTTTGGAACACAAATTGAGATATTTTTTATCAAATCTGAGAACTTTCGGACCCTGCATAGCCAGCAATGCAACTGAAACGTTAAAGGCCCAGAAAGGTAGTAAGGTAAAGACTATTTTAACTATGTCCTTACTACCTTTCTAGGCTTTGAACATGCTAGTTGTGTTGCAGGGTCAGAAAGCTTGATGTCGGTTTGGTGTGTCAGGGTATTAAGGCAGGACTACAGTCACCATATTGAGAATTTAAAAGTTAACATTTTCCCATTCATGCATGTATGAACAGATCATGTAAGCCTATTGTCTCTAATTACAGGTGGCAGGCCCCCAAAAAAGGGATTAAAAATTCAAAGACTCTTCAAACGCAACTGACAAAGGTTGCCAAAGTTTTCTCTTTTTTTCTGTCACCTGGTAGATGTGGGCTGATTACAATCAGCCACATGTGTATGTGTGTGACAGCACTCCAGTGATCACTGATTTAGACCTGTTTCATTAACCTGCTCTTATTCACACTGATGATACTTCATGAAAAAAAAAAACCTTCTCTGCTCGTAACTCCTCTCGTCTAAACAAGTCTACATGAGCCTGCTATTCATATTTAATGCCACTAAAACCAGCTGGGAATCTGAGCCAATTATCATCACTGAATGCTTCACACTCTCTCATACCCTACTGTAAAGAGAGAGAGAAGGAAACGAGGTAGGAATGGAGAAACACAAGGCTAGGGGGCTTGTTGAGACAGCTCTCTTCCATTAGCACCGTGTTGTGTTCCCTCTGGGACATGAGGGTGAGACAGACCAGCACTCAAACTCACTGTTGACCACTTTACAGCATGTGTATGCTGGGACATACAGTCCGACTGCGTGCTCTTCATGGGCAGCTGGGCAAGGGTGACAGAACATGTCTGTAATGAGCAAATGTGCACAATGACATCAAAAAACTATTTCTGCTAGAAAGGGATACACTACCAAGAAATATGGACCAAAGGTGCTATGGTTTTACCATGTTGATTTTAGAAATGGTAGGTTTATACCCAGCATTTTGAAGTAGAACTAGTCCTTTTTATGTAGTGTAATTTCATTGCTCCAATCTCAGTGTCACACGATCCATCAGAAATCATTCTAATATGCTGATCTGCTGCTCAAGAAACATTTCTTATTACAAAAATACAAATAAGGCAATCAAATAAGGTAAAAATCTGCTAAAAAATTACATAAGATACACATATTTGTTGAAAAATGGCACAAGGACACTTCACTGAATATTGCTGAGTTATGACGGAAATTAAATGTTAATCAATTTTGAATTAAAATCCATGAAATGAACGCACTAAACTGATTCACAGAAATTAATTGAACTCTAATGCCAACTTAAGTTATTAAAACAACTTCACATATTTCCCTATTCCCACTGCTAATAAAATGGTCCATGAATATAGTAATCATTTCATGTTACATAAAAGTACCACCATCACTGTACCATGGTACTCCAGCAGCATATTTGCTATTATACAGTATACTGCATGTTGCAATCTTTGCTCATGGGCACTTCACTAGCAACTTCAGAAATGTGACGTGAAACACAGCAGACAGGGAAATATCACTCCATTTCACACTTTCAAAGCCCTCAAAACATTTGTCACTCACAAAGCATCATAGCATAACATTTAGACAGCTGATTCTGTAGAGAGGCTGTGCAGCAAAATGGAGGAAGTTAGCAAAAATTGCCAGAGTATATTAAAGGAGTAGTTCACTTCCAGAACAAAAATGTACAGATTGTCATCCAAGATCTTTGTGCCTTTCTTACTTCAGTCGTAACATTTCAGGATTCCTCTCCATATAATGGACTTTTATGGTGCCCTGAGTTTGAACTTCCAAAATGGAGTTTAAATGCAGCTTCAAAGGGCTCTAAATCCCAGCTTAAGAAGATTGAAACGATAGGTTATTTTGTAAAAAGAAAACCAAAAAAAGTACATTATATACTTTTTAACCTCAAACGCTCATCTTGTCTAGGTCTGCGTGAACTCTGTTTTTTCCGGTTCAAGACAGTTAGGGTATGTCGAAAAACTCCCATCTTATTTGCACCTCTAACTTAAAAATCATCCTAAATCACTGCTGAAGTACCGGCCCAGTGGTTACAAATTGAACATGCAAAGAACGCTCTTTACAAAAAAAGGTAAATCAGTGATGTAGGAATGATTTTGAAGTTGGAGGAGGAATTGAGATAACAGTTTTTCAACATACCCTACCTGTACTGAACTAGAAAACACAGAGTTCACGAAGAGCTAGAGAAGACTAGCGTTTGAGGTTAAAAAGTATATAAATTGTTTTTTTTTTTTAGAAAATAACCGTTTCCATAGATAACGCCCTTATTCTCTCCTTAGAGAACTTTGAAGCTGCATTTAAACTGCATTTTGGAAGTTCAAACTCAGGAGCACCGTAGAAATCCACTATATGGATTGTTACCAATGTTTCTTAACTATTGTGACATATTTCTGAGGATTTGATTTTTTGATCATTCTTAAAGATGGTTTAAGAATTTTCTGATCAAAGATGTAATAAAATAAAATGCTGAAATGTATGGTTTTCTTAAAGGGATAGATTACCCAAAAATGAAAATTCTGTCATTAATTATTCACCCTCATGACGTTCCAAACCTGTAAGACAGGGGTAACCAAACTTGTTCCTAGAGGGCTGGTGTCCTGCAAAGTTTACCTCCAGCTTTCCTCAACACACCTGCCTGGAATTTTCAAGTATACCTAGTAAGACCTTGATTAGCTGGTTCAGGTGTGTGATTAGGGTTGGAGCTAAACTCTGCAGGGACACCGGCCCTCCAGGACCCGGATGTCCCCTGCTGTAAGACCTTGTTCATCTTCAGAACACAAATTAAGATTTTTTTGATGAAATCCGAGAGCTTTCTGACCCTACAATGGACAGTAATGCCACTAGGTAGTAACTACCTTGTGGGAAGAGAAGAAATCGTTGAATAAAGTTGTTATTTTTTGTTTTCATTGTGCACAAAAAGTATTCTCGCATGATGACACATGGACTATTTTAATAATGTCCTTACTACTTTTCTGGGCCTTGAACGTGGTTGTTGACCCTGTCTATGCAGGGTCAGAAAGGTCTTGGATTTCCTCAAAAAAATCTTAATTTGTGTTCTGAAGATGAACAACGGTCTTACAGGTTTGGAACAATATGAGAGTGAGTAATTAATTACAGAATTTTCATTTTTGGGTGAACTATCCCTTTGAAACGCTCTACTAACTTTATTTTTACCCAAAATATAACATTATTGAACATTCTAGGGATGTTAAAATGCCTGGTTTTCTTGTCATGATTAGAACGTTATTGAAAGGTTACAAAAAACATTACTTGGAATGTTTATCAGGTACAAATTCCATTGTAAGAACATTCTTAGAATGTTGATTTCAGAATGTCGTTTCAAGGTCATGAGAACCTAAAAATATGTTCTTGAAGTACTGTTTATAGAACGTTCTTGTATCTTCATAAATGTTATAAGAATGTTCCATAAACGTTACTTTAAAAATGTTTTGTCCTGACATATGACATATATGACTTTAAAAAACCTTAGTAAAAGTTGTGAGAACATTCCCTGTTAGCTGGGTATCTGCTATCAATGAGCTTTTCCAATTCTTCCCCCATTCCCTTTGGTCCTCTTGTGGCTGACTCTATTTTCTCTGACAGTGATAGTGATCTGTGGGTGTCTGTTGGATAATAAAGGCTGTGTTTACATTAGGAACAGTATTCCATAAAGCATCTCCTGATTCCCGTCTGCACCTCGCGGCTGATAGTGTCTTTAATGACAGCACAACAGCAGCTATCTGCGGCATACTGCTGATCCACTGAGATCCTGTTCCCTCATGGCCATTGTTTAGGTATTGAGATTGTAGATTTGAACATACACCAAAAACAGCTAAAGCACACACATTCACTCAAATACAAACACAAACCAAACCACTGCAAACAGGTTTGGAACAACATAACAAAATTTCTTTTGAGTGAATATTCATTTTAAAAACAGAATGATATTCTATACAAAGAAGAAATAATTAAAGATAATCCGACACTCAGGCACCCATGCAAACAAACCGCAGGTTACGACTGGAGAGGGAGAAGGGCGATTGAATGAAAGAGACATTTCTGGCAGTGAGAAATTCACTACGTGTTACACACCGTCAGCGTAGACATCAATAAAGGCAGGAACTGCGCGCTTCAGCTCACTGCACTGGCTTCGGAGAAGGAGGCATTTAGCATTGAAACAGTCATAATGGCTGGTCACACTCTCACGCTGTTTTCCTTAATCTCATTCTGCTCCGTAATCCGTTTGACACGCCGGCCCAGCGGCAGAATTCAGCCGCAAATGAGCAGAGTATGGTGGGAAGATAAAGCACCGTCTCCAGCCTCAGACGAGAGAAGAGAGCTGCAGAGAAAAGACTGGCACCCAATGACACGTGCGAGAAGGAGTCAACAGGAAATGACATGATTACTGGTAATGTCAACAGGAGGCAACAGCAGAACAGAACCGACACTGCGCCGGCACTGAAGACAGACAGTAATGAGGCCATTTTATGTAAGCAGAAAGGAGAATGTATGTAAATGCCACGCGTGAAACACAATGGTATAAAGAAACAGCTGTGGGCTTATGATCCAGTCAGCAACCTGCATTATGGGTAATTGTGTGCGAAAACGGCAGCAGTATTTGCTGTACATCAGAAGTCAATGCTCGTTTTCAATCCACACAACGTTGTGTGGGGGAACACATAAAGGCATGGGTCTGTGAAAAGGGCTCAGTGGCTCTGTTCCAAAACTTAGTGAACAGCCTACATAAGCAGCTGCCTTTTAAGCATCCAAACCGAAATGGAATGTCATAGAAGATTTATTTCAAATTCTCTAGATTAGTATGTTGAAAACGATGTGATAATCTAACAAACATAAAAATGCAAAGTATACAAAAACACTTTTTATTTATAAGAGCTTGATTCAGAATTGATCTCAACAGTTTGGTGTTAGCATGTTGATACTCTGTGATACTCTAATACACTCCAAAAATGAAAATTCTGTCATTAATTCCTCACCCTTATGTCGTTCCAAATCTGCAAGACCGTCGTTCGTTTTAAGAACACAAATTTGAATATTTTGGATGAAATTAGAGAGCTTTCTGACCCTGCATAGACAGCAACGCAGCTACCACGTTCAAGGCCCAGAAAGGTAGTAAGGACGTCAATAAAATAGTCCATGTGACATCAGTGGTTTAACTGTAACTTTATTCAACAATTTCTTTCTACGGTTGAACCACTAATGTCACATGGACTATTTTAACAATGTTATTACTACCTTTCTGGGCCTTGAATTTGGTAGTACCATTTAACAAATTAGTATATTCAGTGTTGGGCGATATGATTCATTTTTCATATCGTCCTATCGTCAGCCTGTGAGATCGCGATATACAATTTTGGGGGGTTGTTCCCCCCAAAATGAGTTACTGTGCCCCCCTTTTCCATCCTCTCCCCTCCTTGCTGAATGGGATCGATTTTGAAAGTGAAAGTAAAACCGGAAAAACAACAGACATAAGAAAGTGATTGCATGCTTGTGCAAGCGTCAGCAACTGGACGCAATTACATATTGCATGCTTTCCACCCATAACACCCCCTCCCGCTCACCGTGATTTGTGCCTTTGTGTTTATACCAGCCACCTCACGGCAAGTTTCTGAAGCGCCCCAGAAGCGGCTCTCCGCACTGCATTGCTAAAGTTAGGCGCCTAGTCTATTTTTGATGGATAATAATAATAAACGTCTTGCTATCGTCAAAGGCATCAGCAACAGGCGATATCTCTGACTATCGTCAATACACAATACTATCATCTGTCGGCACAACCCTAACTCAGTGATTCAAATTCAGCTGGAAATTCAACTTTCCATATCCTTGAACTTTAAGAATCGGATCTACTGCAACTCGGCCTCACAAGTAGGTTGTTATAAATAAACTTCTGGCATCTGTCTGCTGTCAAGAAGCTCTAAAACAAGCTGTTTTTACAATATTTTATTATTATTTTTCTCCAATGAAAAGGGAGACTTTATTAGCAACAACTATTTTTGTATTTATCAATTTCTATTTATCACAATTATTTCATCAAGGAATAAAAAGATCAAAAGACGTTTGATTGCTTGTTACTGAAAATGTCAACTCATGAAGCATGACTCAAACATTGTTTGGTTGCAAGACATTGCTGTGCATATCAAACGGATGAGAAGCAAAGCTCAGCAATCATAAGGAGTCATATCACATTGAAGGGAAGAAATGAGAAACTTTATCATTAAGCATCTCATAAAATCAGCACAGCTCTGCCTGTAAGCCGTAATCCCCCACACGCTCAGGGAAAACACCAGAGACGTCGTGACTTCTCATGTGATTTCTCGAGTGGGACAAACACTGCCATTTTATATGACATCGAGTTTCCCTTCCGTTCTGCTGTTTGCACAACCGAAAACCAACAATGCTCTAATTAAGTTAGACAGAGTTCAGCTTCAGAGATGCAACAGGAAACGATGAAGAGGGAGGGAAAGCGCGCTGACCTCATCAGTGGCTCTGACCTCAACTGTGTTTGAGGTCTGGTCGACTTGGGTCAGTACAGGACTGCGGTGACATCTGTTAGTCAGATTCGACTGAAGTCTCCCTCCCAGGGTCATATAAATAAATACTGTTCCTTTTGCTCATAGTTCTCCCAGGAGTGAGCCTTAATGAGTTGCTCTGTTTTATTCTAATTCATAATAACCAGCACACACTGCTCTTAATTACCTACAGCACAGAACCTCCAGCTAAACAGCCACCTCAGTCCCTATGGGCCATCCTGCAGTCTTGTGCCTGCGATTACAGATTCATCAGAGACAATTAGACGACTCCCCAAATGCTAGAAAGACATTTTAGCCACTAAGGGTGACACCTCGGTCACATCTTTAAAGCTGGATCAAAATTATTGGGTTCCTGCTTAATATTTCATGCTTTTAATAGCTTTCCAATTGGGTACTGGTAAAGCACCTTCTATGAATTGAATATCTGTGATGAAATTTGTCAAAGTACATGGCTAACTTTGAATGGCCATCAGAAGGATCATGCTAACTAGCCAAACCTCGACACCTTGGTTTACGATGCCCAACTGCACTGGGTTGATAACATAATGGACGCAGGTTTGCTTCTAGTAACTGACGCCAATGGAGAATTGCTGAGCAAGGCACTGAACTTACGATTACTTCAGGGTATTGTCTCATAGAATGAAGCACCTGCAAAAATTTTCTTTTTTTTTAAATGTGGAACTCAAGATGTAAGATGCAAAGCAAATCAAAACAACAATTCCGTGTTGTATAATTCATATTATTACAAAAAATAAATAAATAAAACAAAATACTGAACATGCCTTTTACCTGTGATCCAGTTCCAGCTTACTTAAAAAGTGTTAACATAAAATCAAATAAAAACAGCAACAACTTAGTAAATGATGATTTTTTTTAGGAGCTATTAAGCATTTTTGCATAACGATTTTGTTTTTAAGTGCTTTTTAAGATGATTTCAAGCATTAACCTGTCAATTGCACTAAAAATAATGCATTTATGAAATTTAAATGAGCATAAATTAAAGCTATACAAAGCACCATTTAATTAACACATTAATAATGAAAATGACTGATTGATTAGTGGTTGTTAAAATCGTTTATTAAAGAGATTTTGATCATAAAAATGACCTCACAATGTAAAAACATTAATAGTCCAAAGAATGTCTAATGATCTTAAAAAAAATCGTTAAGCACAATATATCGTTCAAAGGTCTGGGGTAAGTATGTTTTTCCTTTTCTTTCTTTTTTTTTGTAGAAGAAATTCATATTTTTAAGTATGATGATAGTAACTGATGTCTGTGGAGAGTCATTCTCCTGCCTAATGCCCAAGGCATTCAACTGATGAAAGAAGCATTGATCAAATGCACAGAAAAGTGAACATTTATAATGTTATGAAGGATTTTATTTCAAATAAATGCTGTTCTTTCCTGAAAAAAAGCATGAACAATATGAAATGTTTCTTGAGAAACAAAGCAGCATATTAGAATGATTTCTGAAGGATCACGTGACATTGAAGACTGGAGTAATGGTGCTGAAAAATCAGCTTTGCCAACGCAGAAATAAATTACATTTTTAAATATAAAAAAGGTTAAATTATAGCTGTTTTACAATTTAATAATTAGTGCTGTCAGTCGATTTAAAAAATAACTCATTAATCAGACATTTTGTTTTCTGAAATTAATCATGTTTAATCCCACCTAACACTGACGTTTTTAAATATACTTTTATATTGCAATAATTTCACATTAAATCTTCAAATTAATGTAGAAACAACATAAAGACAGTATATTTTTTTTAATATTTGTTCAGTGTTCAGTTCATCTTTTTTATGACGAGTATCACTGATACTAACACTACTGAAGTAATTGTACTGTACTACACTCTCAGTAATTGTACTGAGAAAATTGTTCTTTTTTTCCCCTAATGTTTAACCACTGACTATAGCTACTTAACATAACAGTATAACTGAGAGCTATCAATTTTAACATTTATTAAACTTCAAAAATAACAATTTCTAATTTGAGTGAACTTAAAACAATCTTCACATAAACCCATTATTTACCTGTGCCCTTCAGCAAGTAAATATACAGAAATTAAATAAAGTTATCAAACACCATAAAGATGAATCCTCAAAGCTAAAAAAGTTACTGATTTCTTCTTTTTTTTTTTGTTCTTTGATTAACAGACATCACAACAGTTGGTTTATTAGGTTATTTGGCTGCTATTAACTCAAGAGCTGCCGCTGCTGAACGTGGCGCGGTTCTGACACGCATGCTCGTAGTTTTAATCAAGCTTTAATATGAAATGATACGGGCTACAGCACACGGCACCACAACTGTGCATGCAATTGAAGCGCGCGTGCTACGAGCACATAACGGCTGACAGGACAAGAAAAATAATTTTTACTGACATATGGCCTGACAACATCTCATCTGACCATAATTCACTGTTGTTCTACTTGAGTCCCCTTGTCATGTGTACTTTTTCCGCGCTCGTTTGACTCACGCCTGTTGCTGAGGTGAAGTGGAGTGTGCGTCTGAAAAGTCTCCCATTTAATGTGGTTGATAGACATTCTGCATCTAAATAAATGCAATTCTTGCCAAGCAAAAGACAGAAGCAGCAGTTGTGAGTGGGGTGGCCAACTAGCTCCGCCCCCAAGTTAACTGCGCTAAACATTTTTACACAGTTAAACTGAAAAAATATATATTAATAATAATCGTCTGCATTAACATGCTAATTTTGACAGCACTAATAATAATATTTCACAATATCCTTGGTCCCACTTTATATTAAGTGGCCTTAACTACTATGTACTTACATTCAAATTAATCTATATACAATGCATTAATTGTGTACATAAATGTTTTTACATTGTACTTAGATTTTAAAAATACCTGTATGTAATGAAATCTGTAATTAATTTGAGTAATTACATTTATAATTATCATCCCTCACACCTTAACCTACCCATACCACCAAATCTGTCCCTATAACCTTACCCATATCCTACCTCAATAGCAGCAAAAGTTTTTTGCAATACAATGTAATCACAAGTACATTGTACTTATTTTTTTTGAAGTAAGTACATAGTAGTTAAGGCCACTTAATATAAAGTGGGACCATATTATTTTTACTATATTTTGACCAAATAAATGCTGCCTTTGTGAACATAAAAGACTTCTTTCAAAAATATCTTACCAACCTCAAACGTTTGAACAGTAGTGTAGTTCTTATTTCTTTCATTTAATTTTGTTGTGAATTGTGACATTCTTAACTTTCTGAATTTTCACCTTCAAATATCTCTGCATATTACAACTATATCTTCGCTCATGTTCTGAGTCATTCAAACCACTGATAATATCTACAGCTCTACAGCAACGTTTCCCATATGATATAATAACGTCAATGTAGTAATTCACAACCTGAACTAATTGTATGGCATTTAAGAGTGCAGATTTTTAGATTTCAGAGGTTTTGTACATGTACTATAACAGAATGTAGCCTGCAGGAAGGATTAGCTCGGTAAAACATCTCTCTGGCAGAGCATGTGGCCATCCTCCACTCAGGAGAAGAAGAGAGACTCGGGAAGACAGAAGGAAGAAAGGCTTGTCTTAACTGCCATGTTCTAGAGGCAGTCCTGAGGGACCTCAGCGAGTCTGTCTGGGCCTGTGTGGACACAGCCTGTAATAGAAATACAGAGCGAATCCGACACACAGATCTGCGACAGAGGGAGTGAGACGGACAGTAAAGGATTGATGGGGAAAGAAAGATTCTTCTGGCACGTGACTATTAGAGTGAATCTCGGCGACTAAATCAGCTCTCCTAGAGCGTGTGTAGCAGAAGACTTCGGCTCCAGCAGTGGATAAGGCATGTAAGCGCATAGAGGGAGATGGTCCCCTCCTTTAGCACTTAGTACAGCAGAGAGAATCAGGAGGTCACAAATTGAATTACACCGGAAGAAAGGGCCAGGCCTGGACCTGCAGGAAACAGCACTCCAGAGATACACAATTACTGCTTGTTTGCTCTAATGTGTGTGGGGCAAGAAGTGTGTGCCTCTGTGTGTCGTATTTATGTGTTCTGTTGTAGGGTTACATCATATCCAGCCAATCACAGTTCATACATGTGACTTCCTTCAATGTTAAATATATATATATATATATAACATGACTGTCCCAAAATTCGACATATTTTTATCAAAATGGCTCAGTGGTACAGATTTCCAAAAAACTTTAAATTGTATCTAACTGATAGGCAAACGAATAAAACCCCACTTGCTGAAGAAAACATGCTCTTTTAGCTTGCTTCTACGTCTAAGTTTTTACGTTTATTTATCTTAAATGTTTCAGAGGACTCCACAACACAAGTGCAGTGGCATACCAGGTGAGCGTCTGAGCAAGTTTACTATGTCAGAAAAGCCATAAGCCTACATACAGACCTCATGTGATGCAAACTAAATTTTATGTATTTTCATATTATGAAATTATAAATTATATTTGCATTTATAAACTTTGCATTTCTCATTATAAATGTATCATTTTTTTTATATTTTGTATTTATTTTTAAATATTTTAAAGTATTATAAATACATTATGCCTTCTTTACAAAGAATATTTCTAGCTAAAAAATTATACAGAAATAAATTCATAAACACCTGTCACAAGACAATTTTGACAACATTTCAAATGTCACAGAAATCCAAATGTTTAACGTCAGCATGAAATTGAATTTTATATCTATTTTCTAAATGCATGTCATTGATCTTACTGTGGAATGAACCAAAACCTCAGCCTACCACTAAACCATTCAAATGTACATCAAATGGAAGAAAAGATCTGTCTACTTCCAGTTCATTGCTAAGTTTACAAGGCATAAATTTAATGTACATAATTGCTGTAAGATCTGGCCCAATAGGACAAGTTCTGTCAATCAGTCTGAAACTTTCTCACACTGGTCCTGGGCCAGCAGGCCATCCCTAATTTAAGCCCTGAATTTTTGGCAGTAATCTACTATAGATTTAGCTCATTATAGTGACAGTGCTGAGTCAAACTCATAAATTCACACAAAAATCTATACGCTCCAAGTAACAGTGTAATACAGTGTAATATATTGACAGTATTCAAGCTTACTCTTGACAGGGTATCTGCAGTTTAACAACAAATTTAAGGCCTTTTAAGACCTTTTATAAGACCTGTACAAATAAAAGTAGGGGTAGGGCACTGTCTGTGGTAACATATTAAACTGCAAAACGAGATGCAGGTTTTATAAATGACTGCTAATACAAAAGTATTAGTTGTTTTATTAATATAAAACATAAAAATATTAAAAATTATTAAAAGAAATATTATCTTCTTATCTATCCACTGGTTCACATTTACAGCTGCATGTTTGCTGCTTAAAGGGGTCATCGGATGCAAAACTTACTTTTACATGTTGTTTGAACATAAATGTGTGTTGGCAGTGTATGTACAAAACCACTCTATAATAATAAAAATCCACCCAGTGGTATTTTTTTAAACTTCATAGTTAATATCCCCTAAATCAAGCCATTCTCAGTATCTTGTCTGTGTGATGTCACAAAAACCCAGGCCACTCCCACGATAGTTCACTGACATGGTTGTCTTACCTTAGACCCGCCCTGAGTGAGGACACTCTGACCGCCATTATTTCGATGCTGGAGCAGGAGTAGACAAGAATGTCTCAGACTGAGTGATTGAGGTGTTTTGTTGTTGGATTTAATAATGAACACAGCAGTCGTCATTTACTCCCAAAGAGGATTAACGTTACTTTCGTTTTTGAAGGAAATGTGCCCGGTGACCTACATTACTTTGTCTATGTTTGCACGAATCATTCATGATCCAGCTTCACCTGCAGCAGGAGTATAAAGGTTTTTTATGCGTCTTTGCAAATCGCCTTTCTTAATAATGTATTAGTTAGCAAGTTATACGGATAAACACGGCTAAATGTGGCTAAAGTAAACAGTACTGCTTGCACCCCACAGAAGAGAGGGCTTGCAGAGCTCATTAGCATTTAAAGGCAAATGCAACAAAATGGCTCGCTCTGAAAAAGGCTGATTTTGACAAAGTATAAAGGGTGTTTTTAAACTACCACTGAGAAATTGTAGCCAAAGTATGTTAAAGACTTCTCATTAAGATCCTAATGAATCATATGAACTGTGGGCATCCGGTGACCCCTTTAAAAACATGGGTTGATTTTAACATTGGTCTGAACAAAAACAGGAGACAGGCTTATTGAAAATGCGCATTCAGTCTCTGCCAGTAGGGGACCCTTTTTTTTTTTGGATCGGCAGAAATATAGTGATTTCCCCAGTAAAAGCTATACAAAAAGCAGTGCTGCACTCATAATAGCTACTTTATCAGGCATTATACATAGGAAAGACAAAATGAAAATGCCATTTGGCATGTTTCCATTACAAATTTGCACAAAACTTTGGTGATATTTTATAAATGTCGATAAAAATAAGTATTGCGAAATGACAGCGTTTCAATTGACCAAAGTTATGCGACTAAAACATACTTTTTTCCTCTCGCGATAA
Organism: Labeo catla; assembly: GCA_012976165.1. NCBI lineage: Eukaryota > Metazoa > Chordata > Actinopteri > Cypriniformes > Cyprinidae > Labeo > Labeo catla. The sequence continues at coordinate 60,427 of VONZ01000708.1, read as the reverse complement.
GTCATGGTAACGGACTTTGGCTGTATATAATCGAGGGCAGTGTATGCGTGTATCTTTACAGAAACAGTGCGGGAAGCCGCTTTTGAAACTTGCACGGCTGGCATAAACACAAGAATTGACCAGAGTGGCAGCGATCAGCTCCGGTGGCCGTGTCAGAGATGTAATGCGCTGCAAACGTGTGCAGTGTAAACTGTCTAAACATTAATGGCAGGGAAAGTCCTTTATACTTGAGAGTGGCTCGTATCAAGTGTTTCTTGGAGGTTATAGTAAACTGAAGAATCATATGACTTTTACATAAGCCATTTGACCTGTAAATGCAAAAAAAAAAAAAAAAGTTTCCAGTGTAGTTTTGTGAAATATTCCTTTTTAGAATTGCCTGAAAAAGCACCTCATGTGAGCGTAAAAACTTTTTTGCGCTTTGTGGCCGTATATCAGGCATATTTTCAATTTCAATTTGCGCAATTTGAAGGGTAATGGAAGCGCAGCTATTGATATTTTTCTAAAGACAGTCTGTCCCCTTCAGGTGTGAAGCGAGAGTGTGTTAAAAGGAATGGCACTGAACCAGGAGGCCTCAGCACACTTCAAAGAGGTCCACATGATGGCTTAAAATCATTAAATAAGACAAAACCAGCTTTGAAATAAGATAAAACAGCTTAAAATCTAGATGTTAACTGACATCATTTTTCTTAAATTTGTTAGAACTATCATTATGATTTAAGAACCAGGCTTCTCGATGTCTTGTAAAACCTGGATATGCAATTTTAAGTGTGATTTCTAGACCTGGAAAAGTCATGGAAATTAATAAAATCCTAAAATGCCAGGAAAATTTCTATAGTGAACATAAATAGCTAATTGTGAGTAAAATATTCATTAGAAGAATTGAGAATCTTATTAATTATTTACATTTATTTGATTTCATTATTAGAATATTGCCACTCCTACATAATATTATATTCATCATAATTATATTTGTGTAGGTGAAGCAGCATTATCAGAAGTAAGTATCATTACATCAGAAGTATCATAGTCTAGATTGAGGCCTTTGATTATTGTCATGGACAATGAGGACCCTTACAGGGTCAAAAAGGCTGAGAACCACTGATTTAATATCTTCTCTTTACAATAACCTGTTTTCTCATTTCACTCCTCATTATGAAACAACAGCGAACGCCTTCGCTTTACGACCATTCGCTCCAACAGGGAAAGACACTTCCCACATTCAGCTTCATTTATCTTCCATTTCATATCTGTCTTGTCTCTAAATGGGAATTCACAACACATCGGTAAATACGCCCATGTGTGCAGAGAGCTGACAGTAATTGCTCGTGGTTTTACAAGTGTTCCAGACAGGGGAAAACAACGATCACACGAGTGCCCTACAGGCCGCGAGCGCATCTCTGGCCCGTGCGGCGGCAGTAGAATAGGATCGTGATCCTTGGCTTTGTCCTCTGGCTTTCCGCTGAGCCTCTGTGCCGTGTCAAAAAGGCCCCAGGGCTGAGGACGATAAGCCAACTCCAGGGACACGGAGTGGCATATGAGCCTCTAAGCCAAAGAAGCGTCGTCCGCCAGCCCTCCTTTCACCATCTGCCCTTCCAGGAAAGGTTAAAGAGGACTCGAGCAGGAAGCATTGATTTCAACGATTTGGAGACCGGTCTAGTTGGAAAGGATTAAGGAGGTACCTGCTGCTCTGGCAGTGGCAGGGCTAAATGAAAGGTCTGGTTACTGTGTGTTTATGGCCATGTGCTTGGTTTCCGTGCCTAGATGCAGGTGGACGAACCCCACGGCTAGATTATTCTCTACCTGAGGAGAGTAAACACTCACACTTGCCAGTTTCTTTCTCTACTTCGGGTTCAGCGTGTGTGGGTGGCTGAGTTGGTGTACGGGTAGGTGAGGTTAAGAAACATTTCCATAATAGTAATAATGCTTGAATGTGCCTGTACAGCGGAGAGGATATTTCTCATGCGGATTGTGGATGAATTGCTCATATGTTTATAGAAATAGTTCATCCAAAAAAAGTATTTTTCTCATCCTCATTTCATTCCAAAGCTTTTGTTCTTCTCTGGAACATAAAAAGAGACATTTTGAAGACTCATTTTCATGTAACTACAATGAACAACAATCATGATTCATAAGTAACTTTTGTACTAAAATGTATCCTTTTCCTCTAAAATACATCTAAATCTTATGAAAAAAAGGTTTAGCCACACATACACAAATTCACATACTTTGAAATGAAAAGATGAAATTTTGTAGATAAAAGAATTCCCCATTTGAGACTTCTCTTGATGTTTTCTTTTTTTTTTAATAATGTTTATTCTTAGTTTTTTTTGTTATCAGTTACGTATATTATAAATATATTGTAGTATATTTTTAGATTTTATTATCAGAATGTAGTGAGAAGAAAAAAAAAAGTGTGTGATCTTCTGATATGTATATGTTATGGACATGAGTTATGATCACCTTTGGTATCTCTTTTGAAGGCATTTTGAGGAAGCTCCATATTTAAGAAACCTTTTTTACAGATTATGGACATTTGTTGCGCATAACCCCCATTAAAGATTAATTCATAAAACATAAATTGTTGCTACTGTACACATACATACACATCACAAAATTCACATAGTCTGGGTGGCCTTATAAACACATTAAAGTGATAGCTCACCCAAAGTAATGAAAATTCTGCCATTAATTACCAGTGATGGGAATAATGGTGTTATAAATAAACAGCACTATTTTAAGTTTCCCCTGTTACAACGTCGTTGCTGTTACTGACAATGAAATGTGGCGTTACTATAATTTATTATAATATTATAATTAATTAATTTTTCAGTTCATCTGAATGGATGCACAGCACACATGACTAGCCATCGTTTTGTCTCACACACACACAAAGAAAGATACAGAGTGAGAGAGTCTTATATACCATGCAGAGTTGACACGCTATATGTATATATATATATATATATATATATATATAGTGACATCGCTAATATATATTATATATATATTAGGGATGTCACAATACTCAATATAATATCTAACCATTCGGTACGCCATCCACGGTTCAATACGCCCTTGTGAATTGCAGTTTTTCGGTTTTGCAACTCACAAAAGTTATAAAAAACATTATAACTTGTTTTTAATTCACAACATCAGTCGAGTGTTTGAAATTCCTTATGTGATCTGATGTGGATTCTCATCACATGAGGCAGACAATAAATTCTATATTCATATTCAATGTATGTTGATTAGCAATGGCTTATGAAAATACCCAAGATGGCTTCAAGAACACAGATACACCACATATAATTGCAGACAAGTGTTTATCGTCCTTACATTTTATCATTCAAAACGTTTAACGTTATATCTTGTTTTTAATCAGTTACAGCAAATGCTTTTATCCATATTAGAGAAGCTGGAACGGAACGTAATCAGCGCTACGTCTTTGACGCATTTGTGGGGTTTTCTGCACGAGGGCGCTAGATAGATATTTAATATTAGTCTGGTGAAAAAACAAAACAAACAAACAAAAAAAATTACTAGCCACTGGTGATTCTATTGCCAAGGTGTCTGTAGAAGGTTGATAATATTTACAATAATTTATTGAATTTGATAGGTGTGTCTTACATTGTCCCACAGCAACATTAAAATAGTGTATATTAGTGTTTAATTTCTTTTATAATAAATGTATTCTATTTAGTGTCCATTTCATTCATTTAACCTATTTTGGGTCGACATGAGGGTGAGTAATTGTGAAAATGACAGAATTTTTGGGTGAACTATCACTTTAAGATTAATTTTTGCAATTTGCAATTTCTATTTTATACTAAAAATATGCCTATGAGCTACAGATGGCTAATGAAAGGTATACAGTCTGGGTCTGTATGAAAGCTGTTTATTGTGTTTGAACTGGTTGGCACACTTGGCATTGTTCAAAGATCTGGCTCCACAAGCTCTCAGGTGACAGTGCATTTTTATAGAGCGTCATATGTTTGTTGAGCGTGACGAAAGCCTTTATATGGAGATTGGGCATACTTTATGCAAATGACTAACCCAGGCACACAGTCGCTCATCTAGAACACTTCAAAATCACTAACATCAGAATGAGGTTAAGAACAAACTCAAAAGTAACCATGCAGACATTTTTCATGAGAACTTCTCTTGAGGGTATAAATACGAATTATCCATGCAAATATCAGTGAGTGACACCCACTGTGCGATATTTCTGGATGTTCAAATGCACTGTAAAGAAAAATTTCAAAGTTGTCAATTAAATATTATTATTGTATGTTTTAGAGGAAAATACTACTTTGCTATCTTTCTGCTTCAAAATTTCACATTTAATTTAAAGGAGAAGTACAGATAATTTACTCACCCCCTTGTCTTTCAAGATGTTCATGTCTTTCTTTCTTCAGTCGTAATTGTGTTTTATGAGGAAAACATTTCAGGAATGTTCTCCGTATAGTGGACTTCTATGGTGCCCGTGAGTTTGAACTTCCAAAATGCAGTTTAAATGCAGCTTCAAAGAGCTCTAAACGATACCAGCCAAGGAAAAAAGGGTCTTATCTAGCAAAACGATCAGTTATTATTATTATAAAAGAAAATGTACAATTTATATACTTTTTAACCTCAAATGTTTGACTTGTCTAGCTCTGTGTGTACTCTGTGCATTCCTGTTCAAGACACTTGGAATATGTCGAAAAACTTCCATCTCGTTTTCTTCCCCAACTTCAAAATTGTCCTACATCGCTGCAGAAGCACCAACCCAGTGTTTACAAAGTAAACATGCAAAGAAGATCAAAAGCCCTTTACAAAAAAGGTAAAACAGCAATATAGGATTTTGAAGTTGGAAAAGAAAATCAGATCCCAGTTTTTCGACATACCCTAACTGTCATGAACCAAAATACACAGAGTTCATGCAGAGTTAGACAAGATGAGCATGTGAGGTTAAAAAGTATATAAATTGTCAATTTTTTTTTAGAAAATAACCAATCGTTTTGCTAGATAAGACCCTTCTTCCTTAGCTGGGAACTGCATTTTGGAAGTTCAAACTCGGGGGCACCATAGAAGTCCACTATATGGAAAACAGCAATGTTTTCCTCAAAAAACATTCTTTCTTCAGTCGTAAAGAAATTAAGACATGAACATCTTGAATGACAAGGGGGTGAGTAAATGATCTGTAAATTTTTGTTCTGGAAGTAAACCATTTCTTTGCCATTATTTGTGAAGTTTACTAGCAATTTCTGAATGATTTTTTTCCAGTGAACTTTTTATATCCCACTTCAAAAAATAGAGTGAACTGTAAGTAGGTTAATTGCCCTAAAAATGTAAACAGCTCTAGCACTATCAGAACATTACTATGTCTGTTTGAGCTTCACAACCAACCTGACAAAGCAAAATTGGCGAACGGCATAAAATTGAAGTAGGACTATTTAATTGTGGTAGGTGAAGGGAGAGTGTTCAGGAAACCAGCTTAAAAACAATCACAATTTCACTATTCAATTCAGTGCAGCTAGCACCAGAGAAATAACACACTTCACCTTCAAGATCTCTTCATGTTTTTATGATGGATCTCCACAAGGTGCGAACCCGCCCTCTGTATGTTAATCACCACTGATATTCAGCACCAAAAGTGCCTGTTCCCGGATGCGAACACGGGGCAGCACGGTGGAAATCGCTGTCTTTCCGTCTCATTAATTTCCCTTGCAAACAGAGATCCGGCAGGTCCATGGCTCTTTAGTCCCATACATATTTAATGCCCTGGGGAAGAGGATGCAGAGGGCCGGATTCCGCTCCCTCCGCAGTCGCCATGGCTTAGGCAGTGAATAAAGCGCCCTTACAAAGTCACACTGTCATGCTGTCAAGAGGGCAGCCTCTCTCCAAAAATGTCATTATCTCCCCACTTGTGTGCAACAATGCGCAGGTCACTGAAGGTGAGGAGGCGAGCAAACACACAGGGAGAGGGTGAAGAAGAGGAAAAGATGTTTTGAAAAAGGGAAAAAAAGAGACAAAGAGAGATATGATTGTTTTCCCCCGAAATATAATTTCACTTCAAGAAGCGCAGGGGTCATTAAACTGACATTCCACAATTCAAACACAAAGAGCAGTGCTTGTGCAAAGGTCACACGAACATAAGAATAGATTTGCAATTTAGATTGTGTTAAAAGGCTGCCAACTCCCCAGATTCAGATTTTTATTTCATTAGGACGACGCGATTCTTCCAACACTTTCTACGGTCTGCATTCCACTCACTGATTAGATGATGAAAAGGAGGAGGACAAAAGGAGCTTCACACATTGCTTACAATGCCAAAACACCAACAAAACAAGAAGGTATCAATTCCACTCATTCTCTGTGGACCAATTATCACTAAAATATTTAGTATGTTGATTACAAATGTCTCCTTGTTACACAGTGTTTTCAGTGTTTGCCTGTTCAATACAAGTTTCTCTTCCAAGCAGAAATTAATCTACAAAGCCCACTGTATAATAGTATAAAACTTTGCTGAAAACCTGTTGTAAACAATCTGCTACATGCCTTCTATCTTCGATGATTTTTACAAGTAAATAAGATTATTAGTAATATTTCAAGACGAACATTTACCAGACTGAAGCAGCTTAGTTAACATGATTATCTTGATTATCCATTTCAGTGGGGTTCCAAACTGCAGTTTCAATGCAGCTTCAAAAGGCTCTACACGATCCCAGCCGAACAAGGGTCTTATATGGTGAAACGATCAGTCATTTTCTAAAAAACATTTATATACTTTTTACCACAAATGCTCATCTTGCACTTTTTTCAGACATTTCAGAATGACCGTAACAACATTTGAGATGCTGTGGAACGAGATCGGTCCACTGGTTAGATGGGTTTTGGTGTTTCATAGTGCAAAGTCACATGAATGTTTTGATGCGTATGGAGGAATTTATTTGGCAAATGCATTTCCATGTCTCATTATTCGCATTAACCCTTTTTCACACAAATCAAAATCAACCTGAAGCAAGCATAAGAACTTTTTTGCGAATTAGGGTATTTTTATTCGAAATGTGGTGTTTCCATCACTTGTTTCTGATGCGATACTTCAAAATGTGCATAAAAACAGGGTGATGGAAACATATGATAGAAACAACGATGTCAGATGATTTTGAAGTTGGAGGGGAAAATGACATTTTTTTCGCCCTACCCTACTTTTTTTAATCGAAGTACACAGATGAAAAACAAACCACACGTGACCTTTCCAACATAAAAAAAAAAACATGTCACAAAAAACAAGTCGCGGATGTGCATCGCAGAGTTAGTGCAAGACGAGCATTTGTGGTTAAAAAGTATATACATTTTTATTTTATTTTATTTTTTTTTTTTTGTTTAGAAAATGACGATCGTTTCGCTAGACAAGACCCTTATTCTTTGGCTGAAGCTGCACTGGAATTGCAATTTGGACCTTCAACCCGTTCATCCCCACTGAAGAACAATCCAGGAATGTTTTCCTCAAAAACCTTAATTTCCTTTCGACTGAAGAAAGAAAGACATGAACATCTTGCATGAAATGTGTGTGAGTAAATTATCAGGCACATTTTTTATTCTGGAAGTGAACTTATCCTTTAACTTTGGCCATATAAATAACAGCAACTGCTTTTTTGGCTCATTTTGGGTCTCTGTATACAATTAAGTTTTTTTTGTCAGGCTTTACAGGGTTAATGAATTCAAACCTCTTCTAGTGCTGACCCTGAGACTGACCCTTGGGTCAAAAAACCTGCTCATGTTCAAAGGAAGACACCTGGGCCCCTTTCACATCCACTAGCAGCTGTCAATCAACATCACTCAATCACAGTCATTCTAACCGACAAAAAGCCTTGTAAGAACAAGCATGTCTCGATTAAGCGCTCATGGGAAGATGCAGTCTTGTGTAGCCAGATGTTTGACTAAAGGCATAAGATCTGGTTCACACTGCAGCGTATCTGGCCAAGAACCGCCCACTTAGAAAGAACGAGATGGTCTGATTGACACATAAAGTGACCAGTCATGGTTTGTTTGTACCTCCTGTTTAAGGGAAGAATTATCTAAAAGAGATTACACTACAATAACAGACTGTAAACATGTATAGACTCAAAAAACAGTCTAGGAACATAAAAAGTAGAATATACAGTTCTGCTTGAATATATATAGTGAACCTTGTAAACACACAACACTTTCTGTAGATGAACTGATTTTAAAGAAAAAAAAAAAAAAACTATGGATGTTACTTAAAGGCCAGCCAATCAGATTAGAACTTGCCAGTTTTGTGTGCAGTATGCATCAGATGGTCAGTGAACGAACTGTGGGCGGCCTGTGCAGCCTGAGGCTGAAACTAGGGAAGAGGTAACAAAACAAATCTCTTTTCGTTTCATGTATTTTCCTTAACTCCCTATCACAAATGCATAAACACACAGTTAGACAGATGGAGGATTATGAATTTATTTCTTCCAGAGAGTTGCTTTTCTGCCTTAGGTTGTCTGCAGGCTTGGATTTTGGAATGGGAAACGGAAGTGTAATTTTGGGTAGCGTCTAAACAATCTATGGATTAATGTGGATTATGCATTGGATTTGTGTGCCATCTGAATTCTAAATAGCTGATTAATGGTAGGATATGTAGAGAGCATATTCCATATTTATGCTTCAGTTTTGATTTCTAAATTAAACTTTAACTAAAACATGCAAAACAATATATTTAAATATTTATTTAGGCCATCCAAGATCCCAGATTTGTTCAGATCCACATGATTCCAGGCCATCAATGAATATCTTGTGAAGTGAAAAGTTGTGTGTTTGAAACAAACACAACTTTAACATTAAATCTTCGATTCTGATAAAATATGAGACCATAATCTATAATAACGCTTCTTCCACTCTTCTTATTTGCTTAGAACTGTTTTTGCTTGTAAATGGTGCTTTATCTTCCTGATTCAGACAAAACAACTTTTTGCACTTACATTTTTTCCAGAAGCAACGGATTTAAGTTAAAAACATCTTATTGGTGAAAATTATTACAGACATGCAGCTTTTCATTTAACAAGACATTAATCGATGGACTGAAGTTGTGTGGATTGCTTGTGGATTATTATTTTTATCAGCTGTTGACTCTTATTCTGATGGCACCCATTCACTGCAGAGGATCCATTGGTGAGCATGTGATGTAATGCTAAATTTCTTCATCTTGGATGGCTTGAGAATGAGTAACCTTTAACCAAATTTTCATTTTTTTAGTGTGCATAAAAACACTCTGTAGCATTACTGTAGCATCCAAAACACAGCAAATTGTATTAAACAGAATAATACTGTTTCTTTAATGCTTAGCCATTAACAATAAGTTAGAAATGTTATAGAACTCTGCAACACCTAGATGTGAATATAGCTTTAATATTTTAGATTGTTACTAGGGAGAAAATGAGTGTGAAATAAGGATTGTTTTTGTTCTGGTCTTATTCAGCAAACACCACTATGTATTTTGTACTTGTTTCAGCACCATGGACAGGGACCAATTCACTCAACTGTAAACCTGCACAAAACTAAGCAAATACATAAAGGATGCAAGAGAGAAAATAGAGAGAGAGAACAAAAGAAAAAAAATGAAAGCGATAGATGCAACAATCTGCTGCACGCTGTTTGAAACACTATAATGGGTAATATACTTTACAAAGTGTCCTGCATCCAGTTTGGCAGGACATTTTGCCCTTGTTTTCTCATCCCACAACACAGGAAATATGAAATGGGAATGGCATGTTTCATATGCTGTTCTGTGCTGTGGCGGCTGCAGCTGCTCAGTAGTCTAATGCTCTATTAAAGGTACAGGCTAAGAGCAACAGTCGTGTGCAACAGCAACATTATTCATCACCATGACTGAAGAGGAAGAGAAAAAAACACCTGAACAATGACTGGAACAGAATAGCCTTCCGGGGATTACGCAGAAAAATCACTGCTGCGCTATTAACGTTATTGAAATTCCATAAAGCACTGCGCCACCTTTCTCTCGCTCCCTTACACATGCAATCTTTGTGTTGTTCTATCTCTTTGCAGATCGGAGGACACCTACAACTATAAATCTCAGACTGTTTCAAATGAGAGGAAATGCCCTCAGCTTCGTCCCTCCATACTGAGGTAATTACCATCTATGAGAGCAACCCCTGTGGACAAAAACATCTTAAACAAACCTAACATGGTCTGCTGGTTTAAGATGGTGTTTCTAACTGGCTAGCTGAAAAGTGCCCAAAACCAGTCCCCCATCACTACTATAAGTTAGCAGAGCATAAATTACGCTCACTAAAACGTTACATTTTCTATGATAATACTGCAAAAACACAAATAAAACACAAAAAGAACCACTTCATTACCATGCACCATTTGTTTTAAGTGCCAGTTTGTATTTGAATAATGTCGTCATATAGTGATGTCATTGTAAAACACCAAGGAATTGCCATCTGATACTGTACCAAAATATTCCCAGATTTCCCTGTTTCAACTAGTGCTGTAATGTGAGCACACTCACAAGAGCTAGCAATACAGTATTTCAATTTTAGGATTTCTTTTTTATATGTATAATAAAAATGTAATAAATCAAATTACATCTTTTATATTGTTTTATATTTTTTATAAAAACGCTGAAATTTCCAAGTGGTAGGTTTGAGTTTAGATGCTTTCTGCTAGCTATATGTTTGCGTACTTTGTCCATCCTTTCTTATTTCTGTCATGGATCATCCATTAGAAGGCTTTAGTGGATTTGCATAATATTTGGTACAGCCGAGGGAGGAATCACCTGAACACACCACACAGTAAAAACATATTGTTGGACTTTTTGATAAGCTCCTTTCCATCTAACCCAAACTTGTGCATTCAAGGTGAGAAAAAAAATCCACCTCCCGTTAATCCACAAGTGCGCGCGCACCGTGTATCCGCGCGCGTTCTCGCGCGCAGATGACAAAACAGCGGACCGTGCACATGTAGGAGCTCTTTTTCCCCCCATAGGCTTAACGTAAAATAAATGTGATGACAGCATACACAACGAGCTTCTGTTAGAAGCCGTCCACAAACAAAGCAAGCAACACCAAAGGAAAAGGCAGCGTACGCCTACCGTGCACTCTTCCATACACGTCCGCACTGAATATACATCCGTTTCATATTTCTGAACCAAAAGCTCAAACTCTCGGTATTTCTCCTGAGCTCGTCGGTCGTAGCGTTGGTAAGCCTGAACGCACGGGCTGCATCCCGACGCATCAGCCATGTCCAGGCTACAGGTCAAATTGTCCGGACTCGTAAACCCGTAAAACAAATCCAAAAGCGAGTAGGAGTTACAAAAAGAAAGATAGAAATCGCTCAGGTTCCACTCGGAGAGGCCCGAGCACACGGCTTCCGCCTCGTCAAAAGTCAAGCAGTTTTTGGAGAGGCTGTCAGGATGACAAGTTTCAAGTCTCCACAGAGGTTTGGTAGAATTGCCTATAAAAATAAGACTCTGCTCTCTCTGATGGCTGGGTGAAAGTATATGGTTCGTGTGCTCCAGCCGTTTGTCTCGCGTCCTCGTCAGTTTCGCCTCGGCGCAGAACCACAGATGATCAGAGAGCAAAACGGTGATAAACAAAAGAGAGGCTAAGGACAGTCGCCATCTCTGGGCCCTTTCCGAATCGGTGAATAATGGCTTTTCGTCCTCTCGGGGTGCGAAGCAGATTTTTAAGCCGTCATCTTGCTGCCGACACGTCCAAGCACCCCTGGTCATATTTCAGGAAAGAGCAGCACTGGCCGACTCCACCGCGACGGCTCCTCTGCCACAAAATGCATTGATTTGAAATGTTTTCTTCCCGTTCGACAGCGCTCCCGGCAGCTGTATCCGACTCTCTGGGCTAGATGAAGCCGCGCGCGGTCATATCTCCGTTATTCCGCATGGCTCCCCGGAGAAAAAGCGCTTTCTGTGTGACAACATGCCTCCTCTGTTCCCGAAGCTCCTGCCTGTGTCCCCGTATCTCCTCAAGGGAAGGCGAGACGCTGAACGAGCTGCTCTTTCCCTATCTGGGCGGATTGCCTTCGATCTTCTCTGCTGTTCATCATCATCATCATCATCTTGGGTCCTGTGTTAAGTTGCCGCCATGTTCGTCTTGAAACACTTTTTGGGGAGCTGGGTCATTTGCGTCATCTCCATCCTGGCGCAGTAACACAGATCTACAGACTACAGGCGATGGATACACGCGCGCGCGCGCACCCGCACTCACACTCTCTCTCTCTCTCTCACATACATACACACACACACACACTCGCTGGACGTGTCAATAGGAGAGATCACTCATAATAAATGCACATTTCCCCTTACGCATTTAGATTGCAAAGCCGTTCACCCCCTTGTCCTTCCTCTTGTCCACATCCACTCATCTTCAGCATCCCGCTAGGTTCCCGTCAAAAGCCATCCGTTCATTACAAGCTCCGAGTAAAATAAACGCCGCAGTGTGGACGTTTAAAGACGCTGTGGCGTTAAATGGCATCGTTCTGGCGATGCGTAATGTCCTTTAAATGCGCAAAGACGGGAGAAAAAGGATGTCACAACATGTTGCGTGAAGGAGAATCAGCGCGTGACAGAGATGAAACGACATTTGTATGTCTCGTTCATCCAGTTCAGGCTGAAGTTTATTAGTATGCAGCGTGTAACTGTGTGTAAGGAGCCGGGCACAGGAGAGACATCTGGGCGTCAAAGCGGCACGTTGGAAAGCAGGCGCGGAAACGTGAGGTGTGTGTATGAGAGAGAGGGAGAGAAAGAGACACTGAGAGAGACACAGATACTGTATATTTGTCCTCTAACAGTCTAACCTTGTGCGGCATGGCCCTGTTTGATCCTGCATTTCAAAGCAAACAGAGTGTGTGTGCGGTGCACAATCACCACGCGCTTGGCTTCTGCCTTTCTGCCTGTATTTGGGTGCTGAACGCGAGGACAGAGGCGAGGCTGGCATGTAAATCAGTGCGTTTCCCATTTACACACTTAAAGTCGCCAAATCACTAGAGTACTACGGTGCTTCCCTTAAAATGTATTGTACCCCATAGAGAAAACGAGAGGGCTTTCCTGATTCCTGGCTTTTCCTGTTTGTATTAATATTCTAAAAATGTTAATTAATATTTGCTTTTAATTAATATTAATAAAGCCAAAATTATTCTAAATCCATAATGTGTAAATCTGTAATAAAGTGATAAATAATGAGTGTTAATGTTTTGTGAGCATTCTATCAAATGATCATCCTAAAAACAGTGTACTGTTATGCTTACCATAAGTTTGTCATTATTTATCAATTTATAATAGATCTACATATTAAAATATAGCACAGAAATGTTAGCGTTTTGTTTTTAAAACTATAAGATAAGTATTTTGTCATTTGGATAACTGCGCTAAGGGCAGTACAAGACTATTTGAGATGCACAAGGTGAACTTCAACAGATTTCACCTGCAAAATATCCTTTAAAAAGTACAGCAGTCTAAACTGAGTACAAAGAAATGGCAGAAAGAGTTTGATTTATAAAAAAAAAAGGTTAAGATGCCCCAAAGCCTGAGGCAAAAGCCCCCAGGGGCTACAGACTTTAGCCTGTAGACACCATATTTTGCTTTTCTGTGAATAAAAATGAGGCTGTGAGAAAATCGATGTACAGTATGTTCAATCGAAGATACACACACACACACACACACGTCTGGTTTATTATCCTTGTGGGGACTCTCCATAGGTGCAATGGTTTTTATACTCTCCACACTGTATTTTCTATCCCCTTACCCTAACCCTACCCCTAAACCTAATCCTTACAGAAAACTTTCTGCATTTTTACTTTTTCAAAAAAACTCATTCTGTATGATTTATAAGCTTTTGTACCCATGGGGACCTCAAGCCAGTCCCCACAATGTCAAAAAATTTCAGGTTTTACTATCCTTGTGGGTACATTTGGTCCCCACAATGTAGCAAAAACAAGTACACACACACACACACACACACACTACCGCTCAAAAGTTTGAGATCAGTAGGATTTGTCATGTTATTTTTAAAAGTCTTTTATGCTTATCAAGACTGCATTTATTTGATCAAAAACACAGAAGAAAACAATAATACTGCAAAATGGTATTACAATATAAAATAAAAATAATGGCTTTTATTTTAATATGCTGTAAAGTATAATTTATTCCTGTGATGCAAAGCAGTATTTTCATCAGCTGTTACTCCAGTCTTAAGTGTCACATGATCCTTCAGAAATCATTCTAATATGCTGATTTATTATTAGAATTATCAATGTTGGAAACAGTTGTGTTGCCAAATATTTTTTTGAAACCTGTAATTCTTTTTTTCAGGATTCTGATGACTAACGATGTAAATCTGAATAAAGACTTTTACTTTTTTTTTTTTTTTTTTTTTTTAACTTTTTATTCATCAAAGAATCCTGAAAAAGAAAGTATCACAGATTTCAAAAAAAATATATTAAAGGGGTCCTATTATGCTTTTTCACTTTTTGAACTTTAGTCAGTGTGTAGTGCATATCTTTGGGCATACAAAAAGATCTACAAAAGTTACCAATCTCAAAGTCCACTCCTGTTAATAAAGGCCTCCTGTAGCGAATTGATGCGTTTTTATAAGAAAAATATCCATATTTAAAATGCAAGAAACACTTTAATGTAGCTTGTGCTAACAGTTGTAAACGGAACTTGCTTCTTTGACAAGGGGCCTGGCAGTACTTAAATACAGTCTAAAGCTGTTCGCCAATCGCAACGCAGTAGGACAGCTAACCAATCACAACACATTTCGTTTTTCAGAAAGCGGGCCTTCATTAAACCCGGAACTCATCGAGCCATATGTGCCAGGCTGGGAGAAATGTGTTGTAATAATGTAAATTATGTTAAAAAATAATGTGTTTTTCGAACCACTAAGTATGAAAGCATGTTCTAGCACACCCCCAAAACAAAATCAAAATTTTGTAAAAGAGCATAATAAGACCCCTTTAAGCAACACAACTGTTTCCAGCACTGATAATAAATCAGTATATTAGAATGTTTTCTAAAGGATCATGTGCCACTTAAAACTGCAGTAACAGATGAAGAAAATTCAGATTTACATCACAGGAATAAATTATATATTAAAATGTATTAAAATAAAAACTATTATTTTATATTATAATAACATTTGGGGGTATTATGTTTTTTTTTCTGTATTTTTGATCAAATAAATGCAGTCTTGATGAGTATAAGAGACTTCTTTAACAAACATTACAAATCCCAAACTTTTAAGCAGTACTGTATATATATATATATATACACATTTTTGTATCATATTTAAGTGCACAATTTTTTCTAAAAAACTAACTGTATGTTTAATCGAACCACTGTTCACATTTCATAACCTCTTAAATCTCGAAATTCTTGAGATGTACAAATACACCTTAAAAAAAACACAAAAATATATCTGTTAATTTCTCGTTAGTTACAATCTGCAACATTTGAATTCTTAGATATTAGATCAATTATTTGGTCTCACAGATCACTTTCATAGTGCATAAAAACAAACAGATGTTTAGGAAAGTGCTGGTGTGGTTTTGTTGCCATTTTGTCTTTTGGACAAAAAATAAAAACAAAAGAGCCCCAGGAGGTGTTTAGCCCCATTGTACCCTATGAACCTAAATGCAGTTAGGGAAGACACGAAAAGGTTTGTTTGGATGTTGTTGCGCTTGCTATTGTCAGCACAGCTCTCATAATGGTCATAATGCTGATGAACCCTTCCCGGGTTAAAGATTTTAGAGGAAGCGCTTATCACTCATTAGAGAAAATCAGCTGGCAGAGCAAGAGGAAATCAAAGATTCACATGGAAAATAATGAGGATTAACAGTGCCAAGACTGATCATCTGTCGCTGATCTGAACAGAACTCACCCCCTCCCATCTTAATACTTCATGGACAGAGAAGACATAAAAAGGCCCAGCCTACACGAACACATAGAAGAAATGTCTCTCTTCTGTAAATGTGTTTTAGTTCTACATCTCTTATGACAAAAAAAAATAACAGCGCAAGTTGGTGTTCCCTTGTTTTCCTCATATTTTAGTGTCTCCCCATGGCTAGAATCTCATCTACTCTGTGGAACAGTTTAAAATTGCCTGTTCGTCTTCTAGAATATTTTCAGTTTTCTCACACAAAACTTTCAGCATATTCATCAAGAGATCTAAATTATGAATTGTGAGACGAGCCGGGGTGAAAATTGAGCACAGTGTCTGCATTAAAATCAAGACGATGAGTAGCACCTGTGGAGCTCATCCCTATCTTCATTTTGATGATGTTTATGGACTTATCTTCATAATAAGGGTTTGGTCTTGCCGTCAGCCAATCAATAAGTTACGGCAATGTTATCTCATGTCCAGTGGGCAGTAAAATCTAATGATATAACAGCTCAATGAACCCCCTTCAAACAAACATTCTCTAGAGGGCCAGCTATTTCACTGCCGGGCACCACTCACGGTGACGTGCTGGAGAGGGGGAGGGCTGTTCCCCCTTACCCATCTGTCACTAGTTGCTCGTTCCCTGTCAAACTTTAATATGGGAAATCAATGTAATGATCCCAAGAAACACCCCTCTTTTGAGCAACTATTCATTTGCAGCATTAATTTTTTCTTCTTCAGATGACCTCAGTTTCACCTCCCATCGTCATAGCAACAGAGTAACCCATAAGACCTGACAGAACACCCTGAGGGTACATATATAGCAGTTGTGTCATTTGTCAGACAGAACCAAGGGTCCTCTAGTCATGTGGACTATGTGCTTGGGACAACTGTAGTGGAATAAATGGTAGTCAGACATATTAAGCGAATGAGATGACTTCCCCCGCAGGCGATCTCTGCCTAGAGCTTGGTTCCTGCCCAAAGAGAATGAAATATGGCCATCTCTAACAACTTACTAGACCACAGCAAACACATTGATTTGTTTCTCTTAAAGGGACAGTGCACTGATTAAATTCACTTAAAGGCGTAGTTCACGCAAAAATCTAAATTCTGTCATCATTTACTCACCTTCATGTTATTCCCAAACCCGTAAGACTTTCACTCATCTTCAACACACAAATGAAGATATTTTAATAAAAGCCGAGAGATTTCTGTCTCTCCAATAAAAGTCCAAGCACTGAGAGATTATACAAGAAATCTAAAAGAAATCTTAAATCTTCTGAAGAGATATGAACAGATTTAAAGGGATAGTTCACCCAAAAGTTAAAATTATCCTATGATTTACTCACCCTTAAGCCATTTTAGGTGTATATGACTTTCTATTTTCAAATGCAATCAGAGTTATATTTAAAAAAAAATGTCCTGGCTCTTCCAAGCTGTATAATGGCAGTGAATGGCTGTTGAGATTTTGAAGTCTAATAAAGTGCATCCACCCATTATAAAAAGTAGGGATGTCACAATACTCAATATAATATCGAACCATTCGGAACGACATCCACGGTTCAATACGCGCTTGTGAATTGTGGTTTTTCGGGTTTGCATTTAAATAACGTCCTTGTTTTATTTCTCTCGGAATTTGCTGTATGTGTGCCCGCGATTTCACGTGCTGAAATGAGGAAACGCTTCCCTGCTTATATTTGAAAAAGCAACACACGCAGAGCATCTTCCCTTCTAATGACATGCAATGATAAGCCTTTCTAAACCTGTTGTCCAACAAAAGTTATATAAAACATTATAACTTGTTTTTAATTCACAACATCAGTCGAGTGTTTGAAATAACTTCCTTATGTGATCTTATGTGGATTCTTATCACAGAATGAGGCAGACAATAAATTCTATACTCATTTTCTATGTATGTCGATTAGCAATGGCATATGAAAATACCTGAGATGGCTTGAAGAACACAGATAAACCATATATTATTACAGACGAGTGTTTATTGTCCTTACATTTCGTCATTCAAAAAGTTTAACGTTATATCTTGTTTTTAATCAGTTACAGCAATAGCGATGCTTTTATCCATATTAGAGAAGCTGGAACGGAATGTAATCAGCGCTACTTCTTTGACGCATATGTGTTTTTTTTGCACGAGGGCACCCTCTGGCGTCCAGTATGAATGAAACCAATTCCATTTTGCGGAAAAATCAAAAAAAGTAATACCTTTCTCAAAAGAAAAATTAAGCAGACATATACTAAACCACGCTTTTTCTAGTGTACAGAGGTTTACAGGAGTATTTTGTTAATTTGTTCCAAAAAAAAATCCACACTGAAGTGGCAAGATATCAGAACCGAACCGAACCGAAAACCGTGGTTAAAAACCGAGGTACGTATTGAACCGTGGACTAACTGTATTGTTGCATCCCTAATAAAAAGTGCTTCACACATCTCCAGGTGGTTAACAAAGGCCTTCTAAAGTGAATCGATGTGTTTGTCTAAGAAAAATATATATATTTAAAACTTTATAAACCACAATCTCTAGCTTCTGCTGACTGTTCACGTTCACGAGAGAGGATGACATAGGTGAACGTGGTAATGAATGCAAAAGTGCAGTGAAGAGAGCAAAACAAAACACTGTTCACGAATTGAAAGTTCAAAACAAGGATTTGTAAAGAGAAATGCTGGAGAACTTCGATATAAACCAAGAGGAGACTGGTTTTCCTTTGCTGTAAACAAAACTTGGTTCTCACGAGACTATCAAATTCTCACTAGAGCTTACGCTACGCTTACGTTCTACGTCATCTGCTGGAACGCCACTCTCTCGTGAACGTACGACAGTTAGCAGAAGCTAGAGTTTATGGTTTTTAAAGTTTTAAATATGGATATTTTCTACAAAAACACATCAATTCCCTTCATAAGGCTTTTATTAATCCCCTGGAGCCATGTGGAGTACTTTTTATGATGGATTTATGCACTTTTATTGGACTTCATCCATCCAACTTTATCCTAAACCCCATTCACTGACATTATAAAGCTTGGAACAGCTAAGACCTTTTTTTTTAATATAACTGATTGTCTGAAAGAAGAAAGTCATATACACCTAGAATGAATTTAGGGTGAGTAAATGATGAGGTCATTTTTATTTTTGGGTGAACTTCAGGCTTTCATTCACATATAAACACTGATTAGCACACATACATAGACCACATCAAATATGGTAATTGAAAGCCCAAACAATGTTTTGAACTGTCAAAGTTTTGGTAACTTGGGCTTTCAGTTAGTTTCATAAAAGTTGTCATTTGAGTTTCAAAGATGAATGAAGTCTTATGGATATGGAATGAATGAGGGTGAGTGAGTTGGTTAGTTGGTTGGTTGGTGTTTTAAAGCTATTCTAGTTTCCCTGGACATTTTCTTGGAAAGTAACAAGAAGAGCAATTTAAAAACCTATATAATGTATGAGTGAGCTTTAGATAAAAACTCTAAAATGGATTCAGGCTTGACTCTGTTAAAAATTTCTTCAAAAGCATTTTCTGAGTATTACCATTTCCTAAGAGAGCTTAAACCAACTCAGTTTATTAAAATATGATTAAGAGACACTGGACTCTGGATCAAGGAGCATAGCGGTGCATCTTCATTTGATATTAAGAACTTGGACGTGATTCTGGAATAACCTCTTCAGCGCTGTGTATATATTACAAATGCATCTTTTACATTTTAAAGAGATAGTTCACCCAAAAATGAAAATTCTGTCTAAAGGTGAAGTCCACTTTCAAAACAAAGATTCACATATAATGTACTCACCCCCTTGTTATCCAAGATGTTCATGTCTTTCTTTCTTCAGTCATAAAGAAATCATGTTTTTTGAGGAAAACATTTCAGGATTTTTCTCCATATAATGGACTGGTATGGTGGCCCGATTTTGAACTTCCAAAATTGAGTTTAAATGTGGCTTTAAACAATCCCAAATGCGGTTGTAAACGATCCCAGCCGAGGAAGAAGAGTCTTATCTAGGGTAACGATCGGTTATTTTAATAAAAATAATACAATTTATATACTTTTTAATGCCAAATGCTTGTCTTGTCTTGGACTTGCCTGGACTGTTTTTTTTTTTTCTGGTTCATGACAGTTAGAGTATGTCGAAAAACTCTTTCGACATAGCCTAACTGTCTTGAGGCAAAATACACAGAGTTCAGGGAGAGTAAGACAAGAAAAGCATTGAGATTAAAAAGTATTTCAATAGTATTTTTTTTAATGAAAATAACCAACTGTTTTGTTAGATAAGACCCTTGTTCCTCGGCTGGGATCGTTTACAAATGCATTTGGGATCATTTGAAGCCACATTTAAACTGAATTTTGGAAGTTCAAAATCAGGGCACCATATTAGTCCATTATATGGAGAAAAATGCTGAAATGTTTTCCTCAAACAACATAATTTCTTTACGACTGAAGAAAGAAAGAAAGACATGAACATCTTGGATGACAAGGGGGTGAGTACATTATATGTGAATCTTTGTTTTGGAAGTGGACTTCTCCTTTAATTACTCACTCTCATGTCGTTCCAAACCCGTAAGACCTTTGCTTATTTTCAGAACACAAATTAAGATATTTTTGATGAAATCTGAGAGCTTTCTGACCCTGCATAGACAGCAATGCAACTGACACATTCCAGGCCCAAAAAGGTAGTAAGGACATCAACAAAATAGTCCATGTGACATCAGTGGTTCAGCCGTAATGTTATGAAGCTATGTGTATACTTTGTGTGCAAAGAAAATACGCATAATCCGCATAAACTGAGACGGAAGAGAAGAAATTGTTGAATAAACTCGTTATTGTTGTTTTCTTTGCACACAAAATATATTCTTGTAGATTCATAACATTGATAACACTGATGTCACATAGACTATTTTAACAATGTCCTTACTACTTTTCTGGGCCTTGAATGTGTCAGTTGCATTGCTGTCTATGCAGGGTCAGAAAACTTTTGGATTTCATCAAACATATCT
Source organism: Labeo catla (assembly GCA_012976165.1). NCBI lineage: Eukaryota > Metazoa > Chordata > Actinopteri > Cypriniformes > Cyprinidae > Labeo > Labeo catla. The sequence continues at coordinate 39,525 of VONZ01000708.1, read as the reverse complement.
TAATTTGTGTTCTGAAAATGAACAAAGGTCTTACAGGTTTGGAACGACATGAGGGTGAGTAATTAATGACAGAATTTTAATTTATGGGTGAACTATTACTTTAAGGAAATGATGACTATTTATTTTTGGGTAAACTATCCCTTTAATGGAGAAAGCATTGGCTGTGATACTGCACTGTTAAAACACACGGAAAAGAGATGAGATATTACACAACGACGTCTACAGATCTAGCAGAGACCGAATCTTGTGTTGTGCACGTGGCTTTCGTTTATTATGTTTGTGTCTCTCACTGTTCGGAATTGCACAAAGGAAGCCTGAATCAATTAAGGAGCCGGGTATCATAGGGGTTCTGTAATTAAATGCGTTGTGAGTCTCAAGGTCCTTGCACCGCCCCCAAGGCCCGTGTTAAATGAATGAGCAGATCATAGAGTTGATAAATGAATGCAAAATAACATGGAGAGGGGACAGGACAGGGCTGCTGACTTTGGCTGCTTACAATTCAGATACTGGTTACACTTACTTTGAGGGTTGGTACAAAACATGTCTTATTTAGTGGAGCCAAAAATGAAATTTACTCACATTCATATAATTTCAAACCTATGCTTTTCTTTTTTTCCGTTGAATACAAAAAGAGATTGTTTGCAGAATGTTCAAGCCGTTCACATTCACTGTATGGACAAAAAGCACCTTGGATATTACAACCATTTCCTTTTGTGTTGTGCAGAAGAAAGGAAGCCATACAGGTTTGAAACAACATGAGGTTAATGAGTACATGATGACACAAGTAACCCGGTGGGAATGTCTGTAGCCATATGCACAAAAGCCGCTTGTGTTGCCATGATGCAAGCCTCCATGATCCACAGCAATTTGAAAGGAACTTAATGAACTCTTCACAGCTTTGTGACACGAGGTTTCCAATGCAGGCATAGGCACGCGTTAATAAGCACATGTAAGGTGAGCTATCAGATTAATCACTGCAGCAGCTCAGTTCTTTTGGGCAGAAACAGTTTTCATTTTCAGTTGTCAGTTTTCTAGGTAATGATTATTGGTGTAGAGTCACACACATCCTTCAATGTTCAAGATCCTTCAAGATGACTATTTTAATTGCTTAAGGAAAAAAATGAAACATAACCACCCTCCATCTCGTACAAAACACAATCTGCTTTGGTGAATCTCACGAAACATCAAAAAAAATAAATAAATAAAAACATGTCCAGGTAAAATTTCAAACCAACCCAAGTAAAAATAGTACAAGTTTGCTACATCGTAAAATTTGTATTATATATTCCCCCCACCTAGTACTAGTAGTACTACTGAGATGTGGAGCCAGGGATTGTCTTACTATTGGGAGATGAGATGGTCTGTATTATTTACTATTTGAGAAAGCATAACGGTCAACTTGGGATCACGTGTGCCTTGAATGAAACCCAATCACATTACAGCCTTGACGTCACTGAATTTCAGTCAGAGTTGTGAGACACTCAATCGCTGAATGATAAGTAGTGTAAGATGAATCCCACTTGTCGCAAAACATATGTGACTTCTCTTACAAAACAGCTTTTTTTCAGTTCAATAAATGATAAGTTATTTCTTCAAAAAGACTTATTCAGCATAATGAAGCCTCTCCTCCATTGACATCCATTCAAAAAATGGCCTCTGGTCTCCTTCCCTGCACCACTGTGTTAGCTTTTGGCTAAAGGTTGCAGACTTGCCTTCTAGTGGCTTTGGTGGAGTATTTTACTTACAAATATTTTACTTGAAGGTACTATACAGAAATTCTGAGCTCTCTACTGACACATCTGGTTGAAACATGAAATTGCAAGTTACTTGTGGAAGAACAATGTAAAGATAAATAAATTATGGAAGTTGTAATTTCCCACTGTACTCACAAGCTCTAAATAATTCTAGCCCAAAAAACAAACAAACAAACAAACAAACAAACGTACATCAAAGAAAAATCATTAATAGTATTATAGATATATTAAATATATTTTATTGGCTATAAACACAAAGTTTGGGGTCATTAAGATTTTTATTTATTTAATTATTTATTTTATATTTTATTTAATTAATTAATTAAATTATTATTTATTTTATTTTATGTTTTGGAGAAAGAAGTTGCTTAGGGACATATTCATTTAATCAAAAGCACAGTACAAACAGACATATTCCGAAATACTTTTACAATTGTAAATATTTTTTTATTACTGATTCTGTTTTAATATATTCAAAAATGTAATTTATTCCAGTGATAGCAAATCTGAATTTTCAGCAGTTATTACCCCAGTCTTCAGTGTCATGATCATTCAGAAATGATCATAATATGCTGATCTTCTGCTTAAGAAACATTTCTTCTTATTAAAAATAGTTGTGCTGCTTTTTTGTGGAAAAACGTACTTTTTTCTAAGACTCTTCGATGAACATAAAGCTAAAAAAACACATTTATTATTTTTTTTGTTTAAATTAGAAATGTCTTTATTGTTACTTAAGATCAATTTAATGCATCCCTGATGAATAAAACTCTTAATTTAAAACTTCTGAATGCTAGCATACACTGATAGCATACATAAAGGTACAAAAGCTGTCACTGGGGCAGTTTCAAAAGGTACATTTTTGTACCTTTTAGGTACTAATATGTACACTTTAGGTACGTAGGTTTACCTTTTGAAAAGGTACCAGTCCAATGACAGCTTTCGTACCTTTATTTCTGAGAGTGTATTTACATGTAAAATCATGATAATACACACATACCACATATAAAATAAATAAACTCAACAGTCTTTTAAATGTGTAGTGGCTGAATCATGAGGATATATGCCTCAACAGAACAATGTTCATCTGATCGTTAGCCAGCTCTCCTGGTGGCAGAGCCTCAGAATGTTGTTTGTTCTCTTCACGGCTCGCAGTGAACTGTGCTGCAGTAATTTGTCGGTGAAGACAGTGAGCATTCGAACAGAGCTTGTGAAAGCTCAAAGCTCAGCTATTTACTTCTCGAGATCTGCGGGAAATATGTGAGGTGTGACTTTTGACCTGCCATCCTCACAGCTTTCAAACACATCCTCACAGCATCATCACATGACTTCCCCTGTGTCTCACATCACAGCTTTCAATAACTAAATCGCAAGAACATAAACACACCGTCCTGACCCTGGGCTGCGGTTCATAAAGTTCTCACAGAGAAGCAATGTACCTGCTGAGTTCCTTTCAGCCGTACACATAGTAAGACAAAAATGAAAAAAATAAAATTAAAAAAATGTTTAAACATGTTTGGATAGGCTAACAATAGACAACTAAATAGCCAGGGATCATAATTATCAGAGAGTTCTGAACTTCAAGTATATATAATATATATATATTTTAACAATGCAATCCACTGGCTTCAATACAGGTTTTCTATTATGAGCATGTTTGTGATTGCTTAATTAATATTAATATAATGATATTTTGATATGCTCATTAAGACAAAAATGCCAGGGTGATACAACTGTCCTGATATTAAAATGAAAAAAAAAAAAAAAAAAAAGAAATTCTTGGAAAGTAAACCTTGGCAATTGGCACAGTCTTTTATCTGTACTTTTTTTGACAAAATAATGGAACAAAACTACTTCACTGCTTATTAAAGGAGAAGTTCACTTCCAGAACAAAAATTTACAGATAATTTATTCATCCCCTTGTCATTCAAGATGTTCATGTCTTTCTTTCTTCAGTCGTAAAGAAATTATGTTTTTTGAGGAAAATTTATAACTTTAACTTTTTAACTTTAAATGCTCGTCTTGTCTAGCTCTCTGTGTACTCTGTGTATGCCGGTTCAATACCGTTAGGGTGGGTTGAAAAACTCCTATCTCATTTTCTCCAACTTCAAAATCGTCCGACATCACTGCAGAAGTACCGACCTAGTGTTCACAAAGTGAACATGCAAAGAAGATCAAACGCCCTTTACAAAAAAAAGGTAAAACAGTGATGTACTACGATTTTGAAGTTGGAATAGAAAATGAGACAGTTTTTCAAGCTACCCTAACTGTCTTAAACTGGATTACACAGAGTTCATGCAGAGCTAGACAAGACGAGCATTTGAGGTTATAAAGTATAGAAATTGTAATTTTTTTTTAGAAAAAAATAACTGTTTTATTTCGCTAGATAAAACCCTTCTACCTTGGCTGGGATCGTTTGGAGCCCTTAAGCTGCATTTAAACTGCATTTTGGAACTCGGGGGCACCATTGAAGTATGGAGACAAATCCTGAAACGTTTCCCTCAAAAAACATAATTTCTTTACGACTGAAGAAAGAAAGACATGAACATCTTGGATGACAAGCGGGGGGAGTAAATTATCTGTAAATTTTTCTTCTGAAAGTGAACTTAACTTGATATTTTCTCAAAAATAAATAAATAAATAGTAATAATAATCAATAGCTTTTTCTCACAAACCATGATTACAGGGACAAATTCATAAAGACTTTTAAAAGGGTCATCGGATGCGAAACTCATTTTTACATGTTGTTTGAACATAAATGTGTGTTGGCAGTGTGTGTACACAACCACCCTATAATGATAAAAATCCACCCTCTGGTATTTTTGTAATCTTTATAAGAAATATCCCTTTTTTCAAATCAAGCCATTCTCAGCTTCTTGTCAGTGTGACGTCACACCGACAAAGGCTGCTCCCACGACAGTTGATTGACATGACCGTCTTACCTTAGACCCGCCCTGATTGAGCTGTGAACAGTTCGTTCCAACTGCCATTGTTTCAACATTTACTCCCGACATCAGTGCCACTGAAGATGCAGAGGATTAACATTACTTTCGTTTTAGAAGAAAATGTACCCGGCCTCTACATATTTGCGTCTATGTTCGCGCAAATCATTCGTGATGCAGCTTCACCTACAGCTGAAGTGTTTTTTATGCATCTTTGCAAATTGCCTTTCTTAATAATGTTTCGGGACTAAAGTAAACAGACCGGCTCGTCACCCCACAGAAGAGAGGGGTTGGCTGAGCAGAGCTCATTAGCATTTAAAGGAACATGCTATAGAATGGCTCGCTCTGAACAGGGCTGATTTTGCCAAGATAAAAAGGGTGTTTTTTACACTACCACTGAGAAATTTTAACCAAAGCATGTTATAGACTTCTCATTAAGACCCTACACAATCATATCAGCTTGTGGAAACTGGGCATCCTATATCATTACTTTACAAAAAGTTTACCACAGTGCATGATTTGTAATCTTAGACATATTAACGTTTGCATCACACAACCAGCTCCACATATACACTTTTCTGCTGTAGTAAACTTGCTTGGTAGCTCACCTGGTATGGCACTGCACTTGCGGTGCAGAGCACCCAGGTACGAGTCCCATGAAACACAACTCACGATAAGAGATCACAGCATCCTAAAATGGCATGGTTGCTAAAGCCAATGCACTTTACCTTACATTTGTTTTAGCTAACACTATCTGTAACGATTAAAGCAGGGTTTATTGTAAGTTATTTTCAAACGCAAATCACCAGCCATTTCCAAACTGCTGCAATACATGCAATAGCCAGTGTAATAAAAGGCTGTGAGATTCAGGTTCATCTGTTTTAGATAAAACTGAACACGTTGTTAGCATCACTCACTGGACATTTCATTTTAAATGTGTCGTGAATCATGCAAGCAATGCAATCTAATTTTGCAGAAGTGTCAACACAGGTAAATTTTTCCAATGAGCCTGGGTTGGTTGTTTTCATCAAGAAGGACACTCTTCTTTGTCAGTGACCCGTGCACTGAGACGCACTAGTGGTCAGTATTGATCGAGAAGCTGATGTTCTCAGGCTGCATAGCCTGAGGCATTGGAGGCTCCTGACAGTCTAACGGCCCGAGGCGCTGACCCCACTCAACCACTCTATAAACTATTCCTGCCTAGGAGTATTTGAGACTGCATGCCGTAACACAAAGCCAAAAATGTGAAACAATATATATATCACAAAGTAAACAGCCTGTTTCCTGATTTCAATAAATAGAATGAAAAAAAAGCTTATTCTTGGTGTAAATGCCAAATGTGCACTGATAGCTGGAAGCTATAAGCTAAGAAAGGAACAATAATTGAATTTGTTTAAAATTCATTTTCTTTCCAATACGAAGACACTCTTGTTAGAGCAGGTGTCAGCCCTCCATTTAATGTCAGTTTGTTCTATCACTCTCTTGGTCATGTCGCTGTCACTCACATCCACAATCCCCTCCCTCCTCTTTGTGGACTTGAACATATGCCGCCAGCCAGCATGCCTGCCCACGTGCCCGTTTCTACTTCCACTTCCCCGCCCTGTTATAAACATACTACATATGAATATCAACACACACGTACTCACACCCCGCGACACCTGAAAGGTGGCCAATCAACAACATATGTGTGTGGGGTGTGCCAAAGCCAAAGAGGCGTCTCTTTAATTAGCCGCCCGCTGATTTCTGGCAGTGAGGTGATGGCGGGAAAGTGCCCGCGTTCACGTGTCCCCCATCTGAGCTTCTCACTGCAGTCTGGAGTTTTCTCCTTTTCTGACAGACATGAGTCAGACCCACCAGGAGAATTAGTGATTTGCAAACACGCAGCTGAGTAATGCTGAGATGCCTGATGGAGGGGAAGAGCCATAATGTTTGTACCAACTCATGCGGTGCATTTACAGTACGCCTGTCATACAAAATACTGCTCTAGGATGAGCGGCTTACACTGTGAAAGAGTTGAGCTTTAAAAATTAGTTCAGGTGGCTATAACTTAGTTAAAAAGTAAAGTTGGCATGATGTGACATCTGTCAAAAGTTTAAAAATGACCTATTTAGATTAAGTAGTACCAACTTTAAAAGAGTTCTATGCAAACAGACTGCACCAAGTATATTTGTACTAATTTTTTTTGAGAATAGCAGAGCTCACAACATAACTATAACTTTAACAAAACATAAAAACAATATTATTAATATCACTTCCAGAATTATTTTTTCCCAGCTGATGAATGATAAAATCTTTGACAGCCAATTAGAATTAATATGACTTTAAAGAGCATTTACAGGGGACCTATTATCCAAAAATCACTTGCGTGTTCCAACACAGTTGTGTTATTTCACAGCTTTAATTTTTGAAGGAAATGTCCCGGAAAAAAATCAGTAAAGTCCTTTGTATGTTTAGGAATCAATACCAAGGCTTCGGCAAAGTAAGTATCACACGTTGTTTTCCAAATTGCCTTTCTGAAAGAGTTTCTTGCCACTCTGTAAGACTAATATTGCTAAAGCTACCATTGTCTCTGCCTGTTTTCACTGAAGCTGCCTTCACATGCTACCAGAATAATCGTAAATAGGAATGTGGTGGTTAAAAATTGCATATGAAATCAATATGAAGTTGACTGCCTGAATTTGTTAAGCTCTTTGGACTTACAAAGTTTGTAATAGCACACAATAGCACAATGAGAACAGTGCTGTGTTCCCATCTGTGTAGTTCATGAATGTGCATTTATTATTAGGGTTGGGTATCGTTACAATATTATCGATTCCGATTCCGATTCTGCTTATCGATTCCGATTCTTTTCGATTCCCAGTTTCGATTCCAATGTGAATAAAAGATGATCAAGCATATTTATTCTGTTTCTTTTTTTGCTAAACATTTAGTTGCAGCTGAATATCCTGAACAAAAATCAAAAGGCTACATAAAAACAAGATTGACTTAAGAGCTGTTTGCAAAATAGAACTGAGTGATTCTGGATAAATTGGGTTGTTGTTGTTATTTTTTTTTTTAAATGGAAGTTGTGGTTCTCCTATGATTCTTACGAAAAAAAAAAAAACAGACAACTAAACAAAATTACATGTAGGCCTAATTTATAAGTAAATGATTCAGTGATTCACTCAAGATTTACTTGGTTCATTACTGGATGAATCAGTGTTTTTGAATGAATGATCAAAGACAAATACATGATTAACAGCCCCCTTTCGCCATCTACTGGCGTAACAACATAATTGATAAAACTTTAACATCATTTGGAATATCAGATTAACTTTAAAAAGGATGATTTACTTTATTTTGATCTCTACCATACATATCAGAGTTTATATCCAGACTATGAACTTTTATCCCAGTACTTCTCTGATTATTTGAATGTTTGTAACACAGAAATAATGAAATGTGTGGTTGAAAAGACTGTGAAACTGTTTAATTTATATAAATGACAGTGGCTCTCTTTAGGTCAGTGGCAGCACAAACGCAGATCTGAGTGTTCAAATCACACTGGTTTGATTGTACGCTGCACGGAAGAAAGGTTGAGGAATTAAACAGATGAATCATTGCAATTTAGGAACAGAATCACGTTGTTATTTGAATCGTGTTTGTAATCTTTAATGATCTGTTAAATTAAAATGCTTTGTCATATTGGTGGTGACACATCTATTGCAACATGTTTAGCTTATCACAAATATTATAGGCTACTTTGCTTTTACGACTTATAATTGCAAGCAAAGAGTATAGAATACCAAGAGGCGAAACTCTGATGCTTTTTTGGTAACAGCCACTACTGCCATAGTGACAGCAAGAGGTTAGTGGAGTGCCTAATCGCTTTCACTCCAAAATGGCGGAAGCGTAGGGCTGCTGCTGGGCACCGCTGTTGCAATGGAATGTTCTATTGGCTTTCACTTCTTGTCAATATAAGTTCTATGTCGCAAGTGTAGCCATACTTTGGAGCACTATGTGCTTAGATTAGCAAGCAAGGTCCTGGCAGATCGCTAGGTTGGGTCCTCACAGATTAAAAAAAAAAAAAGAAACGCATATAGGACTCGATAGGCGGAATCTAAATTTTAATTTCACAAGAAGTATTCAATTTCTGACCTTAAGTATACAATTCTGGAATCAATTTTTGATACTCAACCCTATTTATTATACACAGTACAATCAGATAACTGACTTTTTAACTGATTCCGGTTCGAACATATAATGCTAAACACCGTTACTGACATTGTTTCTGACATTTTAGGTCTGTAGACTTAAGGTCTATTGTTCCATTTATTTATGAAATTGTTTAATATGCACTACCTCCTTTCTATGTGAACAGACAGCAAAGTGCTTGTGGTCTTGAACTATTGAAGAACATAACATGAATACTTATAACACGAACGCTTTCAAGACAAAAAAAGTCAAGAAACACCATAAGAAACACACAAAACAATAGCGACAACCATATTAAGTATTTTTAAAAAGGGATAATAGTAATAGTACTATTATTTAACTTTAATTAGTAACATTTTGGAAGGGAGAACTTTGAATTTAGAATATAGTGCAAAAATAAAAAGGAAAGAAAGAAAAGAAAAAAATATATATTTTTATTGTTATTTTTTTATTTATTTTTGTGCACACTGAAAATTATGTTGTGATCACAAAAAAAGTTTGATGTTGAGATCACAAAAATATTTTGTTATATCAAGAATCACAGAAAAAAAAGAGATTACGAGAAAACAACTTATCAAGACCACAAGAAAATTAATTCAAGATAACAAGATCATGAAAACAAGCGGAAAAAATAATAATGCTTGGTCTCTTAGGGCTTCTAAACTGGCACTAAAAGCATATTCAGTTTTATCCAAAACAGATGAATGTGAATCTGGCAACATTTTTTTTTTTACATTGGCTGTCGCACATACCGCGGCAGTTAATTGACATGGGCTCTTACCTTAGACCAGCTGTCACAGTCCAGTAACTTTCCTTGTTTCAATACCGAAGCAGGGATGTAAGTTAGACAAGAATATCTCAGATTGAGCGATTGAGGCGTTGTGTTGCTGGATGTAATAATGAACATAGTGGTCGTCATTTACTCCCGACATCTGAGCTGCTGAAGATGCAGTGGCTTACATTTGTTTGTGAAGTGAATGCGCCTCCCGATCTACATATATCTGTTTATGTTCACACAAATCATTCATGATCCAGCTTCACTTACAGCAAAAGTGTGTATAAGGCTTTTTTTCTGAATCTTTGCGATTGCCTTTCTTTATAACGTGAGAGTTAGGAAGTTTAGCGGCTAAACGCGGCTAAATGCGGCTAAAGTAAACAAGATCGTCATTCCACAGAGAGAAGAGAGGGGCGGGGTGAGCAGAGCTCATTTGCATTTAAAGGAACAACCCCTTAGAATGAGATGATTTTTGCAGAGCTCATTTGGACAAGGTAAAAAGAGTGTTGTTTTAAAAAAAAAACATTGAGAATTTTTAATATAAGTATATTAGAGACTTTTCATTAAGACCCTAAAGAATCATATCAACTTGTGGAAAATGGCCATCCGATGACCCCTTTAACCAAGTCCTAGCTTGTCCTAGTCCTTAGCTTTCAGCTTTTTTATCATCACTGATGATTCACAGGACTCATAGCCCAAGCAACTGCAATGCTGTACCAGGTGAGCTACCGAGCAAGTTTACTGCACCAGAAAAGCCATATAGAGTCAATTATTTCATTAAAATGTCTAGGAACTGCTCATAAATAAGTCTTTATAATTGATAATTCACCCCTGTAATCATAATCTGTTTAAAAGGAATACAAATTGTTGGTGTTTTACTACCGCTGGTGTTTACTTCTGCTAGAAAAATCTGCCAGAGAACTGCAAGTATAAGGATGTTTTGTTTTTTTATCTTCCTCCAATGAGCCTGTGTTGAATATTAATTTTGTACTGTAATACCATAAGCTTTTAGAACTTTAAATGTGTAAGTAAATCCAAAAAAAACTCAAAAGGTACAGATACTCCCAAAGGTTTTACATGCTCCCAAATATTTTAGCATTATTTACCTGATCAAAGAATCATTTACAGTGACTGTGGATTTCTGTTTGACTGAGAGGCACCTGCTCCACACTGGCTTTCACCCCAGGCCTGTTGGTGGTGGACGTGGCATGCTGTAACCAGATCACGGAGCCTTTGATATGGAGCTGACCTCCAGATGAGCTCAACCTTGATCTACAGCTGCAGAGATGCAACATGAAAGGACATAGAGTAGGATGGTGGTGGTGTGTTTGCCGAGGCCTCAGATGCACTCATACAGGCACACATACACGTAGCTACATGTCAGCATTATTGGGAAGGTCAATATGAACCTTTCTAATTAGAATTCAGTTCAGAAGTGCAAATGAAGAGTTCAGATGTAAAACCAGCTAAATCCATCTGATGCCTTTCCTTAAAAAATGCATTTTGTTAGGCTCAGATGTATAGGTTTCTATGTAAGTACCGGTACTTCTGATTGGGCTGAGGCTGGTATTTTAGTGAGTTTGAAGAAAAAGTATTTGATGGACGTATAATATGTGTCGAGAGCATTCACTCAGTATCTCATTTTTGACCCAGATGGCTTTTAGCTGGTTTTGCACCTGAACTCTTCAAATATAAAACAGTCTGTCTGTCAGAAACAGCTAAACAACTGCATGAATATCCTATATACCTATAAAACAGACAGATTTATTGTTATCAGGTGTTATCTGCCTCAGTGGTTGTTGTTGAGAGTCAATTTCTCAGAATTAGTTGCCGCAATCATGGAAAACATGCAACAGTGTTGGCGACGCTAGCATAACAAGCTTAGGTGTTTTCAAAACAGCGCCGTTTTTCTAGTAGCATATGCGGATTTCCCAGAAATTACAGTAGCATAACTAATCGCTAAATGTGTAATTACTGATGTCACTCACCTGAAATGTACTCTTTCAGGACATTTTTTCCTCTTCCAGAAGATTTGGAGCGCCCGCTTCATTCAGTGATGTACGTACGTTTGGACACTTTATTTATATGATTTTCCGATTCATTTGTTCAGATTCAAAAAGACTCGCTGATATGGGAATCCCAGACGCCTACGTTTTTTTTTTTGTGTTTTTTTTTTTTTTTTATGTAGCGATACAAAACATATAATTATATTTTTATATTTAAAATGATAATTTATAATATAATGATAATGAAACAATATTTATTAAAATGCTGTTGCTTGACTTTATATTAGAAATCATGTTTGCTGATTATATTTTATTACTCGTCATTTTGTGAAAATGTGTAAAATAAAAATGAATAGAAAAAAATACGTTTAGACCAGTGGCGATTTCTTTAAGACTGCATAGGAAGCTCAGCTTCCCCTATAATGTCACAAAATTAATGGTCAAATTATGTACTATTGTATTAACATTTTATTGACTAAAAATGCGTTAGAAAACGTTCATCTCAAAGACGAGTTCGTTCAGAATCAGTTAGATATAGCAGGTCGGCTGACTTGATTTTCTTCTCATACATTCCCGTAGCGTCACAGTGCATTTCCCCGTTGAAGCCCAGCGTCCATTGACTTCAATGCGGCTGCTTTGAACGTTTTTTTTCAGTGCTTTGAAACTAGACGGTCATTGGATAAACGCTGCGATTATGTCCCGCCCACGGACGCTCAGCGTCTCTGGGGGTGAATGAGGAGCAAATGAGGAGTGGGCTGGCCTGGACTCCGAGCTTCTGCGTGATGATTGGAGGGTCTGTCGAAAGATTGCATCTCCTTTTGACTGACAGCGATTTTGTACTATAAGGAATCGCTGAAGCTATTCGCGCTCAGTCCCATCGCGGATTTCTCAAGTTCAGTCGAAATAAAAACTGCTGCAACCTATTTCTTTATATTTGCTTGGCGAAATTGCTTGATTTTCATCATACATTTCACACAATTATACACCACATTCCTTGTTTCACTTTTACAGAGTTTAATATTTTTTTTAGATCGTTCATTCATTCATTCATGTTAATATTTAATGTAGTAATCAATATATATATATAGATTACTACATTAAATATCAACATGGAGGATGACTATAAATTAATATAAATATATATATATATAGTAATCTTGAAAAATTTTAACATAACATAATGAAACCTTATATTTCTATTAAAATACTTTATAAATAAATAAATAAATAAATCTCCATAATAACCTTATTTAAATTGCAAAATATTTATACTATATAGTAGCATCTGACTAAAAGAAAAAATACATCATATTTTGCATAATAAAACTAAAGCTTTTTTTTTTTACGATTGTTTGCATTGTGACTTACTTATGACAATAAGGCACATTCTTGTGAATAAATAAATAGACAATTTTATGATGTAGGCCGAAAATGAGCTTCCCCTATTTGACAGACCAGTAGCCGCCACTGGTTTAGACAATCAGTATAAAATTACTACAATATACTATAAATATACTACATTTAAGAAATGTAAATGCAAAGCTGAACTTTGGATGTTTTTGCTTTAAAAGGTATATTTATTTAGCATGTGTATCCAGGTAATATAAAAAATGACAGCACAAAAAAAGTAACTTTTTTTCCATTGCATTTTTTTGTGACAAATAGAGCAGGCAGGTCATTGCGTCACTTGAGATGACTCAATCTTTATCTCTCAGAGAAAATGCACCCGTCACAGAAACTTGAAAATTCAACATGATTTTGTTCATCATACTTTAATTTTCATTCCTCAAAACAAGTAATGTTCCACATATGGGCTGCAACATATGTTCTGGAGAATAAAAAAAACTTTAAGCGTCAAATGTGGTCTGATGGTTAAATTTCCACTGAGGTTTGGCGTTAAAAGACACAACAGATGTTTTGTGTAGTTGGTGATTTGTATGTTAGTACTTTATCCCAGCTGTTGTTCATCATGTTGACAGTATCTTTTGTTTTTATCTCTTTGCTAAAGCCAGTTTTTACCTCCAGTTGGTGCTTGACAAATTATAATTTTGAACGCTGTGTATACAATATGGACTGTTATCGTCTTTGAAAGCTGCATGTAGGCTAATATATTAATACCAGGCGTATCAATCCCCTTTAGTTTATTTTCCAGCAGTATTCCTGGCTTTAGGATGGCTTTGTGATCTCCTTTGTCTCTGATTAGGACAGGACTTTATTTACCAGACAAACTCTGGGCATAATTTCTAATAGCTTTTAATAGCTTACAAATTGTCAAAAAACACATTGTTCTTGACAAGTATATACTGCACGAGTGTTTAAATGACTGATGTATGAATGATCAAACACAAACAGCCTTTAATATGTCATGTCGATTTAGCGTATACAGATGACTGGAAGCCATTTGCATCAATCATCTCTTAAGTATTTAAAATGATTACATTATGGACACATTTTTCAGGGACGTTTGTGTAAGCGTAGGTGCATGTGTGTTATTTGACAGATTTGTGTATACACATATTTATCACTCATTGCAAAAGCATTACGTGTCCTCCCTGAAGCACAAAGCATACATGCTGACTACACATGCACAAGATACCTACAACCTCATGCAATCACCTTAGGCTCCCCTATTGGCTGTTGTGTGGCTTTAGGATGCTGTGATTGGGTCGATCGATAGGAAGAGGGGACAGCGATGAAAGCTGAAGAAGCAGAGATTACTCTCAATCTCAAGCATTTCCTCCCCTCTTGTGGCCTCCTTCATCACTTGAATGCACCAGGTGTCTGTCTCGCTGATGCAGCTTGACGATTTGGCCTAGATTCCTACAATCCAATCAGGACCCTCTTCTCCCTGACTCTGGTTTCAAACAGGGAGCCCACGCTGATGCTGACAGCTCTCCGTTGTTCCCGGAGGAGGTCTGAAATAGTTATTTACCTAGGTCTGAGTGGAGAATCTACAGCTTTCTGATCTGCAGTAACCTTAGTATCTGAGAGCTGTCAGTTTGTGTTAATGATTTTGCAGGATATTCTCTGGTTCAGTGTCAATGGACTGTTTTATTATTCTATCATACTGTTCTCCTTACGCACTAAACCTGCCCTCTGGCAAAAGTTCATCCAACAACGGTGATGTGCAATAGACTATAAAAAACACAAAGAAGAGTCTGGAGTCATGTGTAGCTTAGGAAATATCTAAAGGAAGACTGTTGTCTTATTACTGTTTAGAGCTTAAATAGTGATGCGTTTAGAGATGCAAATGGAACATGTACTGAAAAAAGAATGTTGCATTATGATTTAGAAGCAAAACATACAATGAGTGCAAATCACACCACACAAACTGTATAGTCTGATTCCCTAAAAAGAATCAAATCCTTACACAAATCGTATAATCTGCTTGCCAAATAATTGACTCTATGATTTGTTTATTTTTAGTGAATCAAAACCTCAGAGTGCAATACAATGTAGTCTGATTTCTGAACGAATTACTCTTTTCTGAACGAAATGGTAAACCAGTTCTCAACAAACAAATGGCTCCTTCTTTTGAGTGGACCAAAACCATATAATTTGATTCTTGAACGCTCGAACAAATGACTAATATGAGCTGGTTCTTTTTAGTGAATTAAAATCAAACGGTGCAAAGCGTATAATCTGATTCCTGAAGGAATGACTTACGAGTTGTTTCTTTTAGGTGAATCAGATCCATACAGCACACACCATATAGGCCTAGTCCGACTGCTGAACAAATTAGTCTTATGAGTTTGGGGTTTTTTTGTGAAGCAAAGCCCTACACCAACCATGTAATTCACTTCCCAAAAAACGCTATGTTTTGGTTTCCTTTTAGTGAATCAAATCCACACAGTGCAATAAATACTTCAATTTCCAAACGAATGATTCTTTCTTTGTGAAGTAAAACCATACAGCGCAAATCGTCACCTTAGAATTCTAAGGTTGTATCTGACATTTTTGTCAAAATTGAGTTATTCACATATTCTTATTCGGTGACAACTTATTTACATTATGTGACATTTCTTTTGTAAGCTGTGTACATTTTGGGCCTTTTTTTTAGAAAACAAAAATGGTTCTACAGAAGTCTATGAAATGCAAAAACTTTGAAGCTCAATATCTCAAAAGTGCTCAGAATGCAGATAGAACCTTATAATTCTAAAGCGATGAAATGGTAAAAAACAATTAACAGATGAATCACTCTCATGAGGTATTTATTGATTTATTTAAAATAAATAAAATCCATGCAGAAAACAAACTGTATAGCCTGATTTTCAAGCAAATGGTTCCTTATTTTAAATGGATCAAAGCCATACAACACAAACCTTAACATTTGATTCTCATACAACTGACTCATGTGAGTTGGTTCTTTTTAGGGAATTAAAGCCCTACACAAACCATACAATCCACTTACCAAACAATTGACTCTATGATTTGTTTCTTTTTAGTGAATCAAAACCATACAGTGGATACAGTATAGTCCGATTGCAGGACAAATAACTCTTCTGAGTTGGTTCTTTTTAGTGAATCAAAAACACATATGAGTGCCGTGCAAACCATAGGCCTATAGTCTGATTTCTGAATTTTGAATTTATTTTTGGTGAATAAGAGCCATACATGACAAATCGTACAATGAGACTTTATAACACTTTATACTTTTTTTCAATGACTCAGATTCACACAGTTCATTTCTTATAACTGGATTCCAAAACAAACAACCCGTTTCTTTAGTGAATTAAAACCATACAGAGCAAACCGTATTAAACTGATTCCTGAAGGAATGGCTCCTATGAATTGGCTCTTTTTAATAAATCAAAATGACTAAAATGTTACCATACTTTTGTTTGCTTAAGCCCAGTTCTCTTACAAATTTCTGTGTAAACGCACCTTTTGCAAGAATTGTTTGAAAGGTATTTATGTTTTCAAAATGATCTCATAAATTTCTTTTCTAAATATTTATTTTTCAAAAGTAGAATTAGTACATTCATTCAACTATTTATGGAATTGTCAAAGAACTAGAATCATTAATAACCTAATCCAGAATTTGTCAAAATCGCTATGATTTTATTTTCTCTAACCCTGAATGAATAAAGAAACAGCTAAAATCTTTTTGCTTTCTTCAGGCCTTTTTTACACAAGATGTTGCCATTTTTGTGATCAATCACAGTTGCACTTGACCATGTTAATAAACAGGCATAAATACAACCAAAATAGACAGTATTGTGACTGGATCACTGAAACCACATTCAGAAATAGTCAAGGACAGACTCTAGTAAGTGTGAATAAACCATGCATTTTCATTATCCTCATGAAACTATCCTAGCAGTATCTCAAGTCAGATAAAAAAACATGTTCATGCCAGATGTAAAGGGAATCTCACTCTGTGCAGAAGTGTTTAATTAATCACCAAATAAAACTGTGGAAGAATTTCTCATGTACCTGATCACCATATCTGTGCTTGTAAGTGTGGAGGCTGACTTGAATTAATGAGCCAACCACTCCTTACATCTCACTATATGATTACTCTCTCATTTCTCACACCTTCTCTCTTGATTTCCTCTCTGCATCATCCTGTCTCTCTGGTACCATGGGGAGTCTTAGCGGTGGGTCAGGTCTCTGATTCCTAGCCAGATGGAGAGAGCAGGCCCCTGTTGGAGCCAGTAGAAGCTCTTGCATAAACAGCAGAAGGCTGGAGCTCCAGGGGTTCTGGGGCTGAGAGTGTGTTTCAGAATCCCGGTCGAGAGGCCTGGATCTCAGCCCAGATCCCTTGCTCACCCCTGTCTCCTCTACTGGAGATGTGGAATAGTAAATGCATGCCACCCAGAAAGGATCACAGGCTGTGCAGGAGTGAATACACTCGCGCTTGCCAGGTTTCTAGAGAGGTTGGAGAAGATACTGGGCACAGATGAGATTTTTTAAGAGTGCAGAATAGTGGCTGTTAAATAAAATAGCTAACAAATGTCATAGTAGAGCTCTTCATTTTAACAATTTTTAACACTGTCAGATTAACTGATGGAGGCTCATATTCTGTTATTATGTTTTAATGAAATGGTGGTTGAAAAAGTGTCTGTTTTTCTGTGCTTCCTTAGACTAAATCAATTCAGAGCACAATAATACCTGAAGTGAAGACTATGTACACTCACTTTTTAACAATATACACTACTGCTCAAAAGTTTGGGGTCAGTACATTTTTTTTTCTTTCCTTATTTCTTTCTCTCTTTTTTATCCAATTTAATACTTTTATTCAGCAAGGATGTGTTAAATTGATAAAAAAAAGGATAGAAGAGACTTACATTGTTAGAAAAGATGTGTGTGCACTGTATGTTTAAAAAAGCATTTAACCCTGTTCTAGCATTAAAACATTTTATATGCAACTAAATTAAAGTAGAAGTCCACTTCCAGAACAACCATTTACAAATAATTTACTCACCCCCTTGTCATCCAAGATGTTCATGTCTTTCTGTCTTCAGTCGTAAAGAAATTATGGTTTTTGAGGAAAACATTTCAGGATTTTTCTGCATATAATGGACTTCATTGGTGCCCCGAATTTGAACTTCCAAAATGCAGTTTAAATGCAGCTTCAAAGGGCTCTAAACAATCCCAGCCAAGGAAGAAGGGTCTTATCTAGCAAAACGATCGCTCATTGTTTTTGAAAAATAAAAATTTGTACACTTTTTTTAAGCACAGAAGCTTATGTAGCACAGGCTCTGGGATGTGTGTCCACGGGTCGTTCTTGAAAGATTCATTCATTTTGAACAAATCTTTAATATGACTCGGGAAGAACGAGTTATCTTGGGAAGTGATTCATTCAGTTGTGCATGCGCAACATCCTATTAGGTTCTGTATTGGAATTAGTTCACCTGTTTCGAATCTTCGGGTTTTTCAAGTCATTCGTTCATCTTATGGGGCTGTCACGTGATGCTGATTTTGCTAAAATAAACGAAATGACTCGAGAAAAAAAAGATTCGTTCATTTTGCTGAACGAGACTCAAAGGTCCGAGTTCCCATCACTACTACGAATCATATCTTCGAATCACCAAAAGTTAATTGTCTGTGTACTCCGGCTCAAAAAGGAAGAGTATGTCGAACAACTTCAGAATCGTCCGACATCATTGTACCTTTTTGTTTGTAAACAGCGTTTGACTTACACTGGGTCTGTGGTTCCACCTACGTTCCGCATGATGCTGCATTTAAACTACATTTTGGAAGTTCAAAATCGGGGCACCAATGAAGTCCATTATATGGAGAAAAATCCTGAAATGCTTTCCTCAAAAAACATAATTTCTTCACGACTGAAGACAGAAAGACATGAACATCTTGGATGACAAGGGGGTGAGTAAATTATTTGTGAATTGTTGTTCTGGAAGTGGACTTCTCCTTTAATAGGTTAGGAAAGTATGTTTAAAATCATGTACATTCACATTAGTCATTTCAGTGATTTCAGTGGCCTAATAAAAGCTGATTTATTTTAAATGGAGCAGGTCCTCATGGGGGCAGACATGTTGAGATCACATGACCTGCTAAATACTACTTGCTTTATCTTGGTAAATGTCAACATTTTCGCTTCACAAACTAATTAATCATCATGGGTCACAGAGAATAGAGCAATCATTCTGCAGTGACAATGATCATCAAGACGTTTGTGAAACTACTGAGCATTAGAGGAAATGGATTCCATATGTTACATATATATAAAATATACAGCATTAATGGCTAAAATGTAATATAAAAACTGATGATGGATTCATTCTGAGTAATCTAGACTGCCATAAAACACTCCAATTTTGATGAAAAGCAAAAAAGAAGAAAAAAAATGAATAAATAAACACACACTCATACTTCCTTTGAAGAACTGGGATTGCAGTCAAGTCCTGCTTGGCATGGCAGACTGTGCTTGGATTCTCCCCTCATCCAATTAAAATGTATTGACGAGTACGAAAAGTGAGTGGGAGTCCATGTAAGGTCTCTGTGTCCCAGCTGGAGTGGGGCCAGATTACCTCCTGTCCGAAAAGGCACCAGCCATCTCTTTAGAGTGACCAACACTCTTCGCTCCTAAAATCTCACTGCAGCAAATGCAGCTGGTCCTGTCAATGCTCACAGTGCCTAAATCATGCAGACCTGCAGAGCTGGTCATAAATATGACCATATAAGCATAATTACATATACATAGGGAAGACAGTAATTTAAGAAAAGTGCTAATTATTGAAGTGAACCTATGACAGTCTTTCAGGTACTTACTGAGTGTGTGTGTGTGCACCTGGTATTCATCACGTTATGGGGACCAAATGTCCCCACAAGGATAGTAATACCAGTAAATTTTGACCTTGTGGGGACATTTGTGAGGTCCCCATGAGGAAACAGGCTTATAAATCATGCACAATGAGTTTTTTTGAGAAAGTAAAAGTGTGCACAGTCTCCTGTGAGGGCTAGGTTTAGGTGTAGGGTAGGTGTAGGGCGATAGAAAATACGGTTTGTACAGTATAAAAACCATTACGCCTATGGAATGTCCCCATAAAACATGTAAACCCAA
This sequence comes from Labeo catla, assembly GCA_012976165.1. Classification (NCBI taxonomy): domain Eukaryota; kingdom Metazoa; phylum Chordata; class Actinopteri; order Cypriniformes; family Cyprinidae; genus Labeo; species Labeo catla. The sequence goes on along the minus strand of VONZ01000708.1, from coordinate 19,330 downwards.
CTGTGTGTGTGTGTGTGTGTGTGTGTGTGTGTGTGTATACGGGGACAGTGTGACATGCTCTAGTCCCCTACTATGGTCAAATGACACAACTGTCAACCGCTCACTGTGCAGCTGCTTTTAACCTTAACTAGAGGAACCTGAGGGAGTATATATTAGAGCTCTCGCAACCCAAACAAACCCAGCAGCTCTTATTCATTAAAATGGACTGCTCATAAACCACACACACATTAGTCTCAGCCTCAGACGTCACGCCCACGGACCGTTGGCTGAACATCTAATGCATATGGCACTCAAAACTGGAAACGCTTTAGCAGTTTCAAAGTTGTCATTGGATTGGTTGAATTCTACAGGATTTCTGGGAGACGCGTGTGTCGCGTTTTAAACATTCCGCCTGAAACACAGATGCGGAGCGCCAAACCCCCTCAAGAAAAAAGAAAGCTGTCATGTATACAAATGTAACAATGATCGCTTATCAAAATCAACTAAACACTAGACTGGTTTTGCATCTGAACTCTTCATATATATATATATATATATACATACAAATTTTTTTCACTATATGAATTAGAACATCAATTCATTGTAAGCCATCATTGGTACGCCACTGATGTTCTAATTAATGTGGCGAAATAAAAAGTATATATATATATATATATATATATATATGTTTGTGTGTGTGTGCGTGTGTGTGTGTGTGTATATATATATGTGTAGTATAGGAGATGCTGTAGAGTGCTCAAAATTGTCCACTTATGAGGTTACAATAAGCCAGCTGCCCATGTAGACAACAGGCAGCTGACTAGGTTTTAGAAAAGAGCCATAAACTCATTGAAGAGGATATCTCAAAGTACAACAAAGAAAGAGCTGTTTGTGTATAGATTAAATTGTGAGACATCAATATTTCTGAACCACGCATTGCTGATCAAACAGCATTTTCTTGCTGTAAACACAGGCATTGGTCATGGGATTTAGCATTTGTGTGCAGCTGTTGTTGCACTGAGCTTTGATCTTTAGACCAGATATATTTCATCCCACAGGCACAATGACAGTGGGATGTGCCTCAGCCCCTCTCTACCTTTCTCCTGTGTTTGGGTACTATGTAAATACCTTGCCCTGACAGAGTAAAGCTTGGAGAAAGGTCAAAAGAGACAAACAGCACTTCTACAGCTGAGAAGAGAAAAAAAAATCTGGGAACACCAAACAGCAAAAAGAAGGCAGGTTGTCAAGCGAAAAGGAAAAGCGGTGCGAGAAAGGTATTTAGAGGAGATGAGTAAAGATAGGCGGTGGGAGCGAGAGTGTCAATAATAGGTGAAAATGAGACTAGAGTGTTTTGCAAAGCATTGTGGGTAAGATTAGAAAACAGAGAGAAGGGAGATGTTGGATCAGGAGAGCAAAGAGAGCTGAAATGTGGACAGATTGAGTGAGTGCAAGCTTCCAGTGTGGATTTGGAACGGTTTGACGCAATGACAGTCGCATTACCATGAGGCAACAGTGAATCAGACATAATCACATGACCCTTGAGAGTTCAAGGTCACATGAATATTCCAATTGTGAGTGCAACTACCATTCATCCAAGGTGTTTTCCTGCCTACGTCCAGCAGCACTACATAGGACAAGCTTGTTTGGATAATGAATGGATGGATGAATGCAACTCATTAATTAGCAAAATCTGATTAGTTGTTATTGATAGTGTAATTATAGACTGTACCAGCACTCCCTGTAGTGATCCCGAACAAAAATGGATTGCTCATGCTCTTTCATAGATCAGAAGACTTTATGGAGTCATATTTAAGTTTCAGCTTTTAAGCTTTCAGCTTTTAAGTTTCAGTCTCGATGATTCTAAAATTGAAGTCAATAAATGATATATTATGAAGTCAATGTAGATATCATAACTCAATAATTAATATTTCAGATCTTATTTTTCTAATCACAGTCATTTTGTTTTTACAGATGGCCACAGATCAGAGTTTGGTCTGGTTAGTACTGGTGTCCCCCAGGGCTCAGTTCTTGGTCCTTTGCTTTTAAGTATATATTCTTTCAACTTGTTCAACTATTAAGATCTCAATTTTTATGCTGATGACACCTACCTCCGGTTTCATAGACAGGGTTTTCGCGGGTCTTAAAAAAGTCTTAAATCGCTTTTCTGTTAATTAAGGCCTTAAAAAGGTCTTAAATCAGAGCAGCAAGTTTTCATTTGATGATGACATTAATTTTCGTGAGGGACTGTTTCCTCATGTGTCTTATTTTAAAGTGAAGCAAAAGCGTAATTTCTGTGCTGCATGGTTTAGTTCGCTCAATTTTCAGTAAACAATATGTGGTAGATAGCGGTATTCTGCTTCATCTGTCAGTCACCCGGAGAAGAACTTGTCGTTTTGATTTTTTTTATAGTAATAAAAATCATTTAGTTCAGTTAGAGAACAGACAGTACCATTAAAACTGAACGCGGCTGCTCAATGCAGTGTACCAAACGACAGTTGCATCACAGATCTGATTTCATTTATCATGTGAAGAGAGTGAGTCGAACTGACTGACAAGAAGAGAGAGATGAGAAAGACAAGACTATGGCGGAAGAGTTTCAAAACAAAATGCAAAAGCGCCTGTTTTAAAAATATTTTGGATTTTGAAAAGCCATTTGACTTCTGCCATTTATCTAAGGTTATAGTGGAAGTTTCATATTTGTTTGGTTCCACAGTGTCTGCTGATTTTTATTTATTTAAACTGTTTAATTTATATTATACATACATATATTACATCAAGGTGTATGTCGTGCTTCCAAGCTTTCTTATTCATTTTGCTAATAAATGTTCTACGTTTCTTGTTTATTTGGATACATAATGTTTACTGATTTTCAATTGTATACCTATTTAAACTTTGTAAGTTATTATTTTATATTAAGCATATAACATGGTGTATTATCATTCGTTTTGTTAATAAAAGTTTGTTACGTTAATGCCGCTAATTTAAAAGTGAAAGTAAAATACGCAAAACGCTTTTACAAGCTACTTAAAACCAAAGGAGAGTGAAGAAAAGAGGGACAACTCAAACAAACTAAAAACAAACAACTGCTTGACACTGAATTGCCTCTAAATTGAAAGTGAAAGTAAAATGTGCACGGCCCTTTTACTGAAGGAAAGCGAGAAAAGAGGGAAAACTCAAACAAACTAAAAACAAACAATTACTAGACGCAAAATTGCTGCAGATTTGAAAGTGAAAGTAAAACTTGAACTATACTTAGAGAACATATTGCTGTATTGTTTTCCATTCGATTTTTTTCCCTTAAATTTTCTTTAGTTGGTCTTAAAAATCTGTGAAAACAGTCATAAAACCTGCAGAAACCCCACAGACAAGGCTTGAGCTTGTCTGGGCTTTTTTAACTGAAAGAAACTCGCACTGACTGATCTAAAAATATGTCAGTTCCATTGTTATGTATCAAGATGCACACCAGTGTTTTCATCTAAAGGCATGGTCATAAAAGCTACTTAAATGTCCTAATTCAGCTATGGCCTAAAAGTAGTTTAATCGAAGCCCTGTCTGTGAAACCAGGCCCTGGATTTATATCCATTCAAAACCAGGTCAAGATGTGGACTTATCCCATCTTTCAGATTGTATTTCGGAGACTAAGACATGGATGTCTAAAAGATTTCAGTGAATGAATAGTTCTAGAAGTTCATGCTTTTCGACTCGCTCCATCAACTGCGCAATGCTGGTTCTTAAGCTGGTTCTCTTGTTTGAGCCTTTCGTGCAGAACACTGTTAAGACCTCGTTCTTTTACATGTTGTTTGAACATTAATGTGTGTTGGCAGGGTATGTACAAATCTACCCTATAATGATAAAAATCCATGCAGTGGTTTTTAATTAATCTGTAAAAATAATATTCCCTTTTTCAAATCGAGCCCTTCTCAGATTCCTGTCGTTGTGGCGTCACACCAACAGAAGCCGCTCCCACGATAGTTGATTGACATGAGCGTTTTACCTCAGCTCAGCTGTCACAGTCCGCCCACTTCGTTTCGTTGCCGGAGCAAGGATGTAAGTTAGACAAGAATATCTCCGATTGAGGATTGAGGTGTTGTGTTGCTGGATGTAATAATGAACGTAGTGGTCGTCATTTACTCCCGACTTCTGAGCGCTGAAGATGCAGTAGATTACGTTTGTTCGTGAAGGGAATGCACCTCCTGATCTACATATATCTGTCTATGTTCACACGAATCATTCATGATCCAGCTTCACTTACAGCAGAAGTGAGTATAAGGGTTCTTTTTTTTTTATGAATCTTTGCGATCGCCTTTCCTAATAATGTGCTAGTTAGCAAGTTTAGCAGCTAAACGCAGCTAAATGCGGCTAAAGTAAACAGAGAGAAGAGAGGGGTGGGGCGAGCAGAGCTCATTTGCATTTAAAGCAGCCTCGACCAGAATGAGATGATTTTTTAGAGCTGATTTTGGCCAGTTAAAAAGGGTATTGTTTTTCACAACCATTGAGAATTTTTAACCAAAGTATATTATAGACTTTTCATTAAGACCCTAAAAAATCATATCAACTTGTGGAAAATGGGCATCCGATGACCCCTTTAACAAATTTCAGTACCTGCAAAATTCGGCAGCTAGAATTTTGTTGGGGGCTAGGGTTGTTAATCATATAATCCCTGTTTTGTCTTCACTGCATTGGCTCCCAGTAAGATTCCGCACTGATTTTAAAATCCTTATGTTCACATACAAGGTATTGCCTAAAACATGGCTTCGTTATAGGGGAGACAGGGCCTTCACATTTTATGCCCCAAAATCCAGAATGTCTGAAAAACAAACAAGGATGCCCAGCCCAAATGAGAAAAAGTAACGTAATCCACTACTTTCCATAAAAACTAACACAATTAGTTACCTTTTTAGGTAGTAACGCAATTTTGTAATGCACTACTTTTAAAAGTAACTTTCTCCAACACTTGGACTTACTATTTAAACAACAGCTTAAAGGCGGAATGCTTGGGCCTGTCCAAATACCAACACTTGTTACCTTTCCACTTGACCATTTGCCTACTTTCATGACATATTGTATGTAAGTTCCTGAACATGATAAAGGATTGGATAAGCTAAGCCTCAAATACTGTTTTCATACAGTATAACAGATAAATTTTGGATATAGCATATTTTATGCACTGAGCTTTGGCATTTTTCAGACTTGGGTCAGCCTTGTGCACTTACTTGTTGAGCGTTCATGCTCTCAAGTGGCCGAGACTGCAAACGTGGGTATTGGGACAGGCTCTTTGAAACTTGTTTGAATTTGTTATTATTATTGCAGTTCCATTTGGTGCCACTAGATGCACAGAAAGTATACATTTCAACTTTACATTTCAGACTTTTATTCCATGTCAGTTTTTGATGCACGTTCACGAACACATACGCGTGGCGCTGCATCTTGTTTACAGGCAGATTAATGCACACACATGTGTCGTGTTACTATCGTGACCACGTGTCAAAGACTGACACGGAAGAACAGAAATTGTTGAATAAAGTCATTATTTCTGTTTTCTTTGCACTCAAAAAATACTGGACTATTTTAATGATGTCTTTACTACCTTTCTGGACCTTGAACGTGGTAGTTACGTTGCTGTCTATGCAGGGTCAGGAAGCTCTTGGATTTCATCAAAAATATCTTAATCTGTGTTCCAAAGATGAACAAAAGTCTTAAGGGTTTTGAATGACACGAGAATGATTCATTAGTGACAGATTTTTCATTTTTGGGTGAACTATGCCTTTAATGGACCTATAAACAACACCACATAAACAAATGATTTTGTAATTGCTTGGATCCTCTTAAATCTCTGACTTGACTGTCTCCTGGAGAATGGAGAAGAGAGAGTGACAGAGAGAAATAGTGATGGGGTCTGGAATGTCAGTGTACAGCCACAGACCGTAAATCAATGTGTCCCTACAGAAGAGGATGATCTAACATTATGAACTTCCATCAGACGCTGGGCTCTGATTTAAGGAATGGCTGGAGGGTCACGGCCGTGCCTTTACCGGCTGCAATCTAGCAAGTTGTCTGAATGGCAGAAACCTTGGTATTTGTACATCAATGTATGCTCAAAACGCAGAGGGGTAGAAAAGAATGGGTGCAGGAAATGAAAGTGAGAAAATGGTGAGACAGAAGAGAAGATGTGTCATGTGGCAAAGAATGAACTATGCTTAAAAGAAAGTGTAAGATACAAAGTAATAAAACCTGAAACTGTGAGTCACAAAGGATAATTCAACCCTAGGTGCCTTGAACAATTTCTGGACATGTCGTTCTTCACAATAACCATCGAAAAAACAGTCTGACACTAAAAGACATGGCGATTTTGCTGAGATAGCTAGTTTGAAGCAGAGATAGGTTGTGTCACTCAATGCCTCTTACGAGCTTCATCCAAGTCCTTCAACTCACAAGGGTCATGCCCGTACAGCCATTCCTTCACACTGACTGATTTCAAACGCTACACACACACATACATCACATCGCCTGAGGCAGCTGCCTACCTGTCATGGTGACCCGAGGGTGATACTAAAAACCGGATCGATAATTCCAGGTGGAAGGAGGTCAATCCAGACGGTGTATCCTTACAAGTGAGGCGATTGGGCCTCCAGCCAGAGCTGTTTTTCACCCCCAGTAGCACTTTAGCTGCTGCCAGAGTACTGTCATCATCGCTAATTTATAGCGAATCATCGTGAATCCAGTCTGAGTCCAAGTGGTTGACAAACTCTCTCAGAGGTTCACCGTCTCTATTTGCATTAGTGCTGTTTAGGTGGGTTTTGTACTGGATGCCTGGGTGTTACAGTGCAGTAGGTTTGAAAGCAGTAAGAAAGTGCTTTCCTGCAAAACACCTTATTATGACACTTCAAAGCAGCATGTGGGTTGTCACGTATAGCGGAGCCAGTGCCATTCTTTCCACAGAGCTAATGCTAGTGTTTTTGTTAAGTATTTTCAAGCACTGGCAAGGTCGAAAAAGCGGCACCTTTAAATAAAAATAACCAGAGGCATGTCAAACACGTCAAGACCGACCCAAACAGAGTCTCACACCACTGCTAAGTGGCACATCATGACAAAACAAGATTTCTCCAAATGTAATCAGCTGTCGTATCTCAAATCCTTTTCGAAAACGGTTGACAAGAAAGGGATCTTCACCTTTCTAAACAATGTTCAGGCACTTTTTTTCCCCTTCTTTCTTTCTGAAAATGCTCAAGGGCTATTAAAACAAGTCAAAACTAAACAACAAAAAACCAAATCCCGCACACTAACAAAATGTGCAAAAAGTATCAAAAATGTTTATTTACAACTTTTCGGTCACATGACCTCCATCAGGTATTTTTGATTAATTAACATTGATTAATAACAAAGCTCAATGGGTACATCGTCAAAGAGGAAGAAAAAAAAAACGCATCTAGCTATTTTTGGCTGTACAAAACAGCTTGTTTTTCTGCTTGATATTGCAAATTGGTTTGTCTTACCATATTGTTTTTGAATTTGAAGATCAGGGTGAATGTGACTTATTTTGAATCTTCTGTAGCCTCTAAAGGGCAGTACTAAAAGAAAAGTTATGATATTTAGGCAAAATAAGAAAAATGTACACATCTGCATTTTGTTCAAAGCCCCCCGGCTCTTAATGCATCGTTTTTCTTTCTGGAGCATCAGTGAGAGTTTGAACCTTCTGTAATAGTTGCATATGAGTCCCTCAGTTGTCCTCAGTGTCAAAAGATTGATCTCAAAATCATACAATCATTGTTGGAAAGAGTTCAAATGCATACAAATGCTAGAAAACCAAATAATTTGTGGGACCTGAAGGATTTTTCTGAAGTTTAACTGTTCAGGACAAACAAGGGACTCATGAACAACTATCACTAAACAAAACAAAACAAAACAAAAAAACAAAAAAAACACACACAGCTGTGGTAACAACAGCATTCAGGTAACAACACAGTATTAAGAATCAAGGGGATGTAAACTTTTGAAAAGGGTTCATTTTTATAAATATTTTTTTCTTGTGGAATATGTAAACGTCTTTTATGTGAAACATCTTATTCAGGTCAGTACTAAATAAACAATAACATGCATTTTGTATGATCCCTCTTATTTTGGTAAAATAAATAACATTTAAATATATTTGAAGGGATGTAAACCTTTGACCTCAACTGTACTTCTGTGTTGAAGAAAAAGGTGGATAACTTTAACATAAAGTTAGTAAACGCACACTATTTCTGCAGCTCATCAGGACCCCCTGCTGGTTTGGATCCATTTGCAAATGCCTGGTGGTCATCGTCCATTTATCTTTACTAAATAAAAACTCAGCAATTGAAAGAAACTTTCTTTAACAACATCCTCAATGGCAAATACACATGCTGGCACAATAAAGTTGAAACAAAAGATGGAAAAAAAAACAATGTTCTTTTTGTTTCACCTTCATTTCCCAGAGCATGCTTCTAGGGCATCCAGTAACTGTGGCCAAATCTGCTGTACTAATACAAGAGTACAATGCACAAAGTAGCTTTTAATACAGGCTTTCCCCTGTCACCCATAGAGGGTAAAGGAGACAGAAGTTATGCTCCAGAGTGAGTCGGAAGTTCACTCTGTAAATGAGCTGCCACACGGGGACCCTTCCAGACTTATTGGACTGTAGAGAGGGGTGATGCCAGGAAAAGAGCTAGGTCAGTAAAGAGGATACGAAGAGACCATTTCAAGTTACCATAGTCTTCACATTGCACATTTCATAATAGACACAGCACAAACATATAAACATCATCGTCATCATTATATTCCATACAGCTGATCATAAATCATATTGTTCTGACTCTGATTGGATGCAGCCATTATAAAATCAAGATAAACACACACCTGTGATGCATACGGCATATTAATACATATTGATGCAATACTTTGCAACTGCAAACAGTCAATAAATTAATGAGTTATATTACTTGGTATACAAATTGTTTGTTATTAATACTAATTGTAACTATTTATTGAACTTTGGTATCTTTCATCATGTTATTGCTGCCAATGAGGCAATGCATGACTGTAAAATCACGAATGCATCTCTCATTAATACAAACAAAATATAGCAAAAACTGAAAACGTTTTGAATTGACTTGAATTGCTAATTCACATTGTGTATTAAATATGGCTGTTTCATGAAGGGCACATTGATAAAGCCGCACGCACATGCTTGCACACCCACACAAAACATTTCCTGACTAGTGATGAAATTTCTTTTTTGTATAAGCTTCTTTCTTTTCTTGTTTCCAGCTTCAATTTCTGGAGGCTTCTAAGAAAAAAAATGTGCTGATAAAATGATGCAGACTTCAGTTGCATTCCTTCAGGGATGCAAAACTAATAACAAATTAAATATATCATTTTTTCTCCATACATACCATTTCTGATTCAGATGTAATTTTATTGGAAACATAATGTTTAACCTCTTCCATACCATGTACTGCATATTATAATAGATTACTTTGTTAAAAAATAAAGCAGTGATTGTAATGTTGAGGTTTAATTCACAAAAAAATGTAGAATGTATTTAATTTAATTTAATTTACACTCCTTTTTGTAGTTTAAAAAAAGTGTTTTGAGTCTGTGCCAACAGCCTTGTGATTAGTGCATCGACATATAGCGCAACTGCACGCATAAAAAGCCCCCCAAAAAAGTTTTAAAAATAAGTGCAGATGTCCCAAAGGAAACCTATTAGCCTACATTTGGGTCTTCCAATATTGTTGAGGACAATGGAAGGCCTCAGAGTAAAAAATAAATAAATAAATTAAAAAAATAAAATGTTGAAAACATGCCCTAGAACCATTAAATCTTACAAAACACAACCAAGTTGTCTTATTAAGGAGAGGTGGCTTGCTATTTCTCCCGCAGTATACTGTTTTTTTTTTTTTTTTAAGCACATAATCATAATAATGGCCACTTTAATACTATTAATACATGTAAGGAAAATACATGTCTGTATTGTTATGATCAAGGGATACTTGAGCTTTAATGATGGGCCTGTGGGTGTACACAGGGGCGTCGCTAGGGCTAATCATTCGGGGCTCGAGCCCCGAAAGTTTTTACTCCAGCCCCGAACGTTTTTTTGTATGGCCCTATGATTCCCACGGAAATTGTCAAAGTTTGAATGAATTAATCAAAAGTTGGTCATAAAATTTAAATCAAGTCGCGATATGGACTAGTATCTGTAAATATTATGCCGCAAAAGACTATTTAAATATGAATCCTGCATGTTCTGCGTGTCTTTTCGTGAATGAACGGCGCGGTTGCGCGGTTTCGTTTTCTACACATGTAATACTGACACGCGCAGTGATTTCAGCGTCTGCCGTTTCACTAAATGAGAACATACATACATTAACAACATCTCCAGAAGCATTTCACTGTTTCATTTGAGTAAAACAAGCGTCAGATACATACACAGAGGAATTTAACGGCAACCCGTCAAAGTAAAAGTCGGTTTAACTTTATTAATCATTTAGTATAATGTACGTGCCTACTACTACTACTACTACTACTACTACTACTACTACTACTACTATTAATTAATAAAAAATTATATATATATTAAAAAAAAAAAACACAACACAATATTTCTTCCATGTTTTACATTTTAATAATAAATTCCCTTTATTTGCCAAAAATCAAATATAATTTTTATTAAAAGATCAATTAAATCAATGTCATAACCAGAAAAACATACAACACAGAATTCCATAAGGATACTGTAAAAATAAATAAAAGTTGTTTTTATGCATTCAAATAAACAGACATGCTAAAACATATTTGGTAACAATAAAACGTAAAGTGAGAAAAAATAAAACATTTCATAGGATCCTAAACATGCAATTTTTATTAACTTTTGATAAATTGACGCTAAATTGTATAAGATTCATGGTTTTAATCAAATACAAAATTAAATTTAGCCATCAAAACGAAGACCAAAAAAATGCAAACATAAAACAGAATTTGAAAAAAATAAAATAAAACGGAATTTGGGAAAAAAAAAATAGAGCCCTATATTTACATGCATATATATATTTGTTACAGTTATAAATACATTTTCAAATGTATTATTTTATTGGTCTAACATTTTTGTAATGTTACAATTTTGTTATAATACTTTCATATGTTTGCTATTTGCAGTGATTACTATTTACTATTGTTAATAGTGTGACATGGTCTTTAACCCCCGATTTAATGCCCCCCGGACCCGCCAAGAAGGATCCAGGTTCAACCACTTGTGTTTAACAAATTTTTTTGTGAGCATGATGTGAGCTCCCACCCACCACCACTAGCCCCTGATGTTTTGGCACCAGCCCCGGATGTTTTAAAATCCTAGAAATGCCCCTGGGTGTACATAAGAAAAAATAGTTGGGAAACACTGATAGTGTATTACAATCACAGTGGAGTGATTAAAACACACTGATAAAGCATTTTATTACAGAAATAATTAATTTATCACATTCACATGCTTAGAAATGCATGTGCAACACAGTAGGAACCATGACACACTCGTATCTTTTGTAAACAGGCTTATGGGAGATAATGAACGTGATCAGTTGAGGAGCCGAAGAGACTGCAGCTGTCGAGAGGCTGTTCTGCTTCGTCCTCTGTAATGCATGAGAAGCCCTGGAGAATCACAGCAGTGCAGAGAAGAGAGCAGTGATTACACTGTGGTCAAATCATCTCACTCAGATAGCCATGATTCCATCTCATCACCCTCAGGAACATCGGCTACATCAGCGCCTGCAGAGCAGAGAACAGGCCTGTTACTGCACACACATATATATTGCTTCTGTACTAGACATTATCATGCTCTAGACATTACCACTGTGTTTTTGGACAAGGTACAGTAGCAATACTATAGTATAGCAATACAATACTATAAGGAGTGTGAAAATAGCGTAGCAAATGACGTTGGAGTGACTCACTACAATGGTTCCAGCTAACAGGGAACATTCACAGAATGTTCTGGTTATTTTTAAAGTTATGAACAAATGTTCTTCCAGTAGTGTTAATAGAATGCTTATTCAAAGTTACTATAATGTTCTCAAAATGTTAGCACAAAAGCATTATTCATACTTTTAAACACTTACGAACTAACAATGAAAATTGTTTTGTATAATCTTAGTTAATGTTGATTCCAACATTAATAATATTATTTTTAATTAAAATAATTGTATTAACTAAGATTAATCAATACTAACAAATATATATGAGCAATATCACAAGAGTAGCAGTGCGATATGGCACAGATGTGATTCAGCCCTAATCACAGTAGGTAATCGCAGTAGGTAATCACAGCGTTCGATATACAGCCATATCATACGGCTATGAGTGCGATATTGCATGTTGTAGCCATTTAAGAAAGCGGTTTTATTTTATATTACTTATTTGTTTGTGTTTGGTTTAGTTCAATTTGTTAATTAAGAAAGAAAATTGTAAGCATCATAAGGGCGTGGAAAATTGAATGGCAGTACGCTGGAAGAAAGGGAGTGGAACAGATATAATTTTTTGATTTTTTGGTCAAAACATTGCATTTATACAACAGTTTGACAGCATGAGTGTGTCAATACATAAGAATCAACAAAAGTGTCTTTGACAACCCTCTTTTGTGCAAACTACTTCCTTCCACCATGGATTCAAACCTCAGTTTGACAGTTTAACAGCTGAGCCCAAGCCTCCATTATTAATTCGAAAAAAAAAAGTCACTTTAGAACTAGTAATGAAGGAACACTGAGTAGCTTCACTGAAAGCTTATTGTATTACTGTATTAAAAGTTCACTGTGTTATGTAAAGTATTATGAGAGAGTGAGTGTGATTACCTGTATCTGATACAGCATTCATTCTTCAGCTCAATCTCATGTTCACAATAAAACATCAGTTTGAATGTCCGCTGAGGAATATCTTTGTTGTGCTATCCTTTCATCTTGATGACAGCACTGCTCAGTGCATTTGTTGACTGCGTCTTACATGTTGTTGAAAGTAAAAATAACTTCTTTGTTTACAACACTGTTTCAGTCTCTTTCAATATAAAAGTCTTTATTGCTGACTCACTTATAAAAAGAGTCTCTTGTGACCATCTAATAGCAGAATAATGTAACTAAAATCACCATCACAAACACAGGAAGTTACTAGGAAATTCAGTCAAAAGTACAAAGACAGCTCTCTCATGTACAGCATTAAATTTACATAATATATAACATTGGCCCTCAGCCAAAATTACTTGCTGTGGAACAAATAATAGATTAATGTGACCAAAGTTTGCCATTAGATTTAGCCAAAAACGAATTATATCTTATTGACTACTATAGAGACATCAGAGCCAGTGGCAAATCACAGAAGATCTAGCTGAGGTAAAGCTGCTCTCGTCGGGTTCATGAGTTCTGAACAGTCGCTGATGCCCTGGAGCTTACATGCGAAAAAATATTAATGCAAATTTTCAAATAGATGTTATCTTTATTAATAAAGCTTCGCCTAAAAACTCTTAAAACTACATTGCTTGACATGAGAACAGTATCATCTATGACATTATAGTGAATTTGGGCATCTGCCATGACACTCGCTGTGAGACATACCGCAAGTGGAGTGATACAAACGGTGAAACGGTTGGAGTTCTGATGTCACTAGAATATCACACTCCTCTCAGCCAATCAGATGCGAGGACTAGAAAGAACTGTTGTATATATATATATATATATATATATATATATATATATATATATATATATATATATATATATATATTTACATTTTTAGTGTTGTGTTTAATAATAAAAGCAGAACAGTTGAGTTTTTTAATTTAATTTACACTTAATTTAGGATTTAAATTTACATTTTCCTAATTAAGTACATTCCTTGCTGATGATCAACCCAACCCACCTCAAAGAAGATTCTGATACTATTTATATGACATTAAGATTTGTGAAAAGTTATTGATCGGCTTGAAGAGGAGAAAAAGTGAGATGCTCATTTGCAAGGGAAATGTTTCCTTTATTAGTTAATGCCTGCTTTCACTTCACAGGAGGAGCTCTAATTGCCACTAAAGACATACAGCAATTTCCACCTAATTTATCCCTGGCAGGGCCCACGGAGGGCACCCACACATATACACATACACACACAGACTACACAAGGCAGCCAGAGACACACACAGGGCAGCCCTCTCTGTCAGAGATATGTCCAATTATTACGTTCAGCTGATTAAGCCCCCGCTTTGTGCTCAGATTAGTCAGTGACGATTGACGTGAGGAACAGAAAAATTCAACTGCCGAGCCTGAAAAGAAATATGGTTTCCTCTCATTAATTAAACACGTTAGATCCCTTATTCTCCCGCTCACACTCTCTCTATTAGATTTTCGTCCAATAAAATGCTTTTTAGAATTAAAATAATTAACACCTTCTAATTGCAAAACACCAACAACCACAGATTGATACAAATTAATAAACAAATAACTTGACGGTCTCTTTCAGTGTCTTTCCTAATATGATGACTTTGGGGCCTCTTCATCAGATCTGTCACTCCAGGCTCTTGGCTCAAATATATTTGGGTGTTTCTTAAACTTCAGGCACTTTTTATGTCCCAGGGGTTGATTTTTATTACAACTAACAGATTTCCAGTTTTATTTTTGTCTCTTTTCTTCACCATGCCTTCATCATTCATTTATTTTTTACTACATTTTAAAGTGACGTATGTGCAGATCTTACCATCATATGCTTGTGTCAAATTTTATAATATTATAAACTATCAAAATCCACATTTAAATAAAGGCTAAAATAAATTTATTGGAAATATTTGGGGTTTTCAAAACCATCCCTAATTTTCACCACAACAAAGTTTCTATTATTAAAGGATTTTTTTTTTTTTTTGAGAGAGAGAGAAAATAACAGTTGTTTTATATAAAATAGCATGTTTTATATGAAATATGGTGTATATAATAGGTAAAAATCACTTCAAAATCATCACTTATCACTTATTATTAGCTTAAGTCAAGCTGTATTTTTGTCAAACTGTGCAAAAGTAATATTATATAGAAATATTAATATATTGGATGCAAATTCTAGAAGTCCTATCTGTAATGTACTGTAGCTAATTGTGTCAAATTATGAAAAATGTTGAAATATTTTATTTTGTGTATTTTAGATACATAAAATACCATAAGTCCTATATGAAATATATACTGCAGCTAATATCAAAGGACAGACCATTTCAAGCCTTCCAGATCTCTATAAGAACATTAAGCACTTTAAAATAACAAACTATTTCTTAAAATCTTATTTCATCAGAATACACAACTATTTTTGAATTGCCAACTTATGCTTTACACACAGTAAGGTGTAGAAAGGTCATCTACAGTTCCAACAGGAGCTAACTGTACCATAATAGCCAACCAATCCTTAGTTAGTACACAATTTTTACAGTGCACGAATGGTCAAAATAGTAAAAACCAGAGAGACATCAGTGATTAGCCAGAAAGCCAGCAGATACCCAACGGTACAGAATGCATTCACATGCACATACGCTCTCTCAGTGGGACGTGGTGATGGTGACTGGAGGCAGGTTGTGGGCTCATCGGCTGGATGCTCAGATGTACTTGTGTCCAGGGTAATATGGCCAGACAGATGAGTGGGCTGGTGTAAACAGTCAGAGCGAATCTTTGGCAGCACAGCGACTGCAATGTAATGCAAAGCAATGATCGCTTCTCAAAGATGCCCATTAGCCCCAAAGCTTGCTGTTACATTAGAGCTCTGCCTTGAAAAGGCATTCTCAGTAATAGGACGACGCTCAATGGGGTGCAATTCATTAGTCCATCCCCAGCGAGGCGGCGTGACCGCGACATGTACAATATTGTGCCTTTAATCACCACACCACAGAGCAGACGCAGATGTCCCCCACACTGTAATCAACATAAACACACATGCGTGTCAAGACGGTCTTTACTATGCACCTAATTAATTCACTTAGATAAAATGTACACAAACAAAGCCATAATCACGCACATGCTTGTGCACCTGCACATACACACAAAAAGATAGCAGATATTTGGGGTTAAAATGGTACACAAACAAGTTAACACTTTACCATAATAGCACATGAACAATCATGTACTGATACCTAAATTAAATATCACTTTAATGTGAACTAATGTCGAGTTAAGGCAAGTACTAATCAAGAACTAGGTATGATGTGTCAGTCATATGAATTCATGTGTGAATAATGACCACCTTGACTACATGTTAGTACATGTTGGTTAATGTATTAATTAACACTTTGGGGTAGGTTTTCACACATGAATTTGTGTGACTTGTAGTTAAGGTTAGATCTAAATCTAGAATGCTAAAGGTGACATCATGAAAATTTGACTTTTTTCTGCGTTTAAGCGCGATAATAAAAGAACAACACTGTACATTTTTTGATAACCCTTTCTCTGACGTAGAATGACCTTTCTGACGTCTCATGACGTACTTATTATCTAATATTACACCTCTTAATCTGCACGTTTCCACCCATGGCACCGCCACTGTGTTTTCGCAAGCGACAGCGGTGAACCAGTTCTAACGCCATGGCAAAAGTTACACTGTAAAAAAAAACTGTTATTTTACGGAAATTTACTGTTTTATTTTACAGTTTTTTCACGTATTTTTGAAATACAGTTGAAAATTGTAAAATGACAGAATTAGACTGTAAATTTAAAAAACATGTCAACATTGCCAAAAAAATAATTTCCACATAAACAAGAATACAAGAATAACATTAAACATTAAATAACATTAAAAAAAATTATTTTGAAAAATAGGACATTGCAGTGCAAGTTTTTAACACAAACAAATAAAATTAATACTCCCTGTTCAACTGCAATCTTTTATTTACAAGTCGGCACATTTACATTACATTATTTATAAGTCAGCACAGATTTTTCTTCTGCCAGCTTATTCTTAGCAGTTTCAGTAACTCGTGAAGTAAGCTGACTTAAATAAAAAAATATTTTTTATATAATTATTAATGATATAATATGTTTTGTATGTAAGTAATTGCGTGTTTCCGTAAAAGAAAATCAGTTTTTGAACCGGTTCGTAAAATGTTCGATGCGAAAGAATCAATTCGAGCAAAAGAATCACTTTCATTACTACTGTCACTGACTGACCACATCTTCTTCCGCTTTTCAAAGTAGTTCAGCTCCGTTTAGTGTTTTGTTACACGTTTATTTCCACAGTGTCGTTTCATGAAGTGATATAATAATATAATTAATACGCTGATATTTAAATTACAAAAATTAAGATTTTAATATTCGAACTAAAGGAATTCTCGCCCTGGCGCAAGGATACATTCTCCACTAAGCACGCAGTGGGGTTGCCGCGCGCGTAAGGATTATTTATCACTCGACCTTCAGCTTCGATCTTCGATGTGAGGCGAAAATAAGCAGGTAAAGTACATGTTTTATATTTTGGTCATTACTACTACTTCTTTAATATTTGAGTCCTAGCATAAGGAATATTTTTAAATTGTTAAATCAGTGTTTTAAACGTTGGCTCTGATCAGTAATGTTAACGTTAGACATTTAAAATCTTCAAAAAGTTTAAAATTTAGGTTTCATTTGATGGTACAGTGTATTTTTAATTTTTTTTTGCTAGATTTTGTCAGAATAGTACTACATAATTTTGTAGTATTAGGTTTCTTTATCAAGTAAAGTTACGTTAGGCTGAATTTATAACGTTAGGCCCTGAGGGAAAAACCCAAACAGGTTCGTTTTGCTGAAAATTAGGTTGTTAACGTTAGCTGGTTGTTTACGTTACTGTTATTCGAAAGACGTGTAATTTGTGTTTTAAGAAGGTTTAGATACGGAGTTATTGATGCGGTAAGTAAAAAAGGTTGCCAACTTTACCCATTTTCGACCCATAGTGCAATATTTTTAGTTAGTTTTTATATACATCTTCGTAGGCGTCGTCTACAAGCTAAAAAATACTGTTTTCCGAGGCAAGGTTGGATGAAAGTTATTAATTCAGAAACAGATTCATTAGGACTAACGCTTAAAGTGACCCAACCCCCTCCGAGCACTGTTCGTCGGCACCTTTTCCCTCTAACGTTACAAGCACTGGCTATTACGCCTGTATACTGAAATTGGCTTTACAAACTGGACTGCAAGTTTTACTTTCAGATATAGTCACAATGATGATCTGAACTATCTGCAGTCAACCCTGTTGAAAAAAAAAAACAGCATATGCTGGTTAGGTAGGTTTTGATGCCGGGATGCTGGTCCTTTGCTGGTTTAAACTGGTCCTGGACCAGCACATCACCAGCTAAGGACCAGTATAAACCAGCATTCCAGCATGAAAATATATGCTGGTTAGGTACTGGATGTAAGTCTAGGGGAAAAAGTTTCACAACTTCTGTTTCTTGATAGTTTTAATTACCCTTCTAAATTAAACACTGCAAAAATGCTTTTCTTACTTAGATTTTTTGTCTTGTTACTAGCCAAAATATGTAAAAATCCTTAAATCAAGAAGGATTAGTAAAAATTTTCTTTTTTTTCTTTTTTTTTTTTTTTAGAAAAAACAAGTCAAATTTAAGTGAGTTTTTGCTTAGAACAAGCAAAATAATCTCCCACTGGGGTAAGCAAAAAAATCTTATTTCAATCAGAAAACAAGATTATTTTTCTTACCCCTTTGGCAGATTATGTTGATTAGAACAAGCAAAAATCCACTTTATTTTGACATTTTTTTAACAAGACAATAATTTTTACTCATCTAGAAAATCCTTCTTGATTTGAGAATTTTTATATATTTTGGTTGGAAAGAAGACAAAAAATATAAGTATATAAGGGATTATTGATAGGGACTCACTGACATGGATTCACAGGTGACACAGATAGGGTTCAGTACTATGGATATAATATATTTCAAAATATATTTCTTTGTATTTTTGTAGATTTCCCAACATGTCATATATTTACATGCCTTTTTTTTCTCGTTACAGATTCTGTGAGCAGATTCAGTGAGCAAGTTCTGTGAGCGTATAAAGTATAACATTTCATACCCAGGAGACCAAGGAGCAACGCTAGAGTTTGTGCAAAGGTAAAAAAAAAACAACAACACACACAGACTCACTCTCATACACACATCCTCACATACACACACGCACACACACACACACACACACACATTGTCACACACGCATCCTCACAGTCACACAGTCACACACGCATCTTCACATTCTCACACTCTCACACACCCACACTTACACTCACACTGTCACACCCATACTCACACACTCTCACACACGCATCCTCACTCACACATACACGCATCCTCACACACTGTCACA